>CM060952.1:24269780-24869780 GCA_030765055.1 Mantis religiosa
GTCACATAAGTCGCTACTTTTGCGGATTTCTGCAGCCGCAAGAGACTGAGTACTTCCCTGACATTTAGCGATTTAATTTGTCTTTAAGAATGTATTTTAAAAGACGTAAAGTGCCTTTTGGTTTAACCCTTATGCTTTAAACTGTGTAATAGTATTCACACCTGTAAATAGTTATTTGCTTGATTCATTTGGGAAGACGGAATCAGTGTGAAAAATTCAATGTCTTGGCCGAGGTTTGAACCACTAACCAGTCTTTCCAATCTAGTCCCACACACGGCTTGGGGGAAATAATAATTATGGGCCTAATAGTTAAAAATGCATTGTAAATCTTGTAGTTTACCGAGTTAGTTGGGAAATTTAACGTCAGCAAGCTTCAGCAACTGCACGGAAACCATTAGTTTCGTGGTTCAAATCCGAGCTATAACAGTTTTTCAGTTTTGATTCTACCTTTCCAATCTCACCCTACACACGGCTTCTCTTAAGGAACAATTGATTACAATTTTATTAATTTATTTAGCAAATTGATGGAAATTAATCATTTCTTCACACTAGCCGATATATAGGCTAAGCTCCTATAGCCAACATGAAAAATTCAATGCCATGGTCGGGATTTGAAACATGGATCTCATGGTTTCCGTCCAGTCGCTCTAACTCATTGAGCTATCATGGCCAACGTGCCCTCCTGGCATTAAATTCTCCATTTGACTCGTGTATTTCCCCGGTAAACCACTAGGAGCTCTCACATCCGAGATACACCGTTTGTGGCGACTTACTGTTGTAAGTACTTGAGTCCCAGGCTTCATCATTTAACTCTTATTATTTAAGTTAATTGATGGAAATTAATCACTTCTTCATACTAGCCGTATATAGCCTAAGGGTTTTGATAGGAGTGAACATGAAAAAATCAATGCCATGACCGGGATTTGCACCACAGATCTCTTGGTTTCCGTCCAGTCGCTCTTACCCATTGAGCTACCAATGCCAACGTGCCGTCCTGACATTCAATTCCCTAATTGACTCTTATATTTTCCCAATAAACTACTAGGGGCTCTCGTATTCGAGATACACCGCAATTTGCGGTATGTTTTCTGGCATAACAATAGTTGATTCCACAATTTTTATCCTATACAATGTAGCTATGGTACATAACAGAAGTATTGCATTTTATCCAACAATTCAGTGTCATATTTCCCAGAAATTACGCGTGTGAACCTCACTGAATATAGAAAAAGCATTTTTAGAAGAAAAAAATACTGTCTTGTGTACGTGTCTTTAAAGAACCTAAAACAAATGCCTTCGTAGGATGCGACACGAAGATTTTGTGGTTGATCGCGCCCCCAACTACCCTTTGCATGGGAAAATTTTCGTGTATTGATATTTTATAAAAAGTGGCTAATGATATGGATTAAAATAATGGCCTGAGAAATAAATTGTATAGGTATATTGCATTTCTCGAAAGTCTGCAAAGTATTTATTTTGAATGACTTTTGTGTATTTGGTAAACTGTAAGAGAGGCTGGTAATACATGAAACTGTAAATCTCGTTAAAGGACGCATTTTTTAACAATATTGTTTATTTATGGTTTACAATTTATTATTAAATGTTATTTTTTGAGGGCAGTAGGTCATCGTCATTTGTATTTTTTCTGGTCATGCAAAGAAAACGTAATTTTAAAGCCATCACATAGGGAACCACTAAAGATAAACAATCACATGTACAAATGTTTAGGTGAATGCAAAATATCAGAATTTGTATTTGCTGCTTGATCATTTGGAATAAAGCAGATGTTATTTGCTTTGTTTTCTTCAGAGATGTTTACACACAACAGTATTTATTAACAATTAAGGATTTTGTAACATATTATAATGCTGACCTTTGTTGAGAAGATATTGCTTTTAGCTTTGAAGGGAATGTCCATGTATGGAGAAAATGTTAGGATATCATCTTAAAGCAGTTGGTTGGATTAATGGGAATGCCACGAGGAATATCCAGACGGCACGCGATCTCGCCTGAAGCGACGTGCGTCACAATTATCTCAACTACTGCAACAGGTGACAGTAGCAAACTGCATTATCGACCCAAGCTGCTACTGGCGTGTCCTCAATCGGCGGAGTAAGGAACTAACCGCGTGAGCTGCAACTTTCCCTTAAGAGATGGCTCTCTGCAACTTTTGTATCAATATCGTTTGATACGTAGGATTTGTTGACCTGTTACAGTGAAGTTGATACTTTTGGCTTTTGTGTAGTAGTGTTAATTGGAACCTCCCATTCTGTGAAAGTCCGGATCAGTAGTGCCAACAGTGACATAACTGTGATACGCTTATCATAATTTCGTTTTTGTTAGCATATAACACAACGTTTCTATTTAAGTAAAAGTGACATTTTTTAATTTAATTTATTTTGAATTCTGCTATTCTTTAATAGAAAAGTTAAAAACAATTATCAAGAATTTATTAGGCCAAAACTTATAGTAGGATACTGACAATAGCAAGGCGTGACTTTCAAGGCGAGGGAAGTTCCAAATAATAATTTTCCTTAAAATAAGAGAGAATTTTTTTTTTAATTTACGTCTTTAAACTTTATTTAATCATATCGGACGATGAATGGAATGGGTGAAATGATGCTCAAATGGGCCCTCGGTCCATGGAGCTTAGAGTTACCCAACATTCCTCTTTTAGGATAAGGAAAAACCCTGGAAAAAACCTTATACAGGTAACTCACCCTGACCGAGATTCGAACTTGGGACCTCTTGAACGTGAGGCAGACATGCTACTGAGGCGGGCAAGAGAGAATGACTCAAAGAACTAAGGCTGCTCTTCAGTACACTTACACGTAAGCCCTTCTTGCATTGCAAAACTGGTCACACTACAAGCGCACACATTGGCTTCCCCTCTTCACTCAGACGTTCCAAAAATTTTTAGCGCTGGCCCAACAGTATAAATTGTTAGCCTCAAATGGAGGAACTATGCAATTTTGCTAATAACTTAAAACTTCACAAAAATTACCCATTTGTCACCATTAAATAGCAATCTATGTAAAATACTATTGTTAATACTATTGCAATATACTTACAGTTGTATTTAAAAACGACACATAAAACAAAAACATAAATTTTTCCTAAGAATCTACAGAGATTTCAATTGACAACAATTGTCAGTGCCTCCTAACTGTCGATGAGTCTCGATTGCTTACGGAAACCTACCTGATGTGTAACTACAGAAATATGTAGTATTGAATGAGCTCGCGGAATCACTTATGCTGCTCGTGTATTGGACTACGCTGTACCTACACAGATTAAAAACCTCAGTGGCTTTCAAAACAAAATTTTAGACATAGCCGCATAACTGCCCCTGCGCGCTAAATTCATGATGGACTTTGTAGGCATACAATTAAGCAATTTACAATGTGATACATATAAAGCTGAACCATTTCAATAGGCCATAATTTCTCTTTGAAAGCTCGTAAAATGCAGCAATTTGTTTTAGTGATCTCAGTGGCTGTTATATGGGTATCTTCAAGACATTTGTGGAGCAGCTGGATGATATCGAATTGAGAGAAGGTTATTTCCTGCAAGATGGAGCTACGTGCCATACTTCTAATGACAACATTGAACTTGTAACCAGTTTGTTTGATAATCGAATACTCTGAAAAGTTCTGTGGCCCACCAGATCTTCTGACCTAACTTCACCGGAGTTTTTCTTGAAGAGGTATCTAAAAATAGTGTACAACAATAGACCACGGACAATTGTTCTCAAGGAGTCCATTCGAAACGAAATAAGTAACATTGGCGAGGATACTCTCCGTAAAACTTCAGAGAATATGGTGAGACGAGTACAAACATGTATAGATGCTGGTGGAGGACACTTCCAACATTTTCTCTGAGATGTAAATAGTGTAATGTAATCTCCCATTATGCCCGATTTCACCAACAAATGGTAAGACTTAACACGAGTTTAGCAATAGGTGTAACACTCGTGTTTAATCTCATGTTAAACTAACAAGCCGAATTTTTAATGTTAAGTCCTTAACAATTGTAAATGGTCAAGATGGCGGGTGTGAATGCAGCTGTTGATGTCGATTTGCTATATTTAAGACCGTCTAAATGGCATTCATAATAGAGTACGGCCTATGAGGAGAAATGATTTTAAGAAACTATCCGAAGAAAACTGTTTTACGGAGGTATAGACTGTCGAAACATGTTGCTATGAAGGTTACTGTGGAAGTACAAGAGAGGTTAGAACATACATCGAAAGGAATATGGCGGTCTCGCCTTTGCTTCAAGTATCAATGACCTTGGGATTTTATAATTCACTGAATTATGTAGATAATACACTGTCCACCTGCCGTCTTGAAACGTTCAAGTCACTTGCCCTTCTTCGTTCCTCGTTTTAAATTTACGTAATAATGAGTTAGAATATACATCGCAAGGAATATGCCGATCTCACCTTTGCTTCAAGTATTAATAACTTTGCGATTTTATAATTCACTGAATTATATGGATAATACATTCTTCACCTCCCGTCTTGAAACGTTTAACGCACTTGTCCTTCGCACCTCGTTTTAAATTTACGTAATACTGAGAAGTTGTTTGGTGCTTGTAATAGTGACACATACATTGGAATTAAATTTCGTTTCCAATATTTTCCCCGCGACATCTTTCTCTTTTACATTCACTGTATCTGTCCTCTTATTTTCCACGATATCCTAACACCTTGTCACCATTTCAATTAACAATTCTTTCTCCGTCTATGAGGAATTTGTCTCACGTTTTATTTATGATTTTGTTCATCCGCCATTTGTGCAGACGAAAATGAAAACAAAAGCGCTTCGCAGCTCATCCGTAGCCTTCTATAGCTGTGATATTTACACGTTTCTTAGCGTTAACACAGGTTTGTTAACATTTTAAGAAAACAGGTTGGTGAAATGCAAGAAATTTAACATTAGTTTTAGCGCTGTGAGAATTGTTACGTTACATTTGTTAACGTCGATTTTAACATCTGTTGGTGAAATCGGGCATTAGTGTATTATATTCTCCCAAAGCTGCACGTGTATCTGTTATTGGTTCAAAAGTTATGGTCTACTGAAATGGTTCAGGTTTATATGGATCGCAGTGTATAAAACTACTAGCACATAACCTTTACTCATCCTTAGTCAAAAATTACAACCCTTAAATACGACAGCTCTGTACATATCGCATTAACGACTTCAAACACAAACGCCTACTTCACAATTTCGACCGACAATCCCGACAATTGAAGACAATCCCGTCATTAACGTTGGAGAACACTTACATCGCCTTACTGGTAATATGGCACAATCCTTACTTTGCCCACAGACATATCTCCAGCAACACAACACCCATGTGCGCGGGACTATGGCGTTCTAAATTTTTGACTACACCCGTCAAATGTGTCTGTCCAGCCTTCCCTTACTGTTTGTCTGTCTAGTCCGTACACGACTTTGTCAGTCTCTCCACTTCAATTCATCACTCATATTTACCCATGGTGCTGCTCAGACTTATGTATGGTCAGTACCCGGTGACTTCTGCACGCAGTCAACCTGTCCGCCTGTACTTTCCAGGGAGCTTGCGGAACCCGGCTAAATTACGCTTGCATTCCTTTCAAACATCCTCTGTCCATGCATGTCTTAGACTAGATTTGTTCAGCAAGTACATGGGAAGATGATATAGATCCAGGGATGATAGTGACCAGCGGCGGTCGGTGTGCGGCCGCTTCTTAAAATAAATTAGTCACTCGTATCTAAGCAGCTGTCAAATGTCTGCAGCACCGCGGATGTTCGCGAGTACATTTTGAAAATGTATCCAGAGCAAATAAAATTTTGTTTGGCATGAATTTTCTTGTTGCCCTTCTTTTCTCCTGAAATTCTTGGGGAAGCGGCACTTCATTACACGCTGCCAGTGAGTACTGTCTTTATCTTACTCTTTCACTGTTATCTTTCCTTGCATGGGGGAGTTAGAACTGAGGGTAGTGATGGAGAAAAACAGCTGAGAAACCTGAAGAAAATAGCAGGTTTTGTCCGCCACAAGTCCCATACACGATCGAACTCGGACTACCTTGATGAGAAGCGTCTTAATCATTTGGCCACGCAGTCTAATCAAAATATATTATACACCTGCTTCGGTAGCGTAGATGGTAGCGTGTCTGCTTCACGTTCAAGAGGTCCCGAGTTCGAATCTCGGTTAGGTTTTTTTGTTATTTAGAATTTTCATCGCGATATGAGGAACATTTTGTAATTTATACTGATGGCTCCAAGAACTCAAATGGAGTTGGTTGTGCTTACGTGTGTGGAACCGAACCGTATACATTCGGATTCCACACTAGCACTTCCATTTTTACTGCAGAGCTTTATGCAATATACCGGGCCATTTTACACGTACGTCTACGAAAGTTGGGGGAATGCTTAATCCTGAGTGATTCCCTCAGTGCACTTCAAAGCCTACGGCAGCTGTACAACTACCACCCTATTGTGCAGCGTATACAGGATGCCCTCCACGTTTTACACGCTTCTGGCATTAACGTGGTGTGTGCATGGATCCCTGGTCACGTAGGCTTGCGGGGGAATGAAATGGCGGATTCGGCAGCCAAGACGGCTACCATGAAGCCCAGGGTTCGAGTTCCATGTGTGACATCGGAAGAGTTTAGGGCCGTATTGCGGAGAGCTGTGCAAACCTGCTGGCAGGAAGAGTGGTCCGCTCTCCGCAATAATAAACTTAGATCTGTCAAAGAACTTCCGATTCCCTGGGTTACCTCCTGTCGGTCATCTCGTCGCGAGGAGGTGAGTTTGGCTCGGTTACGTATTGGGCACTGCTTTTTTACTCATAGTTTTCATTTTAAAAAGGAGCCTTCTCCGCTGTGTCCGTTTTGCAATGAAGCGTTATCTGTACGACACGTGCTGCTAGAGTGTTTTCACCTAGCAGACCTTAGGACATCTCTGCAGCTGCCGGCCAGCTTTACAGAAATGCTAGCGGACGATAACGCAGTAGTGGAGAAGGTTTTTAGATTCTTTTCGAGGTTAGGCTTAAGGATTTAGTGAATGAAATATTTAGTAGGTTTTCATTGATTTTTTTATGTTCGTTTAGTTTTAATAGGTTTATTTACAGTTGTATAGTTTTTTAGAAATTTTATATCTGACTTTTGCCATGACAAGTTTTTTAAAGGGCGCTGATGACCGCCGTAGTTGAGCGCCCTTATACACATCATCTTCATCTTGGATACGGTTTTTCCAGGGGTTTTCCCCTATCCTGAAATACGAAAGTCGCATAACTCTAAGCTCTATGGACCCTGGACACATTTGAGCATCTTTTTTTTATTTATATAGATTCATTGAACCCTATTTTACACAGTGGTATATTAGGGTTAGAGTTGATACATAAAAATATACAATTTTAACAAACATATTTTAAATACTAGAAGGAAGAAAATATGTTTTAATCTGATGCATATTAATCTAAACTATTTCAGACGTTTAAACACTGAGTTTATA
Organism: Mantis religiosa; assembly: GCA_030765055.1. Classification (NCBI taxonomy): domain Eukaryota; kingdom Metazoa; phylum Arthropoda; class Insecta; order Mantodea; family Mantidae; genus Mantis; species Mantis religiosa. Next base: position 24,277,283 of record CM060952.1, read on the forward strand.
AACATCATGAAGTACTTATACTGTTGTGTCTTCATTAGCAAAGATATGAGCGGAGCAGAAAGTTCAGTTCCTATGGAGTCTAGCTTGAATATTAATTCTTGCCTTTCTCTCCAGACATTTCACCCATTTCATTCATCGTTCGATATGACTTAATGTTGGCTACATTTTGATGGAATGTTCACTTGCCTAAAGAGACGAGTCCTTCATTGTGATCTATAGCATAAGCAGCAAGTATAATATTTTATGGCCACTTATTTATGTGATGACTTTGAAAATCTCTTCTCTTTGCATGGCCCGGTTTTACAACACATGGCACTGCAGGTGGTGACACTGATGATACACGAGATGAAGATAGAGTACTGGTGGAATGAGAAGGTGGGGGAAACCGGAACCCCGGAGAAAACTCAACCCTAAGCCGCTTTGTCCACCAAAAATTTCGCATGCGGTCGCAAGGGACGCTTTGGTGAGAGTCGAGTGGTCTAACTACTCGGCCACGGCGCGGCCGCTCTCGTTCCGTGAGAAAAGATAAAGGTTAATAACGATTTCCCGATCGAGAAAAGTTAAAGTACGTGATTTAAAATGAAACCAACATGGAATATACCAGAAATGGTTAAATTTAACCAGATTTACTGCTTTTTTACAGTAAAACCTCTTACGGCTTTTCCCCAGTACAGACCACTGGTGTTTATATACGTATGTTTAAAAACGAAAAACCACCATGTTAGCAGATTTTCTGCCACGTAAAAGCACTCCTGTAGGAGAAATTCCCACACACCAGCGGCACTGATATGATCCAGACAGTTGAGAGCATTGTTAACAAAAAATATATTTATTTAATTAGGGTTCGCTATTCAGAATGAACAGGACTTCTGAGATTGCTGCCATGAAATTCAAGATACGCATTTTAGCTGTCTTAAGCTTACCCCGGTCATTTTTGTAAAATTAACACTTTCAAATTTAAATATAAACGATAGTTTGGGACAGTGGATTTAATGAAAATCTTCATGTGTTATCTTTTGAATTTCGAACTTCAGTACCAATTTTGGCTTTTAACATTTCGCTTTTTTGTTGTGATGCTTACGCATGTTTTTTTTTATTAATGTTTTGGATTCATGAAGCCTCAATCTCGATGTCAAGATTTAAGTGGAATACAGCACTTTCTCTAATTACAGTACAAAGTAGAGAAAGTAAAACGCAGGAGATTAGAAATATAGACAACAGTTACTAAAATAATTAATATGCTTTTAGTCCATCTATAATCTTGAAAGTATCTGAGGCTTATTAAAAAAATTGCGAGAATGACTATAAAAGAGAATTTTCTTGTCGAAAGTTACAGCGGGGTTGTAAAGGGTATGAAATATGTCATTTATATTGTCACCCAATTAGGGAAAGGGATGACCGGCGACCGCTGGAAGGACCCCGAGACAGCTGGGCCACGCCCACTCATCAGTCTCTGTCACTAACTGAGGGGAAAGGTTGGAAGAAGTGTCGCTTGCGCTGCCGGCCCCTTCCCTCTCTTCCACGGCCATCTGGAACCTTCGCTTGGGAACTAGAGAAGTCGAGAAAGCGGCGATATTCCTATAAAAAGGGGCTGCTGCGAGCGAAGAGTTAGTTAGTTAGTGCTTGACGTGCTAGTGAAGTAGCGCCGTGTTAGTGGAAGAGAGAACCGTGCAACGGAAGAAATCACGTAATTGTGTACGTGCATCGGAACGATAACGGACGAACTGGTGAATCGTAATTGTGTGCATTACGTAATTCTGTGTAATTGGCAAGTGTTTAACTGTAAGTCGGTGGAAATAAAGAACATTTTTGAGTGGTGAAATTGGACTTTTCATTTCACGAACCCACAAAGTCACAATATTGTGAGAAAGTTCACCTCAAACTTCTTTATCTTCACCAAAATCTCTAGCTCAGTGCTAACGTAAAGTTCATGTCGAGGTCTACCCGAAAGTCCAAAAACTCCGGCATCTATGGAGTCTAAAAGGCCCCCCCATCATCAACAAGACGGGTGGAAGTGGATACGCTACTTACGCGCGTCAACCCTGCATGGAAGGCTACCGATTAGACCTCGGTGGGGCCGCCTGGTGATCTAGCACATCTATTAGCTTTGCAGGCTAGTACCCGGGACTTCTTAGCAACCCTCTACCCCTCCGGGCGGCCGAGGCCTGGCCGGAGGTACCTTATCTCCCGCGGGTGTCGGGAACACACCGCCCCCTCACACACCAACCTAATCCGAACAACTCCGAACAGGGAGGGGATCGAATGTTCGACCTGAGGTTCCTCTGGTAATGTCAGAAATGCTTACGTACAATCAGCCTTTCTTTTACACAAATGCAACACTTCGCGACGTCTCAACAATGTTCCTTTAAGTCGTTATAGTACATACGCAACCTTGTGCTGCTATAATCTATCTGACCTACACATAGATCCACATCTAACACGGAGCTACACAATATAACGCCGATATTCACACGTAAACTACTTCCTGCCCGTTGCACGGCCTGCCAACTCCTTATCATGGAGTTTGGAACGTACCACACTCAGCCTGAACCACCACACTGCTCTCCCTGACTCTATGGCCAACTTACAACTATCAACCGCCACAGTTATTGCATCGGCTTATATATGTATTAACTGCTGGCCACGGTAGAGCTTCCTGGATATGGAAACTTCTGGAAACACGACATAGAAAGCTCTTTTGCGTAGTAGCAACACAGTTCCGCCCCGGCTTTATGCTTCAGCTGGTGATAGTCTGGGCATGCTACTCCCCTTCTGCCAACCAATAAGCAAGGAGACGATTCCCACTGCTTCGTGCTAGGGGCAAAGTTGCCCGCCTGTGGCCGCGCCGTGGCTCAGTGGTTAGACCGCTTGGCTCTCACCAAGGCGGCCCTGGTTCGATCCCAGGCGACCGCAAAGTGATATTTGTGGTGGACAACATGGCGCTGGGGCGGGTTTTCTCCTGGACCTCCGGTTTCCCCCGCCATCTCATTCCACCGGTGCTCCAATTTCATCTCATGTATCATCAGTGTCACCGCCTGCTGTGCCGTATGTAGTAAAAGCGGGCGTTAAACACTACACACATTGCCCGACTGTAACAGACAACGGCGACGTAATCTCTCGGCACGCCACGCGAACGCCGATGTGACAATACGATCTGGATAATTTCCGACATGCACTCCCCAAAACTGATTCACACCAAGTTATTTAAACATATTTAATCCCCATATTTTGTATTCGTAATTAAAAGGAAGCTCTGGACCACAATAAATGAAACCTAAATATACTGGACCTAACTTAACTCCCTTGCATATTCAGAGGTAACTCTAGCATTTTGTACCTCCTCTATCTTCCCATGTCCCTGGTTTACATTCATATAGCTTTCTCAACCATTAAACACTAAACAGTTATTAAAATGAATTTAAAGGTTATATCTCAGTTTTATAATGTGTAAATACACGACAAAATAATGATCAGCCATCATAAGCATTTATCTGTTGATATTGTCAGTGCAGTAAATACTATTGTTGGATGTTTGAACAGCCCTATAGGTGTTTGTAGTTCAGGAATATGCAGTTTAGAAACAAACAAACTTATAATTAATATTTGATATATCAATAAATACACAATGCGGTTATTGTTTCGTTCCTGCACTAATATATAGTGTGTACAACCATAAATAGAATTAATTATGTGTAGCTTCTGCTGTTTAATTGATTTTGTGGCTGTTTACAGGAGTATATATAGATACTGACTCACAAGTAATGTCTTTTTGAAAGTAAAACAATATGTTAACTATATACAAAGTATAGACCATTACATTTTGTGGTCTTGAACCATCATGACACTGATGATACATGAAATGAAGGTGGAGCACCGGTGGAATGATATGGCGAGGGAAACCAGAGTTCCCGGAGAAAACCCACCACAGTGCCGTGTTGTCCATCACGAATCTCACTTTACGGTAGCCTGGGATCGAACCCGGGCCGCCTTGGTGAGAGCCAAGCGGTCTAACCACTGAGCTACGGCGCAGCCTAATAGATATACATCTAGTACGAGGTGCGTTGAAGCTATAACACCTCTTTTTTTCAGGACTGGGACCAGAACCTGAGTTGTCTGAACTGGCAGAGCATTGTTTTGATAACGACCACAGTGCCAAATTTCGGGAGACGACGATCTTGGCAAAATGCAACAATTACTGGGAGCGGAGAATTAAGGAGGCTTTGGCCATTTCCTCCGAGAGGATAACGCTTAATCCTGATGCTGGATTTCAGTTCAGCTACTCATGGAAACTGGCATTAAAATGGAAATTAGTTAACTTAAGAAGCACAGATCTATACAGCTTGATAATCAAGGTAAGTAGTTACGTTTTTTTGAGCCAATTAATTTTCGTTGTAGTGCGCAGGCTTTCACGGCCGGAGTCATTTGGTAGATAATGATTATTCGGGCTTGTAGGCCGTAGTCTAGTGGAAAATCTTCTTCCAGACGTTTCGTACATCGTCAGTGGCTTGACCGTAACACTCTCGTTGTACTCTCGGCCACACCGAGAGTGGTGTGTTTAAAAAGTCCCAGTGGAAATAGCCGAAGGCCTTTCATTATAAACTTGTTCCAGTTTTATTGCTCATTCATTCAGTTTCAACTTGCTTAGTTTCATTATAAAAATGTATTTTTGCATGCCATCATATTCTTATTTGTATGATTTTATCTATCTTCCTGGCAAATATTATGACGTTTACTGCAGGTTTAAATGTGACGGGAAGGCACCGCCTATTGCGCGAAGGCATTAGCCAATTAGGGTGAGGGGGGAAGGTAGTTGCAATATCTATCTATCTACTATATACTATCGTCACATGGTCTTCCTCATTTTATCGTCCCGCAGTCTCTTTTGAGGAGAGTAGTGAGGCTGCAAGCCCTACACAAGGCACGTGATAGTGCGAAAAGCACACCTGATAGCCAGGCTTCGGAAGATTAAGGAAAAACATTACGATGTTCGTTCACTACTGGAACATGTCACTCTGCCAGAAGGTACCACATTTTATGACACAATGACATATGGAAGTGATGTAGAAGATGATGTAATAGAGATGGAGTGATGTTTTGTATGTTAATCCATGAAGTGCATACTGGATTAGTCCATAGTAGAGATGTATTGATGAAAATAAAGTAATAGTTTATCCATGACTTCATATTATAATATTGTATAATGGAAAAACTAACATTAAGAATCAGAAGCTGTTAAGTCAAGTGACTTAACAACTTTTCATCCATTTTATATTAAAAGTTGTTAAGTCCTAACAATAAAATATCCTGTCACACATGCTACATATGTCAAACCGTGAGAAACACTTCAACACAGTACTGTGTACCTTAAAACGGTCCTATCACATAAAATTCTTTCATTTGTATTGCTATTTTGGTATTTAAAATTACTTTTGAAATCTTTGAGCAGCTCTTCTGTACAATTTTAAAACAGTGACTTAGCAACTAGTGCTTCTGACCTCTTCATTTGTAAACTCTATAGATCCTGTACTCATTTGAGCATCATTTCAATCATCGTCCGATGTGACAACGTTGGAGCGCGTAAATTATCACACAAACACAGGCACGCACACCCATTCAAACATACAAGGGCAGACCTTTTTTCAATTTTTAATTCAGGGGCTGCCGAAACGTGAAACTATACGTGAAACGTGTTTTACTATACATGGCACCGCAGGCGTGACACTGGTGATGAGATGTAGCACCGTTGGAATTATATGGCGGGGGAAACCGGAAATCCCGGAGAAAATCCACCCCTAAGCCACTTTGTCCACCAAAAATTTCAGATGCGGTCGCATGGGACGCTTTGGTGAGAGTCGAGTGTTCTAACTACTCGGCCACGGCGCGGGCGCTCATTCCATGGCGGAGAGAAAAGTTAATAACGACTTCCCGTTTGATAACCATTAAAGTACGAGGGCTATCCAGAAAGTAGATTACGTTTTCGTCTGTTTCCGCTAGGGGCGGGGCTAGCGCGGCCATCTTGGGGTCAGAGCGTTGCGCAGCTCAGTCGGCATCTAGCCGTGCTAGTGAGAGGTTCGTGCTGTGCTCCGTTCAGATACTGTGACGGTTTGAAATGTCTGCGTTAATTGAAAATCCCGCGAGCTGCGAGGTGCGTGCAGTAATAAGGTTTCTGACTGCAAAAAGCTGTAAACCGATAGAAATCTATCGGCAGCTTTGTGAAGTGTATGGGGACAACATTATCACTGAAGGTGGAGTGCGTCAGTGGGTCATCAGATTTAAAAATGGCCGAACCAATGTTCACGACGAAGATCGAAGTGGGAGACCCAGCATAGTGACTGCCGAACTTGTCGAAAAAGTCGATGCTAAAGTCCGTGAAAATCGAAGGTTCACAATAACGGAACTTTCTTTGAGTTTTCCACAAATTTCGCGAAGTTTGTTGCACGAAATCATCAGCGAAAAGCTTGGTTACCACAAGTTTTGTGCAAGATGGATTCCAAAAATCTTAACAGAGGACCACAAAAATCAGCGAATGGCTGCAGCGTTGAACTTTTTGGACGTTTACCATAAGGATGGCGACTCTTTACTCGATCGCATCGTTACTGGTGACGAAACATGGGTGAAACACGTGAACTGTGAAACGAAATTGCAATCAATGCAGTGGGGGCACACAAGTTCTCCCCCAAAACCCAAGAAATGCATGCAAACAATGTCGGCAAGGAAGATGATGGCGACTGTTTTTTGGGACAGAAAAGGTGTGATTTTGGTGGACTTCCTGGAAAGAGGCACTACAATAAACTCTCAAAGGTATTGCCAAACTCTCCAAAAACTCAGAAGAGCCATTCAAAACAAGCGCAGAGGAATGTTGAGCTCTAAGATCTTGTTGATTCACGACAACGCCCGGCCCCACACGGCAAATGTCACTCGTGAAGTTCTTGAATCTTTTAAGTGGGAGTTGTTTCCTCATCCGCTGTATAGTCCCGACCTGGCACCGAGCGACTTCCACCTATTCCCAGCAATGAAGAAGTGGCTGGCTATGCAGCGTTTTGATGACGACGCACAGCTGCAAGAAGAGGTAACGAAGTGGTTGAAGGCGCAGGCGGCCGAATTTTTCGACGAAGGAATTTCCAAGCTCGTACATCGCTACGATAAATGCCTTAATTTGAATGGTGACTATGTTGAAAAGTAGTATTTGAGTGTGGCTTTCATCTGTTTATAATAAAATTTGTTTCCTATACTTTGTTTACTTTTTATTCCAAAACGTAATCTACTTTCTGGATAGCCCTCGTATGTTTAAGAACGACAACTCCCCATGTCAGCAGATTTACTGGCACGTAAAAGCACTCTTATAGGACGTAATTCCGATACACCAGTGGCTCTGATATGATCAGGACAGTTGAGAGCGTTAACAAACAAAATATTTTATTAGGGTACACTATTCAGAATGAGCAGGATTTCTGAGATTGCTGCCATGAAATTCAAGATGGACATTTTACCTATGATGAAAATATCTTAAACTATTTTTGTAAACTCAGAAAATTCCAAAAATATTCCATGAAAAGGATAGTTTGGAATCGGAGTTTTACTTGAAAATCGGACAGACATTTTTTCAATTTTTAATTCAGGGGCTGCCGAAACGTGAAGGTATTTAAAGTAAATGTCGGCAATAGATTTCTAGGTGGATTGAAATAATTTAATTGCTAAATTTAGGTAGAAGGAAAACACTACAATTGGGGGTAAAGTGCCGGTGTGATTGAGGATTTTCACGACGTTTGGTCATTTATTCTAAGTGAAATATACCTAACATTCCAAAAAGTTCATGTAAATGAGCATAGCGTCAAAAATAATTTAGGCATGTGAAATTTAAATTAATATATGTTCACGATGACCATGTACCTGTGAACAGAAGGATAATTGTGAAGTTAATAGCTAGTCCAAAGGAATTAATGATCCCTGTAGCAAATGTGAGAGCATCATTGACACTGCGATACGTCTGAGATGAAATTTGCTGAGTGAGGACACTAATGCCAACTTAAATAGCCCCTGATATGAACGTTTGGACAAGCGTGGCAATATCCACTAAACTTAGCGTAGCCGAGAAGATGAAAAATGTGTCTAGATTCACAAGATTATGACCAACAAATTGTTTGAACAGCTGCAGTAGAGTTAACTGATTTGTAGAACTGGTTTATAGATGTTGGTGGCGGAAATTGAGATCATGAATTTTGCCAGCAAGATAAAACATCTGCTTCAGCACCTGTCTCTAGAGGATTGGCGTGATATACCAAATGGTCCACATAACCCGTGTTCTGCAGATTTGATTTCTTAACTTGGAACGAGAGAGATGATTCCCCATTTGGGAGGTACAGGGTTAGATTCCAGTTGCGTCGGTCACAGTGTTACTTTGCGTGGTTTTGCAGTCAGTAGGAGCATGCAGTGGTGGTTAACTTCCTGTAGTCAACAGTCCCTTGCTATGTTTCATAGTCAGACATAGTCCGGACAAACTTCCTACTTCCGGTGGATTAACGGAGGATCATCGATTTTCTTATTTATAAACAGGGATTAGCGATAGGCTGGAGGCCAAACACGTTGGTACGGCTCAAATTTTGGTCCACCTACGAGAGGTAGATTAAGGGCGGATTATCCTTGTAAACATGGACGACAATGAAGTGATCGAATGTAGCTATGGTGCGTAGAATTCTTGAAATAAGATGACGGAGGAAAACTTATTTACCAAGAATAGAAATTATTGTGAAGTACTACGACCTAAACCAGGGGCGACTGGTGGCTTTGAAAATCGGTGGTTCACAAATTTATCCATACAATTTATTTTTATAGTAACAAACGGTTGTTTAATCCTGCCACTATAGACTGCTGTACACACAAGTTAACGGTAATTCACAGCGTATAACACTACATGCGTATTTCAGAAACACTCTAGAGCATAACACTCTTCTATTTATGCAGCTAAAAATGAACTTGATATCTCTTCATGGCAGACTTCAAGTGTGCATTGAAAGATTTCTTTCTGGATTGTCTTGGAGGTCCCCTTAAACACTGTAGCATTCTCCAGGTAGGTTTTTCAGAACACAACTAGCTCTGCACGAAGTTTATCAGTCCTCGAAAAATACCAGGAGTGCTTGACGTAGCTGAATCATCGTGTCCTCGTAGAGCTAACTCAAAGTCTCCACAAAACCTAATGCAGTTAACAATAATGTTTAAAGCATACCTATTTTGAGCCACTTTCTGGTTGTGTTCTTCAATTTTTCTCCGATATGCACTGCCCATATGCTTTGCTATATTTACATTGCCAAGCATAGCAAAACTGTGTTTTTCATGTGCAGTTTTTAAATTACGTGTTTTTAGCGCGATCATGAAGATGCTGCAAAGTATTCACGCCATGTTTTGTCCACGGATCTGCACCGCCAAAGAGAACGCAAGGAAAGCAAAAACAGGCTATTTTTAATATTACAACCACACATCAAATTATATTTCTGTTATACATTTTTGTTAAAGTTCCTGTTCAAATATCTTGTTTTTATTTTCACTACCTATGTGATTTTTATATTTGGCGTGGGACTTCCAAGTCGCTTATTTTCGGTGTTTTCTTCTAAGCTCATTTTTAAAAAGGATGTGCTAATAGACACTTTATGGAATCCATTGTTTCTCCTTATATAACACAATATACTTGTATTTAAATAAATCACTCTTATTCACTACTCAAAGCACGACACAGCTAACAAAACACGGCACAAAACATGTGGCTATGCTCTGGTAGGTAATAGTAAGCTGTGGTAATAGTTGACCGAAGCGAACATTTAATATGAGAATAACAGGTGGCGTTGAAAACAGAAGGAGAAGGCTTGGCATTCACTATTCTCTGGCTGCTAGGTTAACCAACCTTATGCAGCCATAAGCTCCGCCCTTCTCCCCTACTTACCTCGGAACACCTAAGGTTCATCCTGGCCTATACCTCCCCATTGTATACCAGTGGTTTGCAACTGAGAGTGAACTACTTGGCACCTGAAAACAATACAGCGCGCTGAGGGCCACTGCACTAGACAAGGTCGAACTCAACTCCAAATGGAATATGCCCTTGCATTAAAGGGAGACCCAGAATTTTGGTTGTAGCGCAAACATGCTACCCCATTGAGCAGCCGCCCCTGACCTAAACTTTAAACGCAGATATAGGTTTAGTAAAGCGAACGCCAGAAAGCTGATAGAAATAATTCGTCATAACCTGTACGTCAGGGACGATAACCGAGGCCTGACACTCAAATCCTAACAACACTTCGGTATTATACAAGAGGAGGATATCAAGACAACACTGCTGACCTGTACGTCAGGGGCGATAACCGAGGTCTGACACTCAAGTCCTAACAGCACTTCGGTATTATACAAGAGGAGGATATCAAGACAACACTGCTGATCTGTACGTCAGGGACGATAACCGAGACCAGATACTCAAATCCTAACAGCACTTCGGTATTATACAAGAAGAGGATATCAAGACAACACTGCTAACCTGTACGTCAGGGACGATAACGGAGACCTGACACTCAAATCCTAACAGCACTTCGGTATTATACAAGAGGAGGATATCAACACAATACTGCAGACCTGCACGTCAGGGACGATAACCGAGGTCTGATACTCAAATCCTAACAGCACTTCGGTATTATACAAGAGGAGGATATCAAGACAACACTGCTAACCTGTACGTCAGGAACGATAACCGAGGCCTGACACTCAAATCCTAACAACACTTTGGTATTATACAAGAGGGGCATATCAAGACAACACTGCTAACCTGTACGTCAGAGACGATAACCCAGGTCTGATACTCAAATCCTAACAGCACTTCGGTATTACACAAGAGGAGGATATCAAGACAACACTGCTAACCTGTATGTCAGGGACGATAACCGAGGTCTGACACTCAAATCCTAACAGCACTTCGGTATTATACAAGAGGAGGATATCAAGACAACACTGCTAACCTGTATGTCAGGGACGATAACCGATGTCTGACACTCAAATCCTAACAGCACTTCGGTATTATACAAGAGGAGGATATCAAGACAACACTGCTAACCTGTATGTCAGGGACGATAACCGAGGTCTGACACTCAAATCCTAACAGAACTTCGGTATTATACAAGAGGAGGATATCAAGACAACACTGCTAACCTGTACGTCAGGGACGATAACCGAAGTCTGATACTCAAATCCTAACAGCACTTCGGTATTATACAAGAAGAGGATATCAAGACAACACTGCTAACCTGTACGTCAGGGACGATAACCGATGTCTGACACTCACATCCTAACAGCACTTCGGTATTATACAAGAGCAGGATATCAAGACAACACTGCTGACCTGTACGTCAGGGACGATAACCGAGACCTGATACTCAAATCCTAACAGCACTTCGGTATTATACAAGAGGATGATATCAAGACAACACTGCTGACCTGCATCAGTAAGCCGCATTATCAGCAAACTCTTATACATTTCCCTCATGCCTCCTCCTCTCTGACATTTGTATTCGTCGACACGGATTTATTTTCTATAATGTTCATTCTTTTCTGGACTAGAGAAAACATTGGTCTTACTCTGACCAACAGATATCACGCTTCTTCATATAATTCATATTCACAGCACACCAAACTTTGTTACCGAAGCTCAAACAGCAGTAGCAACCGTAAGAATGATTAAGAAACAGCTGCGAAACTACCATAGAGATTTATAGGTACACTGACGTTTGTTTAGCACTCTATGGGACTCGTGCATGGGCAGAAGAACCTTGCTACGTCGTGTAACATTTGCTCCGTGCTGGTCCACGGCTTTACTTGGTTCGAGGCTTCGTCTATGAATACCAAAAAGTCCCACCGGCTTTGTTTCGGACAAAGTTAGTCGGAAGATAGTCTGATAACTATGAATACGGTCCTATGTGTTTCAGGCTAGGACCAGACAAAGGCGATTGTTGAGTTTAAGCAATATGAAAGAGTTTGCTCTCCCTGGCGCTTGGATAGCCGGCGAATCCTCTACGGATGCGAAATATGGGAATCGGCGGCACCAACCAACCTCCTTAATTCTCCGCCATTTCCTGCAAGATGAGCACGCTTAATCGAGATGCTGGATTTCAGTTCAGCTCCTCTTGGAAACCGGCCTTAAAATGGAAATCCGTCGAGTTATGAAGCACAGATCAATACAGCTTGATAATCAAGTAGTTACGTTTCCTTGACCCAATTCATTTTCTATACTCACGCCATTTCCTGACCTGGCGTTTAATTTACTGAAAACCGTCTTTTGTTCAGTAATGAGAATTTTGATAGTGTTTTGTCTTTGTTTATATTTGTGTTATATCCAGAGATACATTTGTGGTTATAACATTACTTTAACTTTTAATTACTTTAATTTTTTAAAGGTCTTACTTTAATTTGTTTTTGTTGGTTTGAATTTTTCAATATTTACGCTTTTCTCAAATGAGAAGCCGCTAGACTTCTTGAAAAGAGAACGCAATTTCTCAACCAACTCTTTAAATTGCGTGACTATTGTTAGAGTTTGTTGAATTCCGTTATTTCCCTTGTATCTATCCGCATGTTAGAATAATGAATGTTATCACAATGCATGAGTAGAAACATTCATGTGAGAGCACGTATTAGATATATTTGGAATATTCACTACTCAATACGAGAATTTATCTTGCGCTCTATTTATTTTCTTATACATATCATTTAGGATAATTTCTTCTTTAAGTTCCTGGACAATTGCCAAACATATACTTCTCCTAAGATGTTAGTATGGTATAATTACGACACGCAACACTGTCAACAAATTCAGTTTCAACATAGTGACATCTAAACTGAAATAATAAGCAACATTTTGGCATCCTCTCCACGATTTATGGTAACTTGAGAAAAGCTTGAGGCATCACAGAAGTTGATGGTTTATGTTAACGGCTATTCTGGTCGACTTGGAGTAAACACTGTTCAAGACAATGGACTGTTGGCGATTCTTGGCACAATTATTATATTTCTGCATTCCAGTCGCACATGTGCGTGAGGCGTTACACAGAAGTTTCTGCGTATACATATAAGTTTAATTTTGTGGGAAAAAACATCCCGAAAGCTACAAAGAAATTGAGGAACAAACAAAAATATTGTTGGTTTAACATGCCTTTCAATATTTGTTCTTCTATTATACTATTACTACAACAGCTTATTTATTTATACTTATTGTTGACTAAAACTTTAAATTCAAATTTACACATTTGGTTGTAAAATTAAATATTGTACTGGCCCCGAAAATTCCATTCCAAGATTTCCCAAGAAACACAACTTTTGGAATTTTCTGAAAGCAAAAGAACTGTAGTGTGATCCATATAAACCTGAACCACTTCTATAGGCCGTAACTACTGAACCAATAATAGGACACAGGTATAATTTTGGGAGAATATAATACACAATTGGGAGATTAACTTACACTACTTTGTAACAGTAGTTTTGAGTTATACTTAGAAACGTTATGAAAAGTTTATAAATTTATAAAAATATATGTAATTTTGTAATTGGCCGTAGTAGTAATTGTATGGCGTAATGTTGTGACGTGGAATCAAATCGGCCAATCACAAAATTAAGATAGGAGTAACGATAGTTACGAAAAATCAATAATCGTAGTATATAGAGATATCTTGTAATGGTGAGTGTGATGGATAGTGGTGCAGGATCAAGAACATTTAAGTAATAGTTTGTTAAAAATAACAAAGTAAGAATTTATCGATGTATTGGAAGTGACTGGGAAAGAAAGTTGAAGTAAAATATAATCCAAATAATACAATTAAATAGTTACAAAATTTGACTTCTCCGAAACTTTATTCCGAACGTCGCCTAAAATCAAGATTCTCATGACGCTTATGTAATCAAGCACAATCATCAAGAAACAACTCAAAATACAACGAATTAACCCTGTTATATCTGACTTCTCGACTTGGGTCTTCGAAAAGTCAACGTGCATTCCATCTCAAACGTAAAAATCCCGCACCAAATTGCGACCGAACGTGTGGCTGATGAAGACGGAGATAAATTAACTACGAATAAAGAATTCCTGTCCCAATTTACATCTCAGAGAAAATGTTGGAAGTGTCCTCCACCAGCATCTATACATATTTGTACTCATCTCAGCATATTCTCTGAAGTTTTACGGAGAGTATCCTCGCCAATGTTACTTATTTCTGTTCGAATGGATTTCTTGATAAAATCAATTGTCCGTGGCCTATTCTAGGACACTATTTTTTGGACACCCCCACAAGAAAAACTCCGGCGAGGTTAGGTCAGAGGATCTGGGGGGGGGGGCCCGCAGCGATTTTGAAATTATTCGATTATCAAAGAGATTGGTTACAAGTTCCATGGTGTCATTAGATGTATGGCACGTCGCTACATCTTGCTGGAAATAACCTTCTCTCAATTCTATATCATCCAATGTCTTGAAGATACCCATATAAACTTCAGTGTCTACAGTCGTATCAAAGAAAATGGGACCAACGATACATATATGGTGGTGGAGGATACTTCCAACATTTTCTATGAGATGTAAATAGTTTAATGTAATCTCCCAATTGTGTATTATATTGTCACCTAATTATCGGAAGGCCCGAACAGCTAGCAGCCGGGTAGGCGACAGTAGGCATTTCCTCACGCCTACCCATTTGTTTTGTAGTGCTAACGACGGGGGTGGTTGGAAAAACATCGCTAGCCATCTCTTTCCCCCTCCTTGACGCCTGGAACCTTCAGGATGATTCACTGAACCGCGAGACTTCCAGAAACAGCGATATTCGTATAAAAAGGGGCTGCAGTTGGCGAGTCAGTTTAGTTCTTGGCGAGCAGTTGGAGGAGCGCCATGATAGTGAACGGACTGAAAGACTGTACGTGTATCAGAGGAGTTATACGTAATTGTGAGTGTAGAGTGGACCTGTGACAGACGAACTGGTGAATTGTAATTGTGTGCGCTACGTAATTCTATGTAATCGGCAAGTGTACCATCTGTAACTCGGTGGAAATAAAGAACATTTTGAGTTTTTGCAATTGGACTTTTAATTTCACGAATTCACAAAATCACAATATTCTCCCGAAGTTACACGTGTGTCCTATTATTGGTTCAAAAGTTATAGCCTATTGAAATGGTTCAGGTTTATATGGATCACACTATCTCTCTCTGTCTCTCTCTCTCTCTCTCTCTCTCTCTCTCTCTCTCTCTCTCTCTCTCTCTCTCTCTCTCTCTGGTCTGACGACATGATCCAGCGAGTGGATGACGTTTTGGAGAATCGCCGATTGAAGATCAGATCTTCGTGCAGGATTGTGTGCACGGAACCCACGGAAATGCCAATTTTGGAGGCAATGTCTGCAACTGTCTTGGTTTGTTGTCACACGATGTTCTGCCTTCATTGAACTGTCGCACCCAAGAATGCACATTAGACACATCCATGGTACCATCATCACATGTGGCCGCGCCGTGGCTCAGTGGTTAGACCGCTTGGCTCTCACCAAGGCGGCGCGGGTTCGATCCCAGGCGATCGCAGAGTGAGATTTGTGGTGGACAACACGGCGCTGGGGCGGGTTTTCTCCGGGACCTCCGGTTTCCCCCGACATCTTATTCCACCGGTGCTCCATCTTCATCTCATGTGTCATCAGTGTCACCGCCTGCGGTGCCGTATGTAGTAAAAGCGGGCGTTAAACACTACACACACACCATCATCATCATCATCATCATCATCATCATCATCATCATCATCATCATCATCATCATCATCATCATCATCATCATCATCATCATCATCATCACATGTCTCACTCAGCTGGCGATAAATTTGAACACCTTTCCAGGGTCTACTGATATGTTGAATTTCAAAAGGTGTCACACCACGAACATGGAGAAAACAAATGATTACACGCTGTTCTTGCAATGGAAACGTCACCATTGTATTTTTTTTTATTTTAAGTCTTCCATTATTAAGTCATATCGGACGGTGAATAAAATGTGCGAAATGATGCTCAGATATGTCCAGGGTGCATGAAGCTTAGAGCGGCCCGAAATTCGTCCGTAAGCATAAGGGAAATCCTCGGAGAAAACCTTATCCAGGTAGCTCACCCTGACCGAAATTCGAACTCGGGACCTCTTGAACGTGAGGCCGACATGCTACCATCTACGCTACCGAGCCCCCCTCGCCATTTGAAGTATCAAAAGCAGTCCTAACTCTCGTCGCTGTCAGTAGAGTTGTATATACTCTACAGTGCTGCCATCTATGTCACGCATTCACAAAGAGTCCACGTGTATTTTTTAGAAAAAACAGAAGTTCTAATCAGGTTCCAGTCCTGAAAAAAATATAGATGCTACACACACACACACACACACACACACACACACACACACACACACACACACACACACACACACACACACACACACACACACACACACACAAAGAGCTAAATATCATTAAAGCTTGTTTACTTCAGCCGCGCTTGATTTGACCTAGTTATGCTCGTCTGGTGGTCGTTGACCTGGTTTACCACCGTACAATTGATTACTTGAGGGGAGTTTTGGTCTCTGTTTCTAATAATATATGCCACGAGTCCAGACAGACACGCGTATATCGATTGTTGCATAGCGCTGTTCAAAGTCACATTGTTGAGGTGTAGTGAAAGCCAGGTAAACTTCCCATACACAAAGGTCGACCAATAGCATTCAATTATACCAATAGTAGATGTTACTGCACTCAATAGTCACTGGTCTGGAGTAATTAATCAGGAACGTACAAGCTTCCTCTGCTAATAAGGGGAAGTGCTGCAGAGCATCCAAAAATTACTATCCAGATTTTACCATATTACCAGAAGTACATACTGTGACCCCATGAATTTAAAAAACAAAGGTCAGTTTGGGTGTTTTTTGTTTTGTTGTTGTTCTTGAATTCACGTCCTCCAACGTTGACTCATATAGGACAATGAATTAACTGATGCTCAAAGGAGTCCAGGGTACATAGGGCTTAGAGTTACCAGACATTCATCTTCCAGGATAAGGGAAAACCTCCAACGTTAAGTCATATCGGACGATGAATGAAATGATGTTCAAATGAGTACAGGCTACATAGAGCTTAGAGCTAGCAGACATTCGTCTTCCAGCGTAAGGAAAAACGTCCAACGTTAAATCATATTGGAAGATGAATGAAATGCTGTTCAAATGAGAACAGGGTACATAGAGCTCAGAGTTAGCAGACACTCATCTTACAGAATAAGGGTATACCTCCATCGTTATGTCATACCGGACGATGAACGAAATTGTGTTCAAATGCGCTTCTTTTTTTTCAACATAGTCTCCTTGTAATGCTGGCCACTTCTCCCAGCTCCCATCTGTGTAACCCGTCCAAATAGTACTTGTTTTTCTCTGCAAAATAATTCTTCACGAAGGCGATAGCCTCTTCATTTGACGAAAATCTGTGTCCTCCAAGCGCAATTTTCAGGTAAGGAAACCAAAAGAAGTCCCTTGGGGCCCTATCTGGCGAGTAAGATGAATGGTAAAGCAGTTCGAACCGAAATTCGTGGATTTTCGCCAAGGCAACAGCTGAAGTGTGAGACGGTGCGTTGTCTTGGTGAAATAGGATTTTCTTTTTCTGCAAATGTGGCCGTTTTTCCGCATGTTCTCCCTTTAACTTATCAAGTAATAATGCGTAGTATGCTCCTGTAATGGTTTTTCCATTTTGAATATAATCGATTAAATTAACTCCATGACTATCCCCAGTCGACCAAACAGATTTGCTCTTTTTGGAGCCAGTTTCCCCTTTGCAGTCCACTGTTCGGATTGCATTTTTGTTTCGTGTGTATAATGGTGTATCCAAGTTTCATCTACAGTACTAATTGGCACCCAAACTTGGATTTATTGCGCCTAAACTGCGCCAACACAGCGCTGGAAATGTTCATTTGAACACGTTTTTGGTTTAACGTGAGCAAACGTGGCACTCAACGCGCGGACAGCTTTCTAATGTCTAAATGTTGATTTAATATGTAACAAACACGTTCTTTTGACATGTTTATGACCTCTGTTATCTCTCTCACTTTAATTCGGCGGTCGTCTAGCACCATTTGGTGAGCTTTGCCCATGTTTTGGTCGGTAGTTGCAGTTTTTGGATGTCCCGAACGTTCATCGTCTCCCAAGCTTTTATGGCCATGTTTAAATTCACCTGCCCAAAATTCCACTGTGGTAAATGATGGTGCAGAGTCCCCATACACAGAATCCAGCTCCTCTTTGTTTGCGTAGGCAAACATTTTGTCCATTTGTCCATTTTCATAAAAACACTCACATAAACTCACTCAAGCGACTGGAGCATAACAACTGAGAGTCCAATATGACTGAAGCATTGGTGAGTAACAACAGATGAACTCAACTCAACTCTAGGCTGGCAGGATGTTTGGAACAGCCCGAAGGGTGGTCAAGTCGTGTACCTGCTCTGGAAAGAGCTTTACCACGTAGTGTCGGGATGTGGATGTTGTAGGATGACGGGTGTAAATTAAGTGGGTGTAGAGAAGGGAGGTAGCTTGTTGCTCCTCAGGGAATGATGAACCGGGTGCTACAGTCAGCGTGCACCACTGGCGGATTAGTTAATAAACTAGGAAGAAGATAGGTAGAATTTTGAATTATCCAGATTAAATATTGGATAGCTGTAATTTAGTTTAGGCAGGAATGGGGATCATGTGGTTATCGGCAATGACCGCAAGACATGCGGGGTAACCGGTGTCGCTTTAAGCGACGCTCACGAGGTACATAGTCCCCAAGGGATCTGACTAGGGCGCTTTGATGATGAGGCAAACTCTCGAAGAATTTCGTGGCCCGGCGCCTAATTTCATCCTCCACATAGCGGAGGGATGAAGCCTCGTGAAGTAGTCTCACGGGGAACCTTGTGCAAACAGAATAAATAATCCGAAGACATTTATTCTGTGCACGTTGGAGCAGTACCAGGTTTGAGCCTGCGGCCATACCCCAGACTTCGCACGCATAGAGCATGACAGGGATGATCAGTGCCATATAGAGGCGCAACTTTAGGGAAACAGACATCGCAGACCTAAGCACAGGGTATAGTGATGCCACGGCACCACACGACCGATGAGCTTGCTCCCGGATGTGCTCCCGAAAAGTTAGGCCCTGTCCAGGTTAACTCCCAAGTATTTGATTGAATTCTCCCACCTGATCCCTTCCCCGAAGTAGGTAAATTGGGGGAAATTGGCGGGAAAGCGGCGCTTGGTGAACAGCATCGCTTGGCTTTTCTCCGTATTAATGGACAATCGCCAAAGCGTGCACCAATCCTGGAGGAGGATTAGGTAACGTTGGATGGGGTTGAAGGTTCTGCATGGGTGTCTGTTGAAAATAGCAGCACGTCGTCAGCATATTGTGCTATGTTGACGTGCTGTTCAGTGGGAAAACAGGTGAACAACGAAATTCACTAGCTTATATTTACGTGTGCTGGCATCTTCATGTTGAAGTCGGAAACCTTTCAGATCACCCTCCTATATAAAATAAAAGTGATAACAGTACTAGTAGTGTTTATTTTAGGCGTTCTGAACAGAATTAGAGTGTGTGTTCGCGTTGAAGGTAATCCATCAATTTCAACATCTGTTGTGAAGCAGGTAAGCCCAATATAATTTAGTATAGTAAAAGAGTTCCGTACACCTTATTTGCTGGTCCTTTAGGTATAATTCTGTCGGAGGGCGTGCTGTCCCTCGCACATTCCAGTGCCGTCGCCGGGCGGTCCGGTCAATCAAAGAACGCACTGTACTTTAATTATATATTTACACCTAAGTTATATAGGATATGGCAGACCAAGGTGAAAATCAGACGATTAAACAGCGGATCGCTATGTGAAGTATTTGAAATTCCATGTTTCTGACATCACTAAGAGGAAAATCTAATAAACTAACCACTCTATAAAGTATAAGATTTGAACATTCAAATCAATTACAAAGAATAGGTATATCGGAAATGCTAAATGCCACAACTACTGTAACTGGTGTAGATTGTGTGCCAAAGAGTTCAATAGCTTTGTTCAGTAAGATTTTGTGTATTTCTTACTGTTCATATGTTACACAAAAGTAATAAAAATGAAATGGGCTTCACAATCTATTAGTACAAAACATAAGGCATTTGTACATTAGATTTGTTATGGAAATATTTTAAACATATGGTATTTGAATAAAAAAAGTCAGTCAGTTTTAGATAAACTGTAACAAATATTATTCCCTGTGAAATGAATTTGGGGTGAAGATTTTCTCAGTCACGCAACATTCGAGTGCATAGAATTAAGTAACACAGTGAACTATTTATTATCACCATCAAGAAGCCACTTATAATCTCTGTTAACCAAGTGATGACGTGCGAGAATTGTATTCGGAAGGTTGCGGGTTAGGTTCCCGTTGAATCTCCACTCTGATGATTCTCTCCCCCCCCCCCCCCAAATACTCCAGTTTTCCCAAGTTGCGATCCGGATAGGCGATCGTTGAGATAGTTTCTCTAATTCCACTTATGTTTTCATGTAGTTACGTTTCAGAGCCCGAGGATCAGGCGAGAGGACGGTTCCACGGAGGAATTTGCCTTGAATAACTGTTTTGACGTTCGAGGCTTGTCTGATGTTGCTCCTATGTATTTTCGAACCAAAATACTCTACTCAATGCCTGATCTAAATTCTGAGCTAACACTTAGTAACTGTGAACGAAATATTTCCCCGACGATCGACAAACGGTTGGCACTCAGAGCATTGCGTGCACTTCACATCGGACTATATATTTCTCAACACCGGTACATCTACTTCGTTATTTTATGCAAATGAGCTCAAGGTCCTTGCGTGCAAATAAAAATTGACCTGCAGCCCCAAAATAAAACGCTTCATGTTTCAGATAAGGGTGTAATCAATCCTCTTTTCATGAACAATGCCATTGCTTCTCAATCTCGATAAAGAATTTCGTAAGGTGGTTCCTACACGTTTAATGTAGGCGCAGTGCTTACCCGTAATAAGCGGAGCAACATTTGAACTTCAAAGTTCGATATCGAGATAACACCCAAAATACGCGTTTTAAGGCTTAGGGAGTGAAAAAGCACTTAAAAAAAGGACACGTGTGTTTGTTTGTGTGAGGAGGGGAGAGAGGGTAGGGATGGTGAGGGAGAGCAGTATAACAAAATCTCACTTTCTTTTTAATGATAATAATAATAATAATAATAATAATAATAATAATAATAATAATAATAATAATAATAATAATAATAATAATAATAATAATAATAATAATAATAATAATAATAATAATAATAATAATAATAATAATAATAATAATAATAATAATAATAATAATAATAATAATAATAATAATAATAATAATAATAATAATAATAATAATAATAATAATAATAATAATAATAATAATAATAATAATAATAATAATAATAATAATAATAATAATAATAATAATAATAATAATAATAATAATAATAATAATAATAATAATAATAATAATAATAATAATAATAATAATAATAATAATAATAATAATAATAATAATAATAATAATAATAATAATAATAGTAATAATAATAATAGTAGTAATAGTAGTAATAATAATAATAGTAATAATAATAATAATAGTAATAATAATAATAATAATAATAATAATAATAATAATAATAATAATAATAATAATAATAATAATAATAGTAATAGTAATAGTAATAGTAATAGTAATAGTAATAGTAATAGTAATAGTAATAGTAATAGTAATAGTAATAGTAATAGTAATAGTAATAGTAATAGTAATAGTAATAGTAATAGTAATAGTAATAGTAATAGTAATAGTAATAGTAATAATAATAATAATAATAGTAATAATAATAGTAATAATAATAATAATAATAATAATAATAATAATAATAATAATAATAATAATAATAATAATAATAATAATAATAATAATAATAATAATAATAATAATAATAATAATAATAATAATAATAATAATAATAATAATAATAATAATAATAATAATAATAATAATAATAATAATAATAATAATAATAATAATAATAATAATAATAATAATAATAATAATAATAATAATAATAATAATAATAATAATAATAATAATAATAATAATAATAATAATAATAATAATAATAATAATAATAATAATAATAATAATAATAATAATAATAATAATAATAATAATAATAATAATAATAATAATAATAATAATAATAATAATAATAATAATAATAATAATAATAATAATAATAATAATAATAATAATAATAATAATAATAATAATAATAGTAGTAATAGTAGTAATAATAATAATAGTAATAATAATAATAATAGTAATAATAATAATAATAATAGTAATAATAATAATAATAATAATAATAATAATAATAATAATAATAATAATAATAATAATAATAATAATAATAATAATAATAATAATAATAATAATAATAATAATAATAATAATAATAATAATAATAATAATAATAATAATAATAATAATAATAATAATAATAATAATAATAATAATAATAATAATAATAATAATAATAATAATAATAATAATAATAATAATAATAATAATAATAATAATAATAATAATAATAATAATAATAATAATAATAATAATAATAATAATAATAATAATAATAATAATAATAATAATAATAATAATAATAATAATAAATAATGACAACAATCATGAAGGAGGAGTAACATTTCAGCTACTTACTTGTTCAATGTTGCTAGTTTTCAAACTCGGCTGTCCAATACTGGCTCTGAAATTTAAAGCGAAAGTTTTATGTTAGTTAATGATCAGGAAAAGAAAGAATGAAAAATAAAGAAAGAAAGGAAGAAAGAGAGAAAGAAAGAAAGCAAGGAAAAAAGAAATGTTAAATTCAAATGAATAAGAAGCAATACCTCGGAAATGGTTAACTTCAGGAAACAATAGCATAAATCGTGTGCTTTAATGGCATCGTAATCTTTTATGTAAAAAGAATTTGTCAGTTTCTTGCAATTTAAAAATTATGACCAGAATGAAGATTATTCCCAAAAAATTCCAGACGTACATTTCGTTCGTGGTAAATCTATTTAAACTTATAATAATTTAATGCAAATGGTAGGTGCATATTTAAGAAAACACAAATTTTGGAGAACATTTCTTTGAGAATGGGGGATCACTTTTGAAAATCTTAGGAAGCTTAGTTATTAGCGCAACCACACTGAGAGTGCTGTAATTTGCTTACTGTCCCACAAAAATTACCGCTTCCTCTCCGTAGAAGGCACTGTGATTTCAGGATAGACTCCCCAGTCAACTATGACTTCATTCTTGCTCAATCGGAGGGCGGAAAATAACGAATAATAATGAACACTGTGTATATTGGACGTTAGCCCTTCATGGGACATAATAGACTATCTCTAATCTCTAATATATGGTCACGTGAACAATACGCAATTTGAAGACGAGCACATGACCGCACTATCACATTTCTTACTGTAACTTATAATGAAATGTATAAATGTGAATTAAGGATTTATCTGGATTGAGGAAGTAGATTACTGAACATCAATAATCACTGTCAAAATAGTTTCTATGGAAAACAAAACACGGTGGTTTGATCAGCTAATAAGAGAAGTTTTCAAATACTCTGACGCAGATGTTTACCGTTAATTTAGATTTATAAATATATACATTTTAATACTCTGAGGAGCCTGTATCCTGTTTTGGTTGGTAGAAGATCCAGGATATCTGACCTTACGAATCGTAATGTAAACAAGCAACATGGAAACAGCGGAAGTGACGCGCACGTCAATGTGCAGTATCTAGGGCATGGTTGCCCCACTAAATATTTTGGTTAGAATCGTCCTTCTTACATCCGGCTACTGCATGGACGATAAAGTCAGCACATTTCTGTCACGTTTAAATAGTCAGCAGTATTTAATGCACGTAAACTAAATGAGATTTCTAAACGGAATGGAATAATGAGAACATATTGTTTATTTCTGCTGTAACTAGACATCGGATTTGTACGCACAGTTTCAGGGAATTACGTTTTATAATAATATATTTCATTTTCCTATGTGCTTGTATGTAATGTTTTACAGGCAAATTTCGATTTTACAGCATATTTCATCATTTTTCACTGCATTCTAATACATGACCAACATTTTTAAAAGATTAGCTTTAAAATATTTAAACATATTGGTGACAAAATAATAATATGCTATCTTTTCTAAAGAAACATTCCCAAACTTTTAAATACCTTCAAATATTATACCATTAGCATTTGTAGAAATACAAAGATCCTTCATCATACACATTTATTTTAACCAATAAACATTAGAAACTTGCACATGTACATTTGGAAAATATAATTGTACACTATAAATAAAATCAACGACTGAGAGACGTATAAAGGAACAATGTATATTTCAAGAAACAAAGCTTAAAGTTCACATTTTTAGTTCAAAGTAAGTATATATTTTCAAATTGAACAAAATTTAATGAGTTTGACAGCATAAATAAATGCATATGATGGTTAAGCACATACAAATAAAATAGTTAGAAGATAAAATTACAAGTGATGTAATTTGTTCCATGTGTATCCCGCCTTTACCTACAATGGTCATATCGGCGGCCGTTCTCTTTTCGAACATATCGAAGGTGTTAACTCGTATTCGTTGGGTTTTAATCATTAGATCACGTACACATTTATACCCCGCCTTTAACTACAATGGTCATATCGGTGGCCGTTCTCTTTGGGAACATATTGAAGGTGTTAACTCGTATTCGTTGGGGTTTAATCATTAGATCACATACACATTTATATCCCGCCTTTAACTGCAATAGTCATATCGACGGTCGTTCTCCTCTGGAACATATCGAAGGTGTTAACTCGTATTCGTTGGGTTTTAATCATTAGATCACGTACACATTTATACCCCGACTTTAACTACAATGGTCATATCGGCGGCCGTTCTCTTTGGGAACATATTGAAGGTGTTAACTCGTATTCGTTGGGTTTTAATCATTAGATCACATACACATTTATATCCCGCCTTTAACTGCAATAGTCATATCGACGGTCGTTCTCCTCTGGAACATATCGAAGGTGTTAACTCGTATTCGTTGGGTTTTAATCATTAGATCACGTACACATTTATATCCAGCCTTTAACTGCAATAGTCATACCGACGGTCGTTCTCCTTTGGAACATATGGAAGGTGTTAACTCGTATTCGTTGGGTTTTAATCATTAGATCACGCACACATTTATATCCCGTCTTTAACTGCAATAGTCATATCGACGGTCGTTCTCCTTTGGAACATATCGAAGGTGTTAACTCGTATTCGTTGGGTTTTAATCATTAGATCACGTACACATTTATACCCCGCCTTACCTACAATGGTCATATCGGCGGCCGTTCTCCTTTGGAACATATCGAAGGTGTTAACTCGTATTCGTTGGTTTTAATCATTAAATAACGTACACATTTATACCCCGCCTTACCTACAATGGTCATATCGGCGGCCGTTCTCCCTTTGGAACATATCGAAGGTGTTAACTCGTATTCGTTGGGTTTTAATCATTAGATCACGCACACATTTATATCCCGTCTTTAACTGCAATAGTCATATCGACGGTCGTTCTCCTTTGGAACATATCGAAGGTGTTAACTCGTATTCGTTGGGTTTTAATCATTAGATCACGTACACATTTATACCCCGCCTTACCTACAATGGTCATATCGGCGGCAGTTCTCCTTTGGAACATATCGAAGGTGTTAATTCGTATTCGTTGGTTTTAATCATTAAATAACGTACACATTTATACCCCGCCTTACCTACAATGGTCATATCGGCGGCCGTTCTCCTTTGGAACATATCGTAGGTGTTTACTCGTATTCGTTGGGATTTAATCATTAGATCACGTACACATTTATAACCCGCCTTTTACTGCAATGGTTATACCGGCGGCCGTTCTCCTTTGGAACATATCGAAGGTGTTAACTCGTATTCGTTGGGTTTTAATCATTAGATCACGTACACATTTATACTCCGCCTTACCTACAATGGTCATATCGGCGGCAGTTCTCCTTTGGAACATATCGAAGGTGTTAACTCGTATTCGTTGGTTTTAATCATTAAATAACGTACACATTTATACCCCGCCTTACCTACAATGGTCATATCGGCGGCCGTTCTCCTTTGGAACATATCGTAGGTGTTTACTCGTATTCGTTGGGATTTAATCATTAGATCACGTACACATTTATAACCCGCCTTTTACTGCAATGGTTATACCGGCGGCCGTTCTCCTTTGGAACATATCGAAGGTGTTAACTCGTATTCGTTGGGTTTTATTCATTATATCACGCACACATTTGCACTGTAATTCAGACGTCCACACCCGAGGGAAGTTCATGTAAATTACACAGTGTTGTCAGGTAACTCACCCATGCATAATATCTATCACTGCAGTTACTGAAACGAGCGTTAGATCTGACAACGTGGGTGACTCATACATACTCTATATACTTATTTTGTAGGGCAAATAAATAGTTCAAACACCTCTCCTTCTTACCGCCGCGCTTGCCTTCTTATGGTGGACAGACAGTACAAGATGTCTCAGACTGATGTATACATTGTCTGAAATACCCCATCTGATCAACAATTTGGCTCTATGTCATTCAGAAGGTAATAGAAAGCACTGAAACATGTTCATCCGTTTGCTTATAAACATCTATCGTTCGTGAACTAACTCCATTGAACTATAATTCAAGTATAATTGCCCAAAACCGGTGCCACGATTTGCCAAGTAAACATAATACAAATAAACAAAAAATGCACTATAAAAATTTACCAAACTTCATTGTTTATGAAGTTTATTTCAAGCACTAACACCAAAAAAACTATATTATTACCAAAAAGTTGCATAAATATGCGGATAGTGTTAGAATTAAATTACAAAACCATTGCGTACCTCACCCTATCTGTTAAAACGAGGCGTTTTGGACTGCGAATTATTGAACACAATAAAACCTTCTGTAACATAAATAATTGGAACGTGTAAAACTGCGAGATAAGAAAGGCAAACTCGCTTACTTCATGACTATTTTAGTCAAGTTATTATATATCGCCAATCAATTTCTTATTGGTATATAAAACAGCTGTTTATCCTGTGACTTGCCAGATTAAAAGAATTGTTCTCCTTTTCTAATTTTCATAAGTGATATATGTTCATTTTTGGAGACAATTCTGATTAATAAACTTACTGAGTTCATTGATGGAAATTAATCATTTCTTGACACTAGTCTTATATAGGCTAAGGTTTTTGATAGATATAGAGTAAACATGAAAATATCAATGCCATGACCAGGATTTGAACCACGGATCTCCTGGTTTCCGTGGTTCAAATCCGGCCGTGGCATTGAATTTTTCATGTTGACTACCTATCAAAACCTTAGCCTATATAAGACTAGTGTGAAGAAATGATTAATTTCCATCAATTAACTTAAATAATAAGAGTTTAATGATGAAGTCTGGATTTCAAGTACTTACGATAGTAAGTCGCTACAAACGGTGTATCTTGGATGCAAGAGCCACTAGTCGTTTACCGGGAAATTATATGTATGAATAATTTGGAGAATTTAATGCCAGGACGGCACGTTGACCATGGTAGGTCATGGGTAAGAGCGACTGGACGGAAACCAGAATATCCATGGTTCAAATCCTGGCCAAGGCATTGAATTTTTCATGCTGACTCTATTCACTGAGTTCCAGTTACCCAAATACTTGAGCGAATGCACCTCTGGTTAGCAGAGTTCATCTTAAGTACACTGAATTATGACTAATTACTTTCTGTAAGTATCTAAGGATTGTATGACGCCTTATATACTCGCAAAACTGCAAGTCTTACGTCTTATGTACTTATTTTATTATAAGAAATGTATTGTAAATTTGAAATGACTTAAAAATTAGTAAGTATGCTTACTAATCAATAATTCATTTGTCACACTACAGGCTAATGTTTCATCATTAGGCAATGTATCAGTTTAGGGATATGATGTCACCATTGTTTCCATATCGCTCCAGTGTTCTTAAGGAAATAGAAAGTGAACTGGATCTGTCATTACTCCCGCTGCTACAGAGGTGGTTCTGAAATTAAAGCAGACGACTGGGGGAGGCGCATGATGAGAGCAATTTGATGTGATGACCTAGATGTTGGGGTTATGATGAGAGGTGTGTGATGTGCCACTTCCCAGCGGGATGGGCAGGTCATGGACTTTGTGGGGTGCAAATTGCTCAACTCTCCAACACGTAGCTAGTTTCAAACGACGATTAAAATATTACAATGAGGTTTTAATTCATGTCCTCACTCCTAATGACTATTACCAGACAAAAATAAAAATCAGCATTTCACTTCTTCCCTCAAATACAACAAATGTAGGAGAGATATTTTTTTCTTAACGACGGGATTCAGGGTCGTATTGGAGTCGCCATTTTGCCGGAGATTTCACCCCATAGAAGTTGTGATTCTGTCAGTAAATCTTCTGACATGGGGTTATCGCGTTTAAGCACACTTAGAAGCCATCGCTCTGGCCAGTGTTTGAACTCACGACTGTAAGGTCATTGACCAGCTTCTACATAATTGAGGCATCTAGACCAATATGAACAATTTATGTTAAATATTTTTAACTTCAACTGATTACTAAGTCCGATTGTCTTGGACACTTTCATGTTAATGTTTTTTATATTTGAGTGAAAATGAAGAAGGTATGTACTGTGTACGCATTTGAACATAATTTCATTCATCGTCCGATATGACTTAACGTTGGAGGTTTTCCCTTATCCTGAAAGATAAATGTCTGGTAACTCTAAGCTCTATGTACCCTGCACTCATTTGAACATTATTTCATTCATCGTCCAATATGACTTAACGTTGGAGGTTTTCCCTTATCCTGAAAGATGAATGTCTGGTAACTCTAAGCTCTGTGTACCCTGCACTCATTTGAACGTCATTTCATTCATCGTCCGATATGACTTAACGTTGGAGGTTTTCCCTTATCCTGAAAGATAAATGTCTGGTAACTCTAAGCTCTATGTACCCTGCACTCATTTGAACGTCATTTCATTCATCGTCCGATATGACATAACGTTGGAGGTTTTCCCTTATCCTGAAAGATGAATGTCTGGTAACTCTAAGCTCTATGTACCCTGTACTCATTTGAACATCATTTCATTCATCGTCCGATATGACTTAACGTTGGAGGTTTTCCCTTATCCTGAAAGATAAATGTCTGGTAACTCTAAGCTCTATGTACCCTGCACTCATTTGAACGTCATTTCATTCATCGTCCGATATGACATAACGTTGGAGGTTTTCCCTTATCCTGAAAGATGAATGTCTGGTAACTCTAAGCTCTATGTACCCTGCACTCATTTGAACGTCATTTCATTCATCGTCCGATATGACATAACGTTGGAGGTTTTCCCTTATCCTGAAAGATGAATGTCTGGTAACTCTAAGCTCTATGTACCCTGTACTCATTTAAACATCATTTCATTCATCGTCCGATATGACTTAGCGTTGGAGGTTTTCCCTTATCCTGAAAGATGAATGTCCGGTAACTCTAAGCTCTATGTATCGTGGGGTGATTTGAACATCGTACGTAACGTTGCAAGACGTAAACTAAAAATCAGAACATATTTTACAGAATAGTTTGTACGATAGTGAGTAGAGTAAGTCATTTCTGTGCCAGATTTTCTTAGCATGTCGCAGTATTATCGTAGAGTTCAGGAAGTTGGTTAGTCGCAATGTCCTTGGGATGGATAACGTATCTTCAGTGTATGCGATTGTCTATGTCCATTTACAACATATAGAGACGCTGTACCAGTTCATTCTGTTCGACGAATCTGATTTTGCAAACAAGGTATTTGGAATACTCAACGAGTGACCAGATCAGTATATGATTTAATTTTAAAATTCAGATTGAAGGAATACTCACCCTTTTCAAGAAGCATCCTAGTGCAGTAAACAAAGCACAAAATGTTGCACTCACTGACTTTCACTACTCACTTTTATTATTCTATCTGCTTCTTGGTTATTTGAATAAACTTTCATTAGACATTTGGAAATTTCGTTCTAGTATACATTAAGTAAAGTTATTATCATGTTTTTGAAAACGTTACCGCTATATGATAGCTTCGAAATTCGGTAATCAGTATAACCACGAGACAAATGAAGAAAGGTTTAATAAGCACTTGAAAATTGAAAGCAAAAACAACAAATATCTTGTAAATATCCCGAAAATTATTTTTGTTGCACACAAATGTTTTAACGAGATGTAAATTATTTGTGTAGTAGCTTGTTTCTGTCCTTACTGTTTACCATTTATGGAAAAGTCATCCAGAATAAAGAGGAATTCAATATTTGGTGACCAAAACGAGGGAATATAGAAAGGTTCTGCTGTGTCATATGCTTTCTGGTGGACTTACACAGAGTTCTTTGTAATTATCTCTATGTTTACCGGGCGGGATGGCTCAGGCAGTTTCGTCGTGGCCCACATTTAGTAGGTCTAGGTTCGCTTCCCGTAGCTGACCTATTTGGCCCACGAGTTTTTTGGGGGTTTTACCGGGTCGATAGCTGAATGCTAGGTAGATTAATCACATTCCCTTAATTTTCTGAACCTCCATTTAATCATCATCATCGTCATCATCATCATCGTCATTATCATCGTCATCATCATCGTCATCATCATCGTCATAATCATCGTCATCATCATCGTCATCATCATCGTCATCATCATCGTCATCATCATCGTCATCATCATCGTCATCATCATCTTCAAGGATTGGGCCCTGTGACCTGTTCCGTTCTCTTCAAGAGGCTACTGATCCTTGCAGCGTAGAGCTGGGCGTCCCACATCTCTTTCCCTTCGGCATATAGGTAATCTAAAACTCTTCTTGGAAGTCGTTCCGCGTCCATTCTTAAAATATGATTTTTCCATTCAATTTTGTTTTTTATTATTTTACTGTTTAAATTAAAAATCCTAAGCTCTTCTCTTATTTTTCGTTTCTTACGTGGTCTATTCATTTATAAACTGCCACGCTTCTCAAAAATCTCATCTCTGCCGATTCTAGCTATTTGTCAGTGTCCATATTTCGGAACTGTATGTTATCGTTGGGACTGCCATTATCTTATAAAATTCCATCTGTGTTTCCTTTCGTGTTTTCCTGTTCAGCGTTCTTATTATAGTCCCACACATTTGATTGAATCTGTTTAATTTCACCTCCATATCCTTGTTGTTATTTGCTGCTGCTACTGTGTAGCCTAGATAGTTAACACTTGTTCCATTATTTTATTGTTTATAACTATTTTTGCTCTTATGTTGTTCTTTCCTCTAAAAGCCATTACTTTAGTTTTGTGTTCTGAGATTGAAAGGTTATATGCTTCCGCTATGTTGTTTAAACTATATACTGCTCTTTGCATATCATCTTATGAATGGAATATTATCACTTGATCATCAGCAAATAATACTCTATTTAAAATTATGTTCCCATTCAGTACATTTTGTTTTATAATTTGCTGCCATTCTTGTATCATATTGTCCATATCGATATTAAAGAGTATAAGGCGATAGAGGGCATCCTTGTCGTACTCCTTTATTTATGTCCACTGCTTCTGTTTTCCTTACATTCTTTATTATTGCTATTGTAGAATATTTATACATACCTTGTACAGTCCCTATTAAATGTGCTGGTATTCCACAATTTTCCATTGCTATCCAAAGTTTATCCCTTAAAACCGAATCGAATACTTTAACATAGGAAACAAAAAGCAACTATTTTAGCATATAGTTTATACACTGAGCACAGCAGACTAATTCCTCTGTAGTTGTCACATTTTTCTCTATCGCCTTTCTTAAACATTGGTATCACAATGCTGTATTCCATTCTTCAGGGATATGCCCATACCCCCAGCAAAGATTAAAAGAGATCGAGCAATATGCTATGTAAACACACAGGTAGTAGTAGTAGTAGTAGTAGTAGTAGTAGTAGTAGTAGTAGTAGTAGTAGTAGTAGTAGTAGTAGTAGTAGTAGTAGTGGGGCTTAAGGGCGCAAAACAGCTGAGGTCATTAGAGCCCGAGCTCAGACTAGGAAAAGCCCACCTGAAATGTAAACGCTAAAAAAAAAAAATCCACCAAGAGGTCCAAAAACACACAAAAAAAAACATAAAAGATGCTGAAACTGTTAAAATAGATAAAATAGGAGTGCCGAGATGAACCTAAAATGAGGCACGGAGAGGGATGTTGAAATCATATGGAACGAATCATTCCGCTGCGCTGTAAAAAGTCGAAGAGGGTCTCCAAAGCAGCATTATCATCCCTCAGCATTGCGCTGAGTTTGGGTGCCAAACACAAGGAGGAGCGCAACGTTGAGTAAAATCGGCACTCCACTAAAAGGTGCTGCACCGTCAAAGGCTCACCGCAGTGAGAACAATGAGGTGCTGAGTCCTGGCGTAACAAGTGTTGATGGCTAAAACGGCAGTGCCCGATGCGAAGTCTAGCTAAAATAACCTCTTCCCTGCGAGAAGAACGTGAAGATGTGGCCCAGGGAATCGGAAGAGGTTTAACCTCCCGGAGTTTGTTCCCAACGAGCGCAGACCAGTCATCATGCCAGCGAGTGTTGATGGCTCGGCGAAGGGAAGCACTAAGATCCTCGAAAGGAACAGAATTGCTAAAAACAGTGGGGGATAAAATAGCAGACTTCACGGCGGGATCAGCAGCCTCGTTGCCCGGAATGCCCACGTGTCCGTGAACCCAAACGAAAGACACGTGGAACCCTGAATTAGCGAGCGAATGCAGCCGATCCTGTATTCGCTGTACTAGGGGATGGCTGGGGTACAGCGAACGAATGCTCTGTAGAGCACTTAGAAAATCGCTACATATGGCAAAGTGGTTAGAGTGCTGCTGCCTGATAAAAAGTAGGGCTTGATAGATACTAAAAAGTTCGGCGGTAAAAATCGAGCACTGTCCGGAAAGACGAAACGTAAAACTCTCCGCAGCAGCTACGAAGGCACAGCCAACACCACGGTCGGTTTTAGAGCCGTCCGTAAAAATAAAACTGTAGTTCTTAAAATGCTGCTGAAGTTCTAAAAATGCGGATTGGATGCCAGTGGTTGGAAACGCAGACCTGGGCATGGACGTCAACCCAAGGTGGAATAGGGTGTCATACCGCGACCAAGGAGGAAAAATAGATTCCCTCCGAGGTAATACTGGCGGTAGTGTGACGTTCAGGGCCCGAAGAAGTAGGCGAAAGCGAACACCGGGCGGAAGTAATGCAAGGGCACTGACAGCGTACTGACGATCAAGAGACGAGTCAAAGAAAAGCTTGTACGTTGGGTGCGTGGGTAGAGAGGATAGACGGCATGCGTAGGTGCATAAAAGAATATCTCGCCTATAGCACAGAGGAGGTTCAGCTGCTTCAGCGTACAGACTGGGGATGGGGCTGGTTGGAAAAGCACCAGTAGCTAGACGTATCCCCCGATTGTGCACAGGATCCAAACGACTCAAAATGGAAGGTCGAGCCGACGAATATACCACACTCCCATAGTCAAGCTTTGATCGTACCAGGGACTGATAAAGCTGTAAGAGCACGGTCCGATCAGCTCCCCAGGATGTACCTGATATGCATATTTTGAGTTCCAAATTTAATTGATCATATCTACAGCTTTCTAATTTCTACTAAGCATCATTATGCTGTTAAATTATTCGTGTGTTATTGGATCTATATTTTCATCCATGGTGAAAAATTTTACTTCCTGTTCTTCGTTCTCTAAAGTCCACAATTCTTGGAAATATGATAAATATTTTTGTTGTGATATAGAATTTAACTGGAGTTAAACTTTTTCTGTCTTATTCAGTTCTCTTATTATTACATACGCTCTATCTTGTCTTCCATGCACATCATGCTATAACTGTAAGTTGAATGTAATAAATATTATACAGAGTTAAAATCCCGATATTCATTTATATACACCCTGTATTAAAAATAATTACATTAAATTTTAGGATGATATAAAAATGCTGTGAGTAATGAAATACCGATAAACGTTCATCAGTATGTGATTTAATTAAAAATAGTCAAATTTTGATTAATACATAAACGTATTAGTAAAAGAAAAGCAGTGAACCCATACAATTTTAGTTGTATCTTAGAATAGTTGGAAATAATGGATCTTGAAATTAGCGGATTCAATAATAGGCAGGATAAAGCCTTTTAAGCTACCCTTAAAATCAGGTGGTGACTTTGATAACCATTCAGTAGCTTAATACATTTATTAATATATAGTTGTTAATAATAATCAGTTCAATTAAGAAAGTCAAACCAAAAAAATTCAACTTAACCTGCAACTGGTGAGGTGGGGTTGGGGTTACCGCACAAAATTTTTCAACTGATTCTACCCTTAATCTAGATGACTGATCATCCTAGAATGGGGTGTACGAGGGCTGTTCAATAAAGAATGATTATATCTTATTTGACAACGTACCTTTACTCATCCTCATAATTCTGATGGTCCTTCTCAAAATAGTCTTCCCTGAAAGCGATTCACTTGTCCCAGCATTTGTGCCAGTCTTCAAAGACTGAGATATCCTTCAAAATTGCCTCCGCAGCCTTCACCACTGCTTCTGGTGATGGATAATGCCTTCCAAGAAGGCGTTTCTTCAACTTAGGGAATAGAAACAAGTCACACGGGGCTAAATCCGGACTATAGGGAGGGGTGAGGGATGCACTTCACGTTGATTTTTGCAAGATATTCAGCAACAACATTGGCAATATGTGGCCGCACATTATCGTGGTGCAGCATTCAGCCTGCTTCACGGAAATGCGGGTTTTTGCGTCTGATATGGACTGGCAATGTTTTCAGGACATCCCTGTAATATTATCCACTTACTGATGTGTGTGCAGGTACAAGATGCTGATAAACCATTCCATGAATATCAAAGAATGAGATCACCATAACTTTTGCAGCAGAAGAAACCACCTTTGCTTTTTTTTGGGGGGGGGGGGTTGGTGATGGAGATTTCCACACTGAGCTTTGCTGTTTGCTCTCAGGATCAAAATGATGTAGCCAAGTTTCAGCAGCAGTGACTACATTTGAAAGAAACTCCGGATCTTCCTGTAACTTCAAATTTAACTGCATGCACACCTGCACACGAATGTCCTTTTGTTCGGGGATCAACAGTCTGGGAACCCATCGCGCACAAGCACATCTCATGTGCAATGTTTCTGTCACCAACGTGTGGGTGGCACCCAATGAAGTGTTCAGTATTTCAGAAAGTGATCTTAAGTTAATTCGTCGATCCTCTTTCACAATTGCAGCAGCAGTGTTGATGTTTTCTTCTGTAAGAGCAGTAACTGAAGCACCGGGTCCACCTTCCTTTGAAATTGGCTGTCTTCCCTCTTCAAACATTTTAAACCACCTTCGAGTTGTGCTGTAGGGAAGAACAGACTCTCCATAGGCCTCCTGTAACATTGTATAGGCCTCAACTGAAGATTTGTTGAGACGAAAGCAGAATTTGAAAGCCGTATATTGTTCCTCGCGTGGTATCCCCATTGCAGTGGCAGGCGACACTGAATATGGCTGAGCTTGACTGTTTCTCACAGGCAGGAACCAGGAGTACTAACAATGGAGGTTCTGTGGCGTGTTTGTTTCGCATTAAGCTAACAGAATATAATAAGATTGTATTTTTGTACGAAAAATGATGACCGTAAAAACTATGATCATTCTTTATTGAACAGCTCTCGTATTATTTACATTGTTAAATATTAGCCTAATCGATGCTTACATTATTTTACGTCGTTTCCAGGAAATCCTGACCAAAGCAGTCTCGATTTTGTGAAGTCTTTAGTGCCACAAATGATTCAGCCAAGCTGAACGCAAGATTCCTAAATAGACAACTTCCTCGAGAGTTACGTCAAAATATAGGGCACATCCTCAAAAATCCTCATCCCATAGCAGCCAGACAACAGTTACAGAAACAAGTAAGATGCGCCATGTTTCCTAGAATCAAAGACAGGACGATACGAATTACTTGTGCTGAGTGTGAAACTCCGATATGCTCAAAATGTGCATTGAGCATGTGTGAAAATTTTAGTAAACTGTATTCAAAAGTGCTCTAAGTTATTCTTAGCGAAACAAAATGTTAATTATCAGTTATATTCAGCATGATAGATGGTATTATAAAAGAATTTATCAGTTTTAAAAATGTTTCTTGACTAAAAAGCTCAAAGAACTAAAGTAGTGCATTTTTTCATTCTTATTTACACTGTCTAAATGCGAGCCATATAAGATCTGTGTTTGCTATAGTTTGCCAGGAAATATGATATTGTTATTTTCATTATATATTTATAACCATTTACCTGTCAGCCTTGAATAAGTTGTGGGGTTTGTCCAACCCCACCTCACCAGTTACGTTCCAAAAGGCTTACATAATCAGTTACAGGTTAAGTACTTGAACACCAAGTTATAGCGAGTTAAAAAACTCGGCTCAGATCTGACACTTCGACGCCATAATGTTTATAGATAGTTTTAGAAACCGCTCAAAACTGAAGTCCTGAGTCACGAGGCGACATTGCGGTCAATGAACCACAAGCAATTACCAGGGTTGCTTAACCGTGACATAGGTTAGTGTCTGTATTAAACAGATTGCGTGTGTGACAAAAGAGCCGCCAACACAGAGCGACCACGTCATCCTAAAGGCAGCTGTGGCATACTTCTCCTTTCGGCGGAAAATTGCTTTATATTTGCACTGACTTTCCCTCTTTCGCACATAAAAACTATTTAACCTCATTCTTGCTTTTCACTGTATTTACACATATAATGCAATTGAATGAATACTGTAAAACCCTGACTAGCCAAGTTTATTCCAAACAACCGATGCAGGAGAAGAGGAGAAGAGACAGAGACAGAGAGAGAGAGAGAGAGAGAGAGAGAGAGAGAGAGAGAGAGAGAGAGAGAGAGAGAGAGAGAGAGAGAGAGAGAGAGAGAGAATGAACTAAAAATATAACATATTCAGATTTAGACTACAGGGGTGGAAATCAATATAAACGCATTACATTTCCTACTGAAAGTAATGGATACATATGTGGTCTGAAAAGCTTCGGACCTAATAAAGATTCAAGACATTCTTTTATTTTTTTTTTTTTTCATTTTTCAACATAGTCTCCTTGTAACTCTATACACTTCTCCCAGCGATGCTCCCATCTCTGTAACACGTCCAAATAGTACTCGGCGTTTTTCAACATAGGGTCCTTGTAACTCTACACACTTCTCCCAGCGATGCTCTCATCTCTGTAACGCGTCCAAATAGTACTCGGCGTTTTTCAACATAGTCTCCTTGTAACTCTACACATTTCTTCCAGCGATGTTCCCATCTCTGTAACCGTCCAAATAGTACTCGGTGTTTTTCAACATAGTCTCCTTGTAACTCTACACACTTCTCCCAGCGATGTTCCCATCTCTGTAACCGTCCAAATAGTACTCGGCGTTTTTCAACATAGTCTCCTTGTAACTCTACACACTTCTCCCAGCGATGTTCCCATCTCTGTAACCCGTCCAAATAGTACTCGGCGTTTTTCAACATAGTCTCCTTGTAACTCTACACACTTCTCCCAGCGATGCTCTCATCTCTGTAACCCGTCCAAATAGTACTCGGCGTTTTTCAACATAGTCTCCTTGTAACTCTACACACTTCTCCCAGCGATGTTCTCATCTCTGTAACCCGTCCAAATAGTACTCGGCGTTTTTCAACATAGTCTCCTTGTAACTCTACACACTTCTCTCAGCGATGTTCCCATCTCTGTAACCCGTCCAAATAGTACTCGGCGTTTTTCAACTTAGTCTCCTTGTAACACCACACACTTCTCCCAGCGATGCTCCCATCTCTGTAACCCGTCCAAATAGTACTCGGCGTTTTTCAACATAGTCTCCGTGTAACTCTACACACTTCTCCCAGCGATGCTCCCATCTCTGTAACCCGTCCAAATAGTACTCGGCGTTTTTCAACATAGTCTTCTTGTAACTCTACACACTTCTCCCAGCGATGCTCTCATCTCTGTAACCGTCCAAATAGTACTCGACGTTTTTCAACATAGTCTTCTTGTAACTCTACACATTTCTTCCAGCGATGCTCCCATCTCTATAACCTGTCCAAATAGTACTCGGCGTTTTTCTCTGCAAAATAATTATTCACGAAGGTGATTGCAGCTTCATTTGACGAAAATATCTGTTCTCCGAGCGCAAATTTCAGATGAGAGAACAAAAAGAAGTCACTTGGGGCTAGATCTGATAAGCAAGACGGATGGTCAAGCAGTTCAAACCGTAATTAGTGGATTTTCGCCATTGCAACTACTGAGCTGTGAGACGGTGTGTTGTCTTGGTGAAACATGACTTTCTTTTTCAGCAAATGTGGCACATTTCCGGGAAGTTCTGGCTTCAGCTTGTCAAGTAATGATGCATAGTATGCTCTCGTCATATTTCTTTCCCCTTTTTGAAGATACTCGATTAAAATTACACCATCACTATTCCAAGAAAACGTTTGCCATCACTTTCCCAAAATAAATTGTTTGGTTTTTATTGGAGCAGGTTCCCACTTTTAAGTCCACTGTTTCGACTGTATTTTTGTTTCGGGCGTATAATGGTGTATCCAAGTTTCATCGACAGTAATTAATCAGCGCCAAAACTTGGATTTATTGCGCCTAAACTGCGCCAACAGAGCGTTCGAAATGTTCATTCGATCACGTTTTCGGTCTAACGTGAGCAAACGCGGTACCCGACGCGTGGACAGCTTTCTCATGTCTAAATTTTTATTTAATATGTGACAAACACGTTCTTATGACATGTTCATAACCTCTCCTATCGCTTCCGCTTTAATTCGGCGGTCGTCTAGCACCATTTGGTGAACTTTGGCGATGTTTCCGCGGTAGTTGCAGTTTTCGGACGTCCCGAACGTTTATGGTCTCCCAGACTCTTACGGCCACGTTTAAATTCAACTTGATATTTCACTGTGGTAAATGATGGTGCAGAGTCCTCATACACAGAATCCAACTCATCTTTGATATGCGTGGGTACACTGCCTTCAAAACCAAATATTTAATGACATCTCGATACTTGATTTTGTCCATTTTCATAAAAACACTTACATTAACTCACTCAAACGAGTATTACATAACAATTTAGTGTCCAAAATGGCTGAAACTTTGCGGAGTAACTGTTAGCAGATGAACAACTTTTATTTACAAGTGCTGCCATCTTCATGTTGAGGTCGGAAACTTTTCAGTCCACTCTCTTAGATACAGTATCTGAAGCATAGATGTATCTAATTTATTGCACTTTCTGGATGGAAATTGATGTAAAGATACTCACTGTCCTGTTATGTTATTGCATTGTTAGTACTTTGTCTAACCTCCTTTGTTTCTATTAGCTTAAGAAGTCTCGTAGCCATTGATTTTGTTAGGGTTTGTAGTTCTTACAGGAAATTTTCGCCTACTCTTCTCGTATCGCCCTTTTCAGCTCACCTATGGCCTCAAATGGTCTTCCATTGTGATAAACATACCTTATGAGGATTCCCAAAGGTCTTCGATGGGGTTCAAATCACGCTATGTGCAGGCCTGGGCAAGGCATCAATATCCTTATCTTCAAATTACTTTTTGGTTGTATCAGAAACATGCACAGATGCATTGTCTTGTTGAAACATTAAACTTTGGTCCCTTAGGTCCTCATACATTCTAGTGAATTCTGTCTCTAGCAGCTCAATGTACATGTTAAGTGTTCATTCTAGTATTCAGCCAAGCAATGTGTGATGCATCTTGAACGCAGAAAACTGCCCAAGGAATAACACTTCTGCCATCAAAATTTCTTCTCATTCTTACATGCTGCTCTGTTATCACAACATGTCAGTAATATTGAAATCCATCAGGTCCATCTAAATTAAACTTCTTCTCATCGTTGAAGTCCATGGCACAAGTTTTTCAGTAAATTCCAACCTAGCCTGTTTATGTTTGGGTGTTGGAGCTCGTTTCTGCTGTCATTTCCTGAATGTAAGATGTTTATCATTGACAAAATATCTCATGACTGGCCCCGTAGCTCAGTCGGTAGAGCACCTGCCTGCCGTGCTAGGGGTCCCGGGTTCGATTCCCGGCGGTGGGTGTGGGGATTTTTCTCCGACCAAGAGTCTGGAAGTATGAATGAGAGTGTGAATGTGTGCGTGATCTAATGATTAAAAACCAAAGATAACGAGTTAACACCTTCAGTATGTTCCAAAGGAGAATTGCCGCCGATATGACCATAGCAGTTAAAGGTGTGGTATAAATGGAACAAGGGGAAAAGAATTCTTGTACACGTCTGGCAGTTGCTGACAAATGTAAGACAGCAACAAGCTGAGAAGAACAGTGGTTGGTGACCCTTGCTTTGCCCCGTTTCGATGCCTCTGATAATTTTCCACTTTGCCCACATTTTCTGTCCATGTTATGTGCCCAATCCAACGAAATTATCAATCACTGAACTGAACCGTTCAATCTCTGGGAAATTTAACGATTAGAGAGTCCGATTTCCTTCTACGCACCGATTTTTGTTTTTCATCTCATTTTTGTTTTTCCGCTTGGCATTGTTACAATAGTGCTGCATGTACACGTCAAGCACTGCTCTGTTTCCTATCTGCAGTAACGACAATACAGAGCTGACTGCCTTTATACCGACTTCCATCCTCTACTACCTGAATCATTGATGCCTTGTATTACTGGCCGGTATACTGGATCTCATACTATTGCATATACACTTTGCATAGCTATCCCAACAGAAAATGTTAATTTTCCTACATATATCCAAGACTTTATACTGATTTCCACTACTGTAGCAACGTTACTGCGATAACCAGTAGATCACTGCTTCACACACATTTAATATTTTACTGTTGGTATTTCTCAGTGTAGTTTATGTGTTTAAGAAGCCGACAAAACAAATCGTGTTGTAATATAACTTAAGACACTAGAAGCCATTTACGACAGATGGAAGCCAATGAGGAAGACAAAGCATTAGAAATAAAATGTGTAGTGTTTAACGCCCGCTTTTACTATATACGGCACTGCAGGCGGTGACACTGATGATACATGAGATGAAGATGGAGCACCGGTGGAATGAGATGGAGGGGGAAACAGATATTTCGGAGAAAACCCGCCCCAGCACCGTGTTGTCCATCACAAATCTCACTTTGCGGTCGCCTGGGATCGAACCCGGGCCGCCTTGGTGAGAGTCAAGCGGTCTAACCACTGAGCCACGGCGCGGCCCAAAGCATTAGAGGTAAAATGCTACTACAAACTTATATAAAATCTTTGCTTTCATGTTACTTTCCGTTTTGTGAAACAAAATATTGAATCAACACCAACAGTACGTACCTCGGTAGCGTAGGATTAGGTTAAGGACTTCACTATGGAGAGGATTCGGCATTTAGACCACTTTGCTGGGTCCATTGTGGGGCAATGTGGGGCAATGTGGGCCAAGTGGGGCACCATCGGGAGGAAGGATGAGGTGAGAGGAGACAGAGGGCGGCCGTACCAAGGAGCCACGATAGTGCAGAGGGCAGGGTCTATAGAGTTTACTTATATAGAAAGTTCCCCCGACAGGCCAGGACAACGAACACGCTCCCCTAATGCGGGACGGCGAGCGCAGAAACCGAGTCCCAAAGGTCCCTGGCTGGCGGTCCCGAAATGGTCCCAGCAGAGGCGCGGAGACCGCCAACCGACTGACCAGAGCAGAAAATAATTTACTTCAGAGCATATCTTCCTTTTAAGCACCGCCGAGACACCCGCTGACACTTCTACCCTGAAAGAGACTACCAGATGAGAGATGTGAAATAATGGAAATGAAGTGGAGGGACAGAAAATTCGGGGGATGTTAACCTACCCAGCAATCATCTAGCGACCCGGGAAAACCATCCAAAACCACGGGTCAGGTAGGTCAGCCACGGGAATTGAACTCGGGCCTCCCGAATGCGGGCCGCTCGGTTTGGTAGCGTAGATGGTAGCGTCTCTGCCTCACGTTCAAGACGTCCCAAGTTCAAATCTCGGTCAGGCCGAGTTATACGGATACGTTTTTTTTTTCTGTGTTTCCTCTTATCCTGAAAAATAATCTGTGGTGACTATAAGCTCTATGGACCCCGGGCTCATTTGAACATCATTTCAGAAATTTCATTCATTGGCCGATATGACTTAAAGCTGGAGAACATAATTTAAAAACAGATAAATAATGATAATGGAACGGTTGCGCGATAAATGTGATCACAAGCGATTAAAGAACCTTTGTAAATACCATAATGTACGAAATAATCACACACTAGCCGTGTGTAGGCTAAGGTTTGAATGAGCAGAGCCAGACTGAAAAATTCAATGCCATAGCCGGGATTTGAACCACGGATCCCCCGCTCTCCGTCCGGTTGCTCTAAACCACTGAGCTACTATAGCCAACATGCCGACATGACATTAAATTCTCCAACTGACTCATATGTTTCCCGGTAGACCACTAGGAGTTCTCATATGCTATGAGACACGCACCTTTTGTGACGACTTACTATGCTGTAAGTACTTAAGTCCCAGGCTTCATAGTTAAACCACTGAGCTACTATGGCCAACATGCCGACATGACATTAAATTCTCCAACTAACTCATATGTTTCCCGGTAGACCACTAGGGGTTCTCATATGCTATGAGACACTCACCTTTTGTGGCGACTTACTGTGCTGTAAGTACTTAAGTCCCAGACTTCATAGTTAAACCACTGAGCTACTATAGCCAACATGCCGACATCACATTAAATTCTCCAACTGACTCATATATTTCCCGGTAGACCACTACGGGTTCTCATATGCTATGAGACACTCACCTTTTGTGGCGACTTACTATGCTGTAAGTACTTAAGTCCCAGACTTCATAGTTAAACCACTGAGCTACTATAGCCAACATGCCGACATCACATTAAATTCTCCAACTGACTCATATATTTCCCGGTAGACCACTACGGGTTCTCATATGCTATGAGACACTCACCTTTTGTGGCGACTTACTGTGCTGTAAGTACTTAAGTCCCAGACTTCATAGTTAAACCACTGAGCTACTATAGCCAACATGCCGACATCACATTAAATTCTCCAACTGACTCATATATTTCCCGGTAGACCACTAGGGGTTCTCATATGCTATGAGACACTCACCTTTTGTGGCGACTTACTATGCTGTAAGTACTTAAGTCCCAGACTTCATAGTTAAACCACTGAGCTACTATAGCCAACATGCCGACATCACATTAAATTCTCCAACTGACTCATATATTTCCCGGTAGACCACTACGGGTTCTCATATGCTATGAGACCCGCACCTTTTGTGGCGACTTACTATGCTGTAAGTACTTAAGTCACAGGCTTCATAGTTAAACCACTGAGCTACTATAGCCAACATGCCGACATCACATTACACATTAAATTCTCCAACTGACTCGTATGTTTCCCGATAGACCACTAGGGGTTCTCATATGCCATGAGACACGCACCTTTTGTGGCGACTTACTATGCTGTAAGTACTTAAGTCCCAGACTTCATAGTTAAACCACTGAGCTACTATAGCCAACATGCCGACATCACATTACACATTAAATTCTCCAACTGACTCGTATGTTTCCCGGTAGACCACTAGGGGTTCTCATATGCTATGAGACACGCACCTTTTGTGGCGACTTACTATGCTGTAAGTACTTAAGTCCCAGGCTTCATAGTTAAACCACTGAGCTACTATGACCAACATGCCGACATTACATTAAATTCTCCAACTGACTCATTTATTTCCCGGTAGACCATTAGGGGTTCTCATATGCTATGAGACACTCACCTTTTGTGGCGACTTACTATGCTGTAAGTACTTAAGTCCCAGACTTCATAGTTAAACCACTGAGCTACTATAGCCAACATGCCGACATCACATTACACATTAAATTCTCCAACTGACTCGTATGTTTCCCGGTAGACCACTAGGGGTTCTCATATGCTATGAGACACGCACCTTTTGTGGCGACTTACTATGCTGTAAGTACTTAAGTCCCAGACTTCATAGTTAAACCACTGAGCTACTATAGCCAACATGCCGACATCACATTACACATTAAATTCTCCAACTGACTCGTATGTTTCCCGGTAGACCACTAGGGGTTCTCATATGCTATGAGACACGCACCTTTTGTGGCGACTTACTATGCTGTAAGTACTTAAGTCCCAGTCTTCATAGTTAAACCACTGAGCTACTATAGCCAACATGCCAAAATGACATTAAATTCTCCAACTGACTCGTATGTTTCCCGGTAGACCACAAGGGATTCTCATATGCTATGAGACACGCACCTTTTGTGACGACTTACTATGCTGTAAGTACTTAAGTCCCAGGCTTCATAGTTAAACCACTGAGCTACTATGGCCAACATGCCGACATGACATTAAATTCTCCAACTGACTCATATGTTTCCCGGTAGATCACTAGGAGTTCTCATATGGTATAAGACACGCACCTTTTGTGACGACTTACTACGCTGTAAGTACTTAAGTCCCAGGCTTTATAGTTAAACCACTGAGCTACTATGGCCAACATGCCGACATCACATTAAATTCT
Source organism: Mantis religiosa (assembly GCA_030765055.1). Taxonomy (NCBI): domain Eukaryota; kingdom Metazoa; phylum Arthropoda; class Insecta; order Mantodea; family Mantidae; genus Mantis; species Mantis religiosa. The sequence continues at coordinate 24,322,060 of CM060952.1, forward strand.
CCAACTGACTCGTATGTTTCCCGGTAGACCACTAGGGGTTCTCATATGCTATGAGACACGCACCTTTTGTGACAACTTACTATGTTGTAAGTACTTAAGTCCCAGGCTTTATAGTTAAACCACTGAGCTACTATGGCCAACATGTTGACATGCCATTAAGTTCTCCAACTGACTCATATGTTTCCCGGTAGACCACTAGGGGTTCTCATATGCTATGGGACACGCATCTTTTGTGGCGACTTACTATGCTGTAAGTACTTAAGTCCCAGACTTCATAGTTAAACCACTGAGCTACTATGGCCAACATGCCGACATGACATTAAATTCTCCAACTAACTCATATATTTCCCGGTAGACCACTAGGAGTTCTCATATGCTATGAGACATGTACCTTTTGTAGCGACTTACTCTGCTGTAAGTACTTAAGTCCCAGGCTTCATCATTAAACCACTGTTATTCAGTACTAAGTACTTAAGTACTTATAGCATAGTAAGTCACCACAAAAGGTGCGTGTCTCATAGCATATGAGAACCCCTAGTGGTCTACCGGGAAATATATGAGTCAGTTGGAGAATTTAATGTCCTGTAGCATGTTGGCCATAGCAGCTCAATGGTTTAGAGCAACCGGACGGAGAGCGGGGGATCCGTGGTTCAAATCCCGGCTATGGCATTGGATTTTTCAGTCTGGCTCTACTCATTCAAACCATAATATAAGTTTCAATACCCCATAGAGTAGAAATGTTTATGAAGCAATGCTATTTATATTCGAAATGCAGCCATTTTCCTCCTTCGACAGCTTAAAATCGATATCAGTGATTATTGGGAAAAAGTGCGTTATTGAAACGCCTGTACTTTCTTTAGTTCGTTTAAGCAGGACTCGACTACATATTTAATTAGCAGCAACTGAAGGGGACTTTGTTACGATAATCACTCCTCTATGTCTGTATATTGTACTACTGGTTTTTGAGGAAAGCTTGTGAACTAAGCGGAAACGTAGTTCTTTTGCGAATAAATTACAATATAATTTATTGAAAGTTGATATTCCAATAATGAGACGCTTTAAACCATAAAGACAAGTAACTTCGTATACTTAGCTCCACCAGTGACGTTTGTCTGTCCAACTTTATTCGCCCTGTACTGAATGCTCATTCTCTTTGTTCCGACCTGAATTCAGGGTGTCAGAAGTCAGGCGAAAATTCATGTGAACTAGCATACTTTTTGTATTTTGTATTTTGTGTTTTGTATACGCTAGATTAATGTTCTTGTATAATATGTGATCGAAATGATAAATAACAGCTAGAATTATTGGTGCTACTGCAGAGCGCCGAAACTGAAGTCGCTTTATATAAATAGGGTTCAGTGCGGTGAGGAAAAGAGCCATCTACCGCTTTAATTGAGGCAAATTGTCGTAGGCAGTGACCTAAGGGGCTAAAAGCATTATTGATGTCGCGCTAGAAACATTAACGAGATGGTCACTTGATAGATACATCGGCCTTTCCAACGCAAACTGGGTCAGGCATTTGGTAAACAAGCCGTTTCATTCTTTAGCCTCCTTTATGTGAACAATATAACCATACTTTTGTTTCTTTCACATTCCGTTACTCCATATACTATTTTTTCTTCCCTTACGTAAATAAAGAAGGTATTGCATTGCACGCCAACAAATTCGATGATAAGATTTCTATAGAAATTATGTTTTGGAGTATCCTGAGTAAAAAGAGATCATTAGAAGAAGATCTGTACCTTTATAAACAGCATAACTCAAGAAGGAGAAGTTGGTTAATTTCATTATCTTCTAAGGATGCGGTACAAAACTTTTCAAGAAAATGTGGCCACCTGACAAGACTTTACATGGAAAACTTTTTCTTTAAATTTTAATGTTGTCAAAAATGGTTCTAACGACTTCGATTAAAATACCATAACTTAATATTTTCATGGAAATGAAATTTATATCTTAAATTTTCTGAAAATGTCCTTGGAACTCAGCTTTGTTGTGAATGACTTTTGGACAACTGGTAAACTGTAAAAGATAGACAAATCTACTACACAAAGAAAAAAGAACTTCTTATAACAAAGTGTTATGTATATTCCTTGACATTCCATGATCTTCCTTGTTATTTGTATAAGTTCACATGGTTATACTTTTATGAAATGTGAATTTTTTCTATCCGTTGGCCATGCAAGGACATTGGAATTTTAAAGGCATCATATAGCGACCAGCTTTAAACCATTTGAATATATTTCCTTTGCACATACTACAAAATGCGGAGTAAGATAAATTATACAAATGTTTATCTGGATTAACATGAAGTAAACAGAGAAATAAGAGTTTGTAAGGATTTTACAATAAAAAACGAGGTAGTCCAGAAAGTAAGTTCTGTTTGGTAATAAAATTAAATTGTGTACAGTCACAGAAAATGTATTTATTGCACAAAATTCTACAACTCTTAAACTACTTTTCCACATAACTGCCGAAATTTTGCAGGCATTTGTCATAGCGGGGCACAAGTTTTTGTATACCTTCTTCATAGAAGTTTGCCGCCTGTGTCTTCAACCAGTTGGAAACATTTTCTTTCAGGAATACAACCAACCCAATGCCACCGTTTACCACCGGCTTCATTTCAAACCTCGTCTTTCAACCAGTAAAGGACCTAGTTCTGGAATGGTATCCGTCGGAAGGCCCCACCACCTTAGGTGGGACCCCCTTCCAACGACAATTTCTCTGCTTGCTGGCTTTCTTTCAGTTATTCGTCATTGTTGAAGTGTTGACCGCCAAGGAAAGATTTGAGATGCAAAAACAGTTGAAAGTCCCTAGGAGTGAAGTCAGGGCTGTACGTGAGATGGTCAAACACATCCCAGCCAAATCCCTGTAGGATGTTTTCGTCGGATTTGCAGTGTGTGGTCGTGCGTTGTCGTGAAGAAACACAACACATTTTGACATCGAAAATTTGCCGATATATTTCAATTGGTTTCACTTTCCTGGCATTCAGAAAACGAATCACAGATCTGATTTCACAAGTGGCGGGATTTTCAATCAACACCGACATTGTAAACAAGCACAACAAAGTGTACGTGGCTGACAGCGATGTCACATTGGCGCACGTTTCTTCTCCTTGATACAGAGCGTCTACCGCGCAAGTGCGGAACTGCGATCGCAGCGCGGCAGCAGAGATAAACTGAAACATAACTTACTTTCTGGACGCCCTTTTATAATAATTCATGAGAAACTTCAACTTTCTTTTTTTTTCCCTTATTTAACCGTTTTTTTATTGTTTCCGTTATTTTAATATCTGTTTTCTTTAGCTTCACACATATACACGATACACATTAACCGTTAACTGCAGAGTTTCTACTCCAATTACTCCCGGATTCGTAGATCCAAAGACCCTGGCCTCCTTCAATCAGAGAGTTTACCGAGCTGTCCCTAAAGGGCGCCCGGCGCTTCCGTGGGGCTTTCCATAGGGCAAGACCTAGAAACTAACAAGGACCCCATCTGGTCCTATGGACAAAAGACGGGATGGAAGTGTATACGCCACTTACGCGCGCCAACTCCAAAATGGGAAGGCTACCGATATGACCGCGTTGGGGCCGCCTGGTGATCTAGCACACCTTCTACTAGCTATGCTGGCTAGTACGCGGGAATATTAATGGATTCCCTCAACCCCGTCCGGAGACGTACCCGATCTCCCACGGTTATCGGGAACCACCGCCCCCGAGTCCAACCCAATCCGAACAACTCCCATTCAGGGAAGGGCTGGAATTTTCGGCCCGAGGTTCCTCTAGTAACGTCGGAGGTACCACGAGTGCTAGGGGTCCACAGCGCCCGCACCACGGCAGCTGAAGGGGACGGATACCCTCCCGTACGGCATGCCCAAGGCGGAACTCGAAACCGTGACTCTCTACACGACGGAACGCTAGAGAAATACGCTCTAACGACCGTGGCTACGAGGGCCGGCTCCTCAATTATCTTTAAAAAAAATTAAATTCTTCAGTTCCACAATGATTTATCATTTTCTTCTAAAAGGATAAGTGAAGTGTGTCACGTATTATATTTTATTATAACATTTGTATTACTTCGCTTACGTATTGTTTGTAAGAATAGTTTGCACAGGAACTAGTAAAACCTAGTAGAAACAAGTAAAAACAAGCCGAAAATAAATTTATTAACATTAATGTACATTTGCTATTTATTCTGGGAATAACCTCCGAAGTCATTTGAAAATTAAAATATAACTTGGAACTGGATCGGGCAAAAACGATCAGATAAGTTTTTATTATTTAGATAATTTCAATATTTTTTAGTATACAACATTTTAAAAAGTATTAAAAGTATAATCATTTTAAAATGATAGGTATACTTAATTTTTAAAATTTAAGTTATCAACTTTAGATCCTGCCTAGTTATTACTACTTATGTGGATGAATCCTAAAAGTTAATTCATACCTAGAACATAAGTGTTACTCTTACTTTGTTCATTCATAAAAAATTATTTCCTTCCATTAATGCAGCTCCCCATGTACATATAATTCTTAGGTAGAGCTTCTTCACTAGACTAGTGTAAACAAACTGCTTTTACCTTATTAATGCCCGATTTCACCAACAGATTTTAAGACTTAACGTGGGTTTAACATTAGTTATAACAAAAATTGTATTTCACCAACAAGTGTTAGCTTAACACTCGTGTTAAATCTCTTGTTGAACTAACAAGTCAAACTTCTGATGTTAAGTGCTTAACAATTGTAAATAGTCAAGATGGTGGGCGGGAACGCAGCTGTTGATGTCGATTTGCTATATTTAAGACCGTCTAAATGACATTCGTAATAGAGTGTGGTCTATGAGGAGAAATTGTTTTGAGGAGATATCAGAAGAAAATATTCTACAGAGGTATAGACTGTCGAAACAAGTTGCTATGAAGGTTACTGAGGAAGGACAAGAGAGGTTAGAACATGCATCGAAAGTAATATGCCGATCTCGCCTTTGCTTCAAGTATTAAAAACTATGCGATTTTATAATTCACTGAATTATGTGGATAATATATTGTCCACCTCCCGTCTTGAAACGTTCAAGTCACTCGTCACTTGTCCTTCGCTCCTCGTTTTAAATTTACGTAGTAAGTTTCATGTTTCTAGTAATGACACATGCATTTGAATTAAATTCGTTTCATATCTTTCCCCACGTGACATCTTTCTCTTTTCACCGCACCCGTCCTCTTATTTTCCACGTCGCCAATTCAATTTACAATTCTTTCTCCATCGATGAGAAATGTGTCTCACGGCTTTTGTTTACGATTTTGTTTATCCGCCTTCTTTTAGCTGTGTGCAGACTGTGGTGTAGACGAAAATGGAAACAAAAGCGCATCGCAGTACGTTCAGAAAATAATACGACTCATCTATAGCCTTCTATAGCTGTGATATTTACAAGTTTCTTGGCGTTAACACGTGCTTGTTAACATTTGCAGAAAGCAGGTTGGTGAAAAGCAAGAAATTTAATAGTTTGTTAGCGGTGATAAAATTGTTACGTTACATTTGTTAACGTCCATTTTAACATTTCTTGGTGAAATCGGGCATAAATCTAATCGCTAGTGACCCTCTGGCTAAACTTACATGCCCAGGCGTACTACTTTATCTATTGGTTTTAGCATACATATAATATTTACTATCTGTCTTCATTTCCTTACACATGTTTTAATCTTACAAGTTAACAATTCAGTTATAAATACAAACGATAGTGAGCAGAATGGATCATGCGAATGTGACATACTAGGTTTCTACATGGAGAAGCAAGATGCGAGTTTTTAACATGTAACGTGCTCACTTAGTGTTATCTCTAACAGATGGGGCTGTTCCCAGATAATGGAGAAGATTACACAATATCTTGCTCCATTTGTGATGGTGATAGCCTGTCAATATTTCTGTTTATATCTCTCTGTTGTGGCAGCAAAAATCTACCATCAATCTCTTGTTTATTTCCTATTTGCATAACATAAAATTGGTTGTATTTGTACAATATAGGCAACATGGAACATACACTACAATGTAACTTGAAGTGTCAGCTGAGTAAGGATGCGCAATAAAAGAATTAGTCTGTTACCAATCCTGAAAGGAGATGAGGATGATCTTATACATGTGGAGCTATTGAAGGTTCATGTATCAACTATTCCACATGTATAAATCACGCTCAGTCCTCTTTCAGGTTTAGTATCGGACTAATTCTTTTAATGTGTATCTTCACTCAGCTGCCACTTCAAATTAATTGAGTTGTACCAATTATTAAACGTTCAAAGACATTTTACTCTTCTTTATTTTTAATAAAATTATTGTAATCATTTAAATGATTTTGTGGTGTAAGATCTTCTTTGTCTCTTACATTGTTATTTCGTATCGCCTAAGGTCTAACGAATCCTCCATTTTCAGGGAAAAATCGCGTGAAACATCTGAGGAAGCTGTATTTTTGAAATGTTTATACGTTTTGCCGAATATGCTCCAAATTCTGTAAAATTGTATTATCTAATTTCTGTAAACGTTGAAGGTACCTAACTTTATTTCTTAAGTTTTATTTTCTTAATAATTGGCAGCCCATAAGTCTAGTAAATTGTACACGAGACTTACAAAAACCTTTCAGAAGCCATTTCTGATTGGTTGTCTGAACCCACGCTGTCCAATAGGAAGCATTGAATCATAACAAATGCATGGCTCCATTTTCCAGGTGCAATCATGTAAATGATACACCAGTTATGCAAATTAGTAAATATGTAACTCTCTCTTTCAAAGCCATTCTGCAAGGAGTTACTCCCTATGATACTCTATGGTACCACCTTTCTTTGTGTACAATTACTGGACATTGGCTTGTAGCTCTTCTCTACCTGACCCCTAAGAATGAAGTTCATTACAAATACAGTAAAATTCATCGAACGTTTTTATAAGGTCTACGAAAAGTTCTGGCACCCTTGAACTTAATTATATATATTTTTTATTTATTCAGAATTAGAATATCAAGTTTGCTCAGATTTTCCTTATCCTGTGTGTGTGTGCATGTGTGTGTGTGTGTGTGTGTGTGTGTGTGTGTGTGTGTGTGTGTGTGTGTGGGGGGGGGCGGGTGTTTACCGACAAACTGAACCAAGACTTGAAAATTCAAAGCCATGTTCAAAAGGTTCTTCTTTTGCAGCTATATGTGTTTAACTAAATATATTTTAATAACTTTGGAACCGAACAAAAGATGCCATGTCCTTTGATAAACATAGTGACTTTCAGTGAGCAAACAGTTTTCCTAACCTCTTCATTGTTACATAGCTCTATAAACTACTTCCAACTGAAGGGTACCTTAAAATCTATTTATATAAAATCAAGGATACAAATTTTTTGATTTTGATAGTACTTTAATTCTATACTTTTTCTAAACAAAATTATTTGAACCAAATTTAAGGAAACAAAACTTGATCAATTTTCCAGATGAAATGGCGAGATTCACTTAGAAAGAATTTCATGTCGGTTTCTTGAAATATGTTAAAAGTAAATTCCAGTTTCCTGTTTACCTGAGTTTTGTATTTTGGAGATGTGTTGTGCCGTTCTCTCTCTCTCTATCACACCCACACGCCAACCTACCCACGTACACACACCCACGCATACACACACACACACGCACACACACGACGGACATATTTTAAAATCTTTCAAGAGGCCACAAAACGTTGAACGAAATGATGCTCAAATAAGTACAGGATCCATAGAGCTTAGGGTTACCAGACATTCATCTTTCAGGATAAGGGAAAACCTCCAACATGAAGTCATATCGGACGATGAATGAAATGATGTTCAAATGAGTCCAGGGTACATAGAGCTTAGGGTTAGTAGACATTCATCTTTCAGGATAATGGAAAGCTTCCAACGTGAAGTCATATCGGACGATGAATGAAATGATGTTCAAATGAGTACAGGGTACATAGAGCTTAGAGTTACCAGACATTCATCTTTCAGGATAAGGGAAAACGTTCAACGTTAAGTCATATCGAAAATGAATGAAATGATGTTCAAATAAGTACAGGGTACACAGAGCTTAGAGTTACCAGACATTCATCTTTCAGGACAAGACAAAACCTCCAACGTTAGGTCATATCAGACGATGAATGAAATGATGTTCAAATGAGTACAGGGTACATAGAGCTTAGGGTTAGTAGACATTCATCCTTCAGGATAAGGGAAAACCTACAACGTTAAGTAATATCGGACGATGAATGAAATGATGTTCAAATCAGTACAGGGTACATAGGGCTTAGAGTTATCTGACACTCATCTTTCAGGATAAGAGAAAACCCCCAACGTTAAGTCTTATCGGACGATGAATGAAATGATGTTCAAATGAGTACAGAGTGCATATAGCTTAGAGTTACCAGACATTCATCTTTCAGGATAAGAGAAAACCCCAACGTTAAGTCATATCGGACGATGAATGAAATGATGTTCAAATGAGTACATGGTACATAGAACTTAGAGTTATCAGACATTCATCTTTCAGGAGTAGGGAAAACGTGCAACGTTAAGTCATATCGGACGATGAATGAAATAATATACAAATAGTACCAAGATACATGTAGCTTAAAGGTAGCCAACATTCATCAGGATAAAAGAAAACCCTGGAAAATAACTCATCTATAACTCACCCTGACCGAGATTTGAACTGGGGACCTTTTGAACATGAGGCAGACACGCTACCACCTATCTATAGAGGCCGGGTAAGTAGTTTCTTCCCAAGCCAGCGCGCTCGGTAAAAGTGTTTTAAATAATAAATATAATACTTAAGTTCAACATATTCCAAATACACGACAAACATTTTTAAGAAAATCCTCTATCCCGCTCTATCCTTTACTTGAAAATGTTGATTTTTTTTTAAAACTAACTATTTAGATTAAAATACAAGATATTTTCACGATAAATAAAGTGTATGTATATCTTAATTTTCTGGAAATGTTCTCTGAAGTCCCTTTCACTCTAGGAAAACATTTGCACAACTAGTAAAGTGTAAATCTCACAAAATCAAAAAATGTATAGCTTATGTAAACACTCAATTTATGCCTAGTACATCTTTGCATAACTCGGTACAGATACGTAGACGACATTTTTGTTATTATTTTTGATACACATAAATAATGCTTTAAAACCTCTAAATAAACAAGATAAAGCTATAAAGTTCATTGAAAATAATGGCTGCCTTCCTTTTCTAGATCTAAAGATAATACAAAATAACAAACTTAACTTTGGTATTTATAGGAAATCAGCTCACGTTGTTTAGTAAATCAAAAATAATTTTTTTTACACTTTTTCACATAATTTTTCCTGTTTTGTTAGTTTAATTTACAGGTTTACTACCATAAGCCATAATAAACATGAATTTAATAGTGAATGTAACCATTTTAACTGCATTAATTAATTTTAAAAAAGGTTTTATACATAAAGATATTGAAAAATGGAAATATAAAAAATTAAATGCTGTTTCTGTCCTTAACAAAATAATATTATTTTAATTTTAAACAATTTACTTATCACGCTTAGGCTAGTACAAAATTTTATTTTTTAATAATTTTCTATAATTATGTTTCTTCAAAATAAATGTAATACTAAAAATTTACACTTTTTTCTTTTAAAAAATAAGATTAAATTTACGGTAGTAAAAAATCTAGCATTTATCAACTTAACTGTTTTTATTGAGACCGGGTACATATTGGAACGACCAAACGTAATTTAGAAACCAGAACGAAGGGTCATTTTCAAAATATAAGTATAAAGAGATTGATTAATCAACAGTAGCAGATCATTTTCGGTCCTTTAACCATGAAATTAAATACATTCAGAAGTTAAATTATGAAAACAACAAATGCACCGATAGATTCAATAGTTTGGGCTAAAATATTTATCTTAAAAATAGAAATCGCTTAATGAATTTTGAAGTAATGCCAATTGATTTTGTCAATAAGTTACTTTTAGATTCAGAGGTTTGCAAAACAAAATCTGTGACCTTGGTAATACAAAATCGCGGAAGTTATTTCCTTCTGAAATAACAGGGAACCTGTTAATGTATGTAATGCCCGATTTCACCAACAGATAAAGAGTTATAAAAATTGCATTTCGCCAACAAGTGTTAGCTTAACACTAGTGTTAAATCTCTTGTTAAGCTAACAAGCCAAATTTCCTTTATTAAGTCTTTACCAATTGTAAAAAGTCACGATGGCGGGCGTGAACGCAGCTGTTGATGTCGATTTGCTATATTTAAGACAGTCTAAATGACATTCGTAATAGAGTACAGAAATTATTATGAGGAGCTATCAGAAGAAAATTTTCTACAGAGATATGGACTTCAAAACAAGTTATGAAAGTTACCGCGGAAGTACAAGCGAGGAGAGTACATCCATCGAAAGGAATATTCCGATCTCGCCTTTGCTTCAAGTATTAATAACTTTGCTATTTTATAATTCACTGAATTATGTGGATAATACATTGTTCACCTCCCGTCTTGAAACGTTCAAGTCTCTCGTCACTTGTCCTTCTTCGCTCCTCGTTTTCAATTTACGTAATACTGAGTTAGAACATACATCGAAAGGAATATGCCGATCTCGCCATTGCTTCAAATATTAATAAACTTGCGATTTTATAGTTCACTAAATTATGTGGATTATACACTGTCCACCTCCCGTCTTGAAACGTTCAAGTCACTTGTCACTTGCCCTTCTTCGCTCCTCGTTTTAAATTTACGTAATAAAGAGTTAGAATATGCATTGAAAGGAATATACCGATCTCGCCTTTGCTTCAAGTATTAATAACTTTGTTATTTTCTAATTCCCTGAATTATGTGCATAATACATTGTCCACCTCCCGTCTTGAAACGTTCAAGTCACTCGTCACTTGTCCTTCTTCGCTCCTCGTTTTAAATTTACGTAATACTGAGTTAGAACATGCATCGAAAGGAATATGCCGATCTCGCCTTTGCTTCAAGTATTAATAAACTTGTGATTTTATAATTCACTGAATTATGTGGATAATACACTCTCCACCTGCCGTCTTGAAACTTTCAAGTCAGTCGTAACTTGTTCTTCGCTGCTCGTTTTAAATTTACGTAATACTGACGATGTTGTTTCGTGATTTTAGTAATGACACATGCATTTGAATCAAATTCGTTTCAAATCTTTTCGCATGTGACCTCTTTCTCTTTTACATTCACCGCACCCGTCCTCTTATTTTCCAATATATCCTTACAATTCGTTACCAACTCAATCAACAATTCTTTCTCCATCGATGAGAAATTTGTCCCACGGATTTTGTTTACGATTTTGTTTGTCAGCCATTTTTTCAGCTGAGCGCAAACGAAAATGAAACAGAAGCGCATCGCAGTACGTTCAGAAAATAATATGACCCGTCCATAGCCTTCTATAGCTGTAATATTTACAAGTATTTTGGTGTTAACACATGTTTGTTAACATTTTCAGAAAACAGTTTGGTGATATGCAAGAAATTTAACAGCTTTGTTAGCGCTGTGAGATTTTTTCCGTTGCATTTGTTAACGTCGATTTTAACATCTGTTGGTGGAATCAGGCATAAGAGTATTTAAATAATATGATAGTATTGCACTTTTTAAGAAGTTGTCATTTCTTCGTCGTGTCTAACACTAATTTCCACAAAATATAACCAATATTTACATAAAATTTAAACCATACTCGTAATTATGGCAGAACAGTGTTTCACAGCATTTTTAAAATGTTTAAATTTACATCATGGGTTCATGGTTCGTTAAATAAAATTTATATTACCTGATGTTGTACGTACGTCATTCCCCGTAGCTTCTTGTAGAGGTTGTTACCATTTCGAGAGTATACACTTATTATTGTGAAGCTCCTTTTAAGGTTATGGTGCACAGCACTGCCAAGAGGCTCTCCTAATCTGGAATCACCACCTCCTGAATCCACAGTATCAGATTCCCCCGACATCCGTTAACTTGTGCTCAGGTTTCGCTACACATACATTCGTTCGTGCAAAGCCGCCACAAGTGAGTGACTGTTTTTGCAAACAAGTCTACCTCAGATGGTTATCGCAATATCTTCGACTTATACAGGACTCGTTGCTACAACTAAAAGTGACTAATGCGTCCAGTGGGTGGTGAAGAAAAATGCAGTTTTTCTATTGCAATTGGGATCCCGCAGTACATTCAGTACTACACTTCATGCTTAACGTGTTACTTTCTAAATCGTTCTTTACTCACATTTGTACAAACTGTCCTACAAATTCATATTCCTCTACCTCTTTAACGCTAATCGGGGTAGACACTTCTAAAAATGATGTTTGTTTCGCACGTGTTTCTAGGTGCAATAGCAACATTGAAATATTAAGTTCAAGGGATAATAGTCGAATCTTTTACGACCTAGTCGTTATGAGTTGAATTTGAAGTTCATCTCTCTTGCATGAACAAAAGAACACACCTTTGAGAAAAAATATATAGGTAAATACTGCAAAAGTCAAATCAATGGCAACGGATATTGCACAAAAGGTTATTACATTCACAAGAAACATTATTTGATATAATTGTGCGCTTTAACGAGATCATTATTTGTCGTTCTTCACGGTTTAGCAGTTAAACAGAGAGATCCAAAACTATCCGAACCGGCTGAGTGGTGTTTAGCTTTACCGCAACCCACACACCCTGGAAGAATTGTAACAAAATATCCGCCAAGGAATTGCCAACATTTCTCAACGTGATCTTTGGGAGTGAGGGATAGTTTCCAAACATGATTGGGCCCGCCTCGATAGCGTAGATGGTAGCGTTTCTGCCTCACGTTCAAGAGGTCCTGAGTTCGAATCTCGGTCAGGATGAGTTACCTGAATAAGGCTTTTTCCGGAGTTTTCCCTTATACTGAAAGACGAACGTCGGGTAACTCTAAGCTCCTTGGACCCCGGACTCATTGGAGCATCATTTCACCCATGCCATTCATCGTCCGTAAATATTAATAATAAAAAAAATCAGGTATGGACAACGGTGGGGGCTAGATTCAATATCTCTTAATAACATAAGTAAGTAAAGCTTTTAAAAGTAGTTTTAAAAATGTTGCCTGGTTTCATCCGCGTCTTTCTATGATAGCGGCAGACGGTAACGAGCACCGAGGACGCGGACATACAAAACCTGCAAAGCCGGTTCGGATGTTTTTGGGTCTCTCGGTGCAAAAGTCACTTAGAAGGAAAAACACTTCAGAAACTATTCCTAAAAATTCAAAACGTGTATTTTCTTGGTCACAAATATACTTTAAATGGTAATTTAATCAAAATTTCAGATACTTTTGGAGAAATTAACGTATTTTGTTTTTCGTTTTTGAATTATGATATTCATAGACAACTACATATACAAGCAGACAGATTTTCTTCTTTTCATTACATGGAAGATGTTTCGAAAATTTTGATTTAAAAAATGGACTAAGGATTTTGATTAATAGCTCAGATTCTTTAAGATACTTTAATTATAAGTAAAATGCTTATCATAGATTTCCTAGCAATAGCCTCCTTTCTATAATTTGTAAACTGGTAAGACATACGTAAAATCTTACGACACACAAAACCCATGTCGTGTCAAAATGTACAATTTATTTATCACTTTTGAGTTAATTTATGAAATATTCCTTATAATTGATTTGTATTTTCTTATACTTAATTTTTTCTCAATTGAGAAGTCACTATTGTTATTGTTTCTCTTTTTTTTTTCTTTAGGCCCTAGTCATGCAAAATGAACGGTATTTGAAAGTCATCACACAGCGAACAGCTCGTAACACATATGACTATCTTTTAACTCTTTGGTATTCTGCTATTGCAAGTGTGTCGGCAAAGGCAATGTAATAATGTTTACAAATGTATATCTTATAAATATGAAGTGGATAGAGGAATAATACTTTATAGGAGAATGAGCAGAGAATGTTGTGTGAGCGACACGTTTAGATATTCGTTTATTTGCTGTGCTGTGTTCGAAAGCCCTTACGAAGATAGCGGAAACAGAAAAGCGATTGTGAAAGTGAAAATTCGAAGAGTAAACCATTATGTGCACTGCCCAACCCATGTGACGAAATGTTTGTTTTAAATTCCACTTACGAGTGGAGTGAGTGCATAGCAGTACCACTTCTGAAAGCAATTTGCAGTATTACGTTAAAGTCTTTAGCGTCAGTCTCACAGATGGCGTTCTCAAGGTTAGCCAACTGCAACTATCATAACTAAAGTGGAACGACTATTTTGACTGTGTCCGCTTTTAAATCTACTGATTTCGCTGTTTATACATTAAGGTGTTATTTCGACAGTAAAGTATCGTAACTCTTATATAAGAGATATATACAAAGCTCTGGAAATTAAAAGGGAGGGGGAGAGATATTTAGTTAAATGAGAAGAGTAATATTAACTTTACATATGAGAGTAAAATATTAAGATTTTGCAACGTATGACGGTACTCATGTTCACAAGGTTCTAAAATTGCTCTTCCTTGTTTTAGGATCTTATAGAAGTATTTTATTGTGATCGGTCATAGACAATCCATGACCGATGATGAGATTATTATTATTATTATTATTATTATTATTATTATTATTATTATTATTATTATTATTATTATTATTATTATTATTATTATTATTATTATTATTATTATTATTATTATTATTATTATTATTATTATTATTATTATTATTATTATTATTATTATTATTATTATTATTATTATTATTATTATTATTATTATTATTATTATTATTATTATTATTATTATTATTATTATTATTATTATTATTATTATTATTATTATTATTACTAAGAAAATTCTGTCTGATAATAGAAGAACTTAGAGTTTGACAAGCTAAAAATGCACATTGTCATTGAGTGTAATTTTGTTTATGATGAAAATTAATTCCCAGCTATGAACATTTTATTTCTCTTAATTATTCTTTTCTTAAGTTACAGTAATTATTATTATCTAATTTAGCACTTTATAAATTTACAGATTCCATAAAGTGCTGAATTAAGTAGAGAAGACTTTCTTCAGAAGCGAATGAAAATGTTTATCTTTAGAATTATTAATTAAAGTTTAGTTGTCAATCAATATAATACGATTAATAAATGCATTAAGTTATAAAAGTCATAGCTTAACTGTTTCGTTTTAACAATTCCGCCTCTTATTCATCCAAATTGAAGAATACTTACGAGGCTCTTGAGGATTAGTATACACTAAATTTATCATAAAAATATCTTAAACATATGGCAACTTAATCAAAATGTTAGAAATTTTTAGGAAAATAAATGTTCGAAAAAATTTCTATGCAAACGTTGATTTAATCTTCATGTTGCATCCTTCAAGAAGCTTTACTGCAATACCAAGAATGACATTTAATTACTTAGTTTTTGAGTAAGACTGTGAAACAGCCAGACGAATACACAAGAGAGAAACAAAAGAGAAAACAACTGAGCATTTGCATTTAGATGACCTTCTGTATTCACTCCTCTATGAATTATTGTTACTAAAACCTATTAAACTATGCATTTTGTTACTGTAGGCTAAAGCCATAGATGATTAAACGTACCTCACTATGTGATTTGTTGGAAATTCGTTGCACTTTGTATGTTCAGGTACTTCAATTTTGAAATATGTATATTGTTGGTACTTCTTTCTAATATGCGACGCGGCAATTCATGATTTTTAATATAATTTCTTTACTTTTTACTGCAATTTCGTGCTGTAGGGCATCCTTTTAACGTTATTAATTGTTTGTTTATTTCCTTACTGCGTATGTAGCCATATTGAAGAATTCAGAGCAGCCAAACTAGCCTTGTTTCTTCACTGAACACAATGCTGCCAACAGTCTTACTTGTTTCTAAATTACACTAGCAAACTAACACAAAGTAGTGCCTAAGTAAATTTAACATTACTGTTAGCGCTGTGACAATTTTAACGTTACATTTGTTAACATCGATTTTAACACCTGTTGGTAAAATCGGGCACAACTCGCTGCAGTAGCCGAACCAGTCCGCTAGCTCATAAATTTTACTGATTTGTCGAGCCATTTTCCGATTTACAACAACGTACTGAACGAATCTTAAATATTTGAAGAACGCACAGAACAAACAGCCTTTACTTCTAACAGTACAATTGGCACTTTTTCTGGCACTTTACTTTTGTAAAGCAGTAAAACCTGAAAGGAAACAATGTCAGTATTTTCCTAAACTGATCCGTGCTAACCGCATCCACATGTCCTTTTGCACCGGTGTAGGATGTCTGGGACATTTTTGCAGAAGTTGGCTACAAGTGTTACACATCTTTCTGAGTTGGCTGCAACCGAGGACTGCAGGTTGTCTGCTTGCGCATGCGTATACGTGCAACGTTGGACTTAGCAAATATTCTCGCGTCGCACAAAAGAAACTTTCTCCATTTTTTTTAAATTATAAGCAGTAATATAATACCTCGGAAATGAAATAAAAAGTACTATGTGATAAATAGTGTAACTTCAGAGCTTTATACAAAAGTCATTCAAAGTGAAGAGGATAATTTTGTAGGAATCTTATACGTTTTGTTCGTCATGGAAATGCCTTAAACCTACGGTACTTTAAAAAAAAATAGTTGAAGCCATTTTTTGAGAAAATAAAAAAATAACGGCCACTTTTTCAGCTTGCAGCGAGATATCTTCAAAATACGAGGGCTATCCAGAAAGTAGATTACGTTTTCGTCTGTTTCCGCTAGGGGCGGGGCTAGCGCGGCCATCTTGGGGTCAGAGCGTTGCGCAGCTCAGTCGGCATCTAGCCGTGCTAGTGAGAGGTTCGTGCTGCGCTCCGTTCAGATACTGTGACGGTTTGAAATGTCTGCGTTAATTGAAAATCTCGCGAGCTGCGAGGTGCGTGCAGTAATAAGGTTTCTGACTGCAAAAAACTGTAAACCGATAGAAATCTATCGGCAGCTTTGTGAAGTGTATGGGGACAACATTATCACTGAAGGTGGAGTGCGTCAGTGGGTCATCAGATTTAAAAATGGCCGAACCAATGTTCACGACGAAGATCGAAGTGGGAGACCCAGCATAGTGACTGCCGAACTTGTCGAAAAAGTCGATGCTAAAGTCCGTGAAAGTCGAAGGTTCACAATATCGGAACTTTCTTTGAGTTTTCCACAAATTTCGCGAAGTTTGTTGCACGCAATCATCAGCGAAAAGCTTGGTTACCACAAGTTTTGTGCAAGATGGATTCCAAAAATCTTGACAGAGGACCACAAAAATCAGCGAATGGCTGCAGCGTTGAACTTTTTGGACGTTTACCATAAGGATGGTGACTCTTTACTCGATCGCATCGTTACTGGTGACGAAACATGGGTGAAACACGTGAACTGTGAAACGAAATTGCAATCAATGCAGTGGGGGCACACAAGTTCTCCCCAAAAACCCAAGAAATGCATGCAAACAATGTCGGCAAGGAAGATGATGGCGACTGTTTTTTGGGACAGAAAAGGTGTGATTTTGGTGGACTTCCTGGAAAGAGGCACTACAATAAACTCTCAAAGGTATTGCCAAACTCTCCAAAAACTCAGAAGAGCCATTCAAAACAAGCGCAGAGGAATGTTGAGCTCTAAGATCTTGTTGATTCACGACAACGCCCGGCCACACACGGCAAATGTCACTCGTGAAGTTCTTGAATCTTTTAAGTGGGAGTTGTTTCCTCATCCGCCGTACAGTCCCGACCTGGCACCGAGCGACTTCCACCTATTCCCAGCAATGAAGAAGTGGCTGGCTATCCAGCGTTTTGATGACGACGCACAGCTGCAAGAAGAGGTAACGAAGTGGTTGAAGGCGCAGGCGGCCGAATTTTTCGACGAAGGAATTTCCAAGCTCGTACATCGCTACGATAAATGCCTTAATTTGAATGGTGACTATGTCGAAAAATAGTATTTGAGTGTGGCTTTCATCTGTATATAATAAAATTTGTTTCCTATACTTTGTTTACTTTTTATTCCAAAACGTAATCTACTTTCTGGATAGCCCTCGTATATTGGCTCCTTGTAAGATCCTGATGTTAAATTGCAAGTTTAAAATATGAATATCTAACTTTTAGATGAAACGGGATACCTCCTTTACTTTTTACAGATACTGTAAAAAATATACAGTAAGAGAATTTAAAATAACAGACAGAAAGGAAGAGAAATTCACTGAAAAGAGGAAAAAATAAGACAGGGAATAAAATATGTGTTCACGTGTTCGTGAATAATTTGCCGTTCATTAACACGGGTTACGCTACAAGCCCAATACCAAAATAAATTGGAATTGCCTGTTTTCACGCTTTCCCAGCCAAATAGTTTTGTGTGCAGTAACGTTATTGCTCTTGCCAAAACACACAGAAGATGCTGCTCTTCCTAACTCGAGACTTTACTCGTGTAAAGTTTGTATCTTGGGTCTCTATATAACATTAAAAAGGTCAATATACTTCAGTAAACCGCATTAGGATCCTCTAAATACCTAAATTTACTCTTATTTAACTTGTTGAAATGGAATTTTTATTTTATTACCTTCTCTAACAGATTAGGCCGCGCCGTGGCTCAGTGGTTAGACCGCTTGGCTCTCACAAAGGCGGCCCGGGTTCGATCCCAGGTGACCGCAAAGTGAGATTTGTGGTGGACACGGCGCTGGGGCAGGTATTCTCCGAGATCTCCGGTTTCCCCCGCCATCTCATTCCATCGGTGCTCCATCTTTATCTCATGTATCATCAGTGTCATCACCTGCGGTGTCTTATGTGGTAAAAGCGTGCGTTAAACACTACACATTTCATTTTTATTTCTAAGGTATATAACAGAAAAGGTAGTACATTCCACCAAAATTTTGAAACTGGAATTTCTGCGGAGATCCCGCGAAAAACCCTCCCCTGCTCCATGTGGTTCATTACAAATCCCACATCTGGTCACCGGGGATTGAACATGGACCAAATTAGCTGAGTCAAGCGGCTAACCGCTCGGCCACGGCTGAAGAGTATGACAAAAAATGTAAATAAATAAAAAATAAATAAAAAATAAATAAAAAATAAAAACGTTCCTAATTGCAAAAGTGTGATGACATATTCCTGATAAAAAACTTTGATCAATTTATTTTTATTTTTGCAACCATGCACTTTAGAAGCAAATGGTACACTAACTTACGTTTCAGCTTAATGTCAGGAAGTTGCTGTTGAAGTTTGCGTACTCATACCCTGATCACCTACAGTCTGATTTTTAAAAGAAGATACGTGAAGGTCGTCAGGCAAGGGACGCGAAGGGTATGAAGGGAGGGTCGTTGCTATGGTGATGTAAACAAAGATTGCCAGATTGGATACACTGGTGAATCACGTACTCCTCAGCTCAGGTATCGCTAGTTGTATGCGGGAAACAGAGTTTGCCTAGTTGCACTGTGTGTGTTAAAACACAATTAAATACGATAGATAGAGCCAACATGAAAAGTTCAATGCCATGGCCGGGATTTGAACCACGGATTATCCTGGTTTCCATCCAGTCGCTCTAACCCATTGAGCTACCATGGCCATCGTGCCTTCCTGACATTAAATTCTCCATTTGACTCGTATATTTCCCCGGTAGAGCACTAGGGGCTCTCGTATCCGAGATACACCGTTTGTGGCGACTTACTTTCGTAAATACTTAAGTCCCAGGCTTCATCATTTAACTTTTATTATTTTAGTTAATTGATGGAAATTAATTATTTCTTCACACTAGCCGTATATAGGCTAAGATCCTTGATCCGTGGTTCAAATCCCGGCCACGGCATTGAATTTTTCATGTTGACTCTATCTATAAAACATAAATTTAAATGATGAAGACTGGGACTCAAGTTGAGAGGTGGAGTCCCAGAAGGCTCTGTATTATCTCCTACACTATTTAGTGTATACATGGCAGACTTCCCAACGCGTCGAAATGGCACAATATGCTGACGACGTGCTGCTCTTCTGCAAAGACAGACATATTCGCAGAGCCTTCAACCCAATCCAAAGACACCTCCGCATCAAACAAGAGTGGTGCAGGCGTTGGCGGATGTCCGTTAACCCGGACAAAAGCCACGCTATTCTATTCACCAAACGCCACACCCCCGCAGACTGCCCCGATTTCCATTTCAGAGGCCGAAGGATAGAATGGGTACCCTCTATCAAATACCTGGGAGTAGAGCTAGACAAGGATCTGACTTTCCGTCGACACATCAGGGAACTATCGGCGAGGGTTCAGGGAGCTATTGCTTCCCTGTATCCTATGCTGGGTTCTCGATCGATGCCAGTCCGCGTAAAGCTATACCTCTTTCGAGCTCTCATAGTCCCGTTGATGCTATCTGCCTGCGAGGTCTGGGGCATGGCCGCAGATTCCTGGTTGGCATATCTTCAACGCGCTCAAAATAGAGGACTTAGGTCCATCTATTCAGTAGGCCAATTCTTCCCAGTAAGGTTCCTCCATGAAGCCTCGGGTCTTCCATACGTGGAGGATGAAATTAGACGCCGGGCTACAAAATTATACGAACAGTTACCTTTGCACAGAAGTGCCCTGGTTAGGTCTCTTGGTGATTATGAACCCACCAGACGTCGTCGCCGACTATTCCGGGTATCCCGCATGGTTTGCGGGCATCCGAGGTAACCACGGAGCATTTCCAGCAGCAGCAAAAGCTGAGCTCCCATAATCTACCAAGAGTTGTTGATCTCAAAATTAAACAAAATTCAGTTCAAATAAAAATAAATCTTTCAACGGCAGGGTGCTAGAGATAGCATTCTATCCTTCTAGAGGAGTCAATAAACTACCTCATATTCAATCCATCATCCTCAAACAAAAACAGCCATCCTAACCCATCCCGAAAAGAAAATCCTATCTGTGGTTAAACCCTATCCTGGGTGGGCACACAGCAACAACCTTCAGGCTAACACAAGCCTACCAGAACCTGCGAGCGAGCGAGCGAGCGAGGGACTCAAGTACTTAGTAAGTCGCCACAAATGATGTATCTCAAATGCAAGAGTCCCTAGTGGTCTACCGGGCAAATATACGAGTCAAATGGAGAATTTAATGTCAGGACGGCACGTTGGATATGGTAGCTCAATGGGTTAGAGCGACTGGACGGAAACCAGGAAATTCGTGGTTCAAATCCCGGCCATGGCATTGAATTTTTCATGTTGACTATCTATCAAAGATCTTAGCATATATACGGCTAGTGTGAAGAAATAATTAAATTCCATCATTTAACCACAATTAAATACGTTTTTATGGAGGCAAGACGTAATGGCGGTAGGAGTAGAGATGGACCGAGGAATCATGGCCCAAGACAAAGATCAGCTTACGGTTGGGTTGTTACATTGCATAGCCAAACTAGAGAATTTGTCTGTTCTCTTAGAGAATTCTTCCAACAGGAAGACGAGAGTTTGCTCCTTATCAATGAACAGCTTATTCCTTTCATCCAAAAGCGACGGTCCCATATCAGTAGATATGCTTGTACGTAAAAGAATCCCTGTGGGTCAAAATTCCGGCATATCGGCGGCCAAGTCCAAGTCCAAGTCGAATACTAACAGCTGTTAACAGTCAGAAGGTTTTTGCTGCGTACCCACCCAGGTTTTGGGTCTGACCGCAGGTTGTTAATTTAGATGGTTACAGGATGATGTGGGATTTTTTTGTTGAGGAAATTTATTGAGGTAGCTGTTTGCTCATCTTTAATTTTGTACAGGATGCCAAACAGCTTTTCTGTTTACACCCTGGTGTTTTATTTTGCTAAAGTGGGGTAAATTTTGTAGCCAAACAGCTAATTTGGAGAGTTTGAAATTTATCTTGTGCTGCTGTATGGATTAACTCCTTTGTTACCGCGGGTGCCCTATACCATACAGGGTACCCGGTAAAGCCTGAAGCGGCGTCTCGTAGCGTCGTAATCTCCTAGAGACCGAACCAGGGTGCTTCTGTGAGCTGGAATTTGAGCGTAGAATTTTTTCGCCCGGCGCCTAATTTCGTCCTCCAAGTATGGGAGAAGAGAAGCTTCGTGAAGCAACCTCACGGGGAAAGAACGGCCCACAGAATAGATGGATCGGAGTGCTCTATTCTGTGCACATTGAAGGTATGCTATCCAGCTATCTGCAGCCATGCCCCAGATTTCACAGGTGTACAACATGAGTGGGACTATCAGCGCTCGAAAGAGGTGTAGCTTTAAGCGGACTGGCATCGAACGCGAACCCAGCATTGGGTACAGAGAGGCAATAGCCCCCTGTACCCGTGTCGATAGTTCCCTGGTGTGTCTGCGGAAAGTTAGGCCTCTATCAAGTTGAATGCCCAGTTACCTGTTGGAATTAGTCCACTCTATCCTTCGGCCTCTAAAGTGGAAGTAGGGGCCGTCAGCTTGGGTGTGGCGCTTTGTAAAAAGAATGCCGTGGCTTTTGTCCGGATTTACGGACATCCGGCAACGCCTACACCACTCTTGTGTGAGACGGAGGTGTCTCTGGATTGGGTGGAAGGCTCTGAGTATGTGTCTGTTTTTGCAGAAAAACAACACATCGTCAGCGTACTGTGCCATTTCGACCTGTGGTTGAGTTGGAAATTCTGCCATGAACACACTAAAGAGTGTGGGGATAGTACAGAGCCTTCGGGGACTCCACCTCTTACGGGTCTCAGTGTAGATGTTTTCCCCGCTACTGTGATTTTAAATATTCTATGCCTGAGAAAGCTGTGTAGGATGTTGATTAGCTGTGTAGGTAACCCCAGTTGGATAAGTTTGAAGATCAGACCGGCATGCCATGTCGTGGAGAAGGCCTTTTCGACATCCAAAGACACCACTGCCGTGAAGGTGCGTTCCTCGAAACCCAGGGCCGCTGTCTCCACCACACGTAGCAGCTGTTGGGTAGTCGAGTGCCCAGGACGAAATCCGAACTGGTGATCAGGAATAGCTTCAATTTCTCCCAAGATGGGAGTCATTCGGGTTAGGATTAACCTCTCGAATATCTTCGAGAGGGTAGAAAGGAGACTGATGGATCGGTAGCTGGAAGGATGTACCGGATCCTTCCCAGGCTTCAATATACATATCACCCGAGCCTCTCTCCACTCGCGAGGAAAGTGCCCTAAGCGATGCACATATTGAAGATATATTGGCGACGTTGATATGTACATGTCAATTAACAAAGTCGTTAATAATAGTAATTTTTTTTCTTTATTTAATTTACGTCCTCCAATGTTAAGTCATATCGGACGGTGAATGAATTTGGTGATATGATGCTCTAATTAGTCCGGGGTCCAAGGAGCTTAGAGTTACCCGACATTCGTCTTGAAGGATAAGGGATAACCCTGGAAAAACGTTATCCAGGTAACTCACCCTGACCGATATTCGAACTCGGGACCTCTTGAACGTGAGGCAGACACGCTACCATCCACGCTACCGAGGCGGGCATTAATAATAGTATATTGCGATATTAATGTATACGGAACGAGGAAAGGTTTGAAAAAACGAGGCGCTTGCACCGAGTTTTTTCTATTCTCGAGATTCCATTATGTGCTTACCACATGTGTGTTGTACATTTACTTTTGCACTATGTGTATTTATATGAATATTTATTTTAGTAATTAAAATATTATCTGAAATATTAATGAATATAATTGAAGATAAATGTTAGATTTTAGAACATGCATCGCGAATATGTGTTTCTATGGAGAAATACTTACCGCATTGTGCAGGAATGTCAACTTACGATGTATAGCAACAATAACGGTAAGTATGGAATATTAGTTGCATAGTGCAGAGATTATATAAAAGATCTCACACATGTGAAGACCCTAGGCACATCTTGAAGGTCACAGGAAGGGTATTAGGGATACTTTGCGATGCAAATTCTGTTTACATGTTTTGTGAGGCAGTCAGGGCAAATTAGCAATTTAAAATCTGCCACGTAGAACTTTCTTGTAGTGTAGCAATTCTGGTCCTAACAAAGGTAGTAAAATTACATTAAATCTAATCCAAGGGCTTAAAGCTCTATTAAATGACTAACTGTATGATAAAAAGCTTATGTGGACACTCATATCAAGTTTCTCCGCTCAATTTTGTGTAAAACAATCTTGAAAATAAAACGCTATCTTAGGATTTTGTAATTCTATTCTTTCGTCCAAGACATAAAAACTAGGACAAAAAGTATAACTTCTCATTTGAAAAAAGGTGCATGTGTGTGTGTGTGTGTGTGTGTGTGTGTGTGTGTGTGTGTGTGTGTGTGAGAGAGAGAGATAGAGAGAGAGAGAGAAACTGTACCACAACTACATTTATTTTTTTTGTAATTCTTACGGTTTAGTGTGTGTGTGTGTGTGAGAGAGAGAGAGAGATAGAGATAGATAGATAGAGAGAGAGAGAGAGAGGGAGAGAGAGAAACTGTACCACAACTACATTTATTTTTTGTAATCCTTAGGGTTTAATAGCTATGTCAAAAGTCATTCAAAATGAAAAGGCCTTTAAGGGTTATTTACAGAAATTTTATTTTCCTAAAATATTTACTAATGTCTGTTTCATATAACCTTGCCCCGCTAACATGTATCACTCCTCGTGCCACTTACATCAACGAGGCCATCAGCAAACGTGCCTCTTCCATCTGGGCGTGCATCCGACACCATCAAAACCCCACCATACACAATATTAGGAAAGGCGAACCCAAGCACCGAAAACACGCCAGAATCAAAGCATATGGAAGAAAAAATACAACAACAACAACAACAACAAAACACGGCTGCAAAATTATGTGCGCCCAACCCTTCCTGGCTCAGGCCACGCTCCCCGGCAGAGGCCGCCATAATCGGCAGCCCAGGAGCCGCCGCACAGCCTAACTGCGAACATTGTAAATATTGTACATAGTCTGTACAGTCTGTACAGTGTTGTGCGTGTGATATTGAGACGTACGTGGTATGCCCAGGGGTGTGTGTGTGTGTGTTTGTGTGTGTGCGTGTGTGTGTGTGTGTGTGTGTGTGTGCGTGCGCGCGCAAGATAAGCGCAGTGTAAATATGTAAATATAAAATCAGGAAAAAGAAAGACAGAGACAAATAACGAGATAAAACTGGTTCTCGGCGGTCTTAGAACAGGTCGCCGTATGGGTTTTAGAAGAACCCCAAAGACAATAAAAAAGCATACCCAGAATTATACACCCATGTAAATTTAGAGCCTGTGAGCCGGATCCATTGTAGCGGCACCAGGCAAATAAGTTATAAATAAAAAGCCTTAAGCCTTAAGCCTCCTCGTGCAACTACCTTCCCCCTCATCCTAATTGGCTAATGATTTCGCGCTATAGGCGGTGCCTTCCCGTCACATTTAAAGCTGCAGTAAACGTCATAATAATTGCCAGGAAGATAGATAAAATCATACAAATAAGAATATAAAGGCATGCAAAAATACATGTTTATAATGAAACTCAGCAAGTTGAAACTGAATGAATGAGCAATGAAACTGAAACAAGTTTATAATGAAAGGCCTTCGGCCTTTTCCACTGGGATATTTTAAAACCAGCACACGTACCTTGCAAAAATGCTTGTCTTTCAGTCTTAAAAGTCGTGTCACGCCATTCTTGTGAGTCTTTCATTGGCCTAAGTATCGTCAAGGTAGTATATTTTGCGACTTGTATCTCGGTACAGTCTGATTGTCCTTAAATAACGTCTTCGCCACACAGCAATATCGCCCCTGGAGTGGTAAGTTCTCCTGTTGTCTCAATTACATCTCGCGATGTTGCTACGCATCAAACACATCTGTAAGTTCAGAGCACAGCTGTTCGGCTTCTCTCACTGACAAAGACGTATTCTTCTCTGTGAGTGCATTAAACACATGCACCACAATTCTTTTTATCGCTGCTTTGTAAAGGTTTTCCATTGCGATGCTTCAGCGAAAAACTGACGTTAGACTCTGCCATTATACATATAATAAGAACACGCCCAATAAACGATCAATAAAATAATTTAGCTCTCGCACTCGGCACAACACACCTTCGAATGGCGATATATGACTAATCCAGTTCAAAACAAGGTCAGTGATAAAAGTCATATAAACAAATATGTCATCACTACCGCTAAATCACGCGCTATCGTGTCATGTGCTTGAGAGCAAAGGAACCTCCTCTTTACTTCGTCTAAGAATTAACATGCATTTCAGATAAGTCAACTCTGTTGCGTAATATATTTAATTAAAACAGTTACGAAAATATAAATATGACAATTCTCTACCAACATATATACATATATCACCATGTTAAATAACGGATACTAATGTTTACCGCACAATAGTCTATACTACAATAGCAGCCAATGAGAGGTGATAAGGTCACGTGACCGTTAAGAGATACGGGGCAAGCTTATGTGAAACAAGGATTAGTCACGTTTACTAAAGTAAGTATTACATAACAAAGCGAGATGACGTATCGACAAAAATTCGCAACACAGAGATGTTTACCTCAGCTTATCGCACATACAGAGTGAGTCCAGTCTATGTATAGTCTGTTCAGATATGTATGTATGTATTTATTTCACTGCAATTGGGTACTACCCGGTGGCAGAGTTAAGAATACAGATCAAATTACAAATACTAGATTTACAACAATAACACAATAAACAATACAAACATGATATTATTTTACTTTAGTCACTTAAAACATATCTAATTACTTCTCTATTTACATATTATATACCATTATAATTCAAAAGTTAAACTATAAACCATCTAGATTTTTTCTAAATTTCTTCAGCGACAGGGGACAGCCCTGAAAGACTGCTACAGGCAATTCATTCCATTCTTCAATCGTTCTATTAACAAAAGAAAATTTTCCTACGTCGGTTCTGTATCTTCTACCCTTAATTTTATACCTATGATCGTTTCGTCCATAATAATCCGGATTATCTAACCTTACACTAACGTCCACCCATGCCTTTACACCAGCATTAGCTTTGAATAATGCTACCAACCTATGTTTTTTACGCCTAATTCTTAATTCCTCTCATTTAGTCTCATCTCCTTTTATAGGCCCAAAATACTTGCCTCTTTTTATGAATTTTATTGCCCTCTTCTGTATTTTATCTAATGGATCGATTTGGTTAGCTCTATACGGGTCCCAGCATGCTACTCCATATTCCATAACCGGCCGCACTAAGGCCTTGTAGGCAATTTCCCTGGACCTAGCGCTCCCCTTTTTCAATATTCTCATTACGAAATGTAATGCCTTCCACGCATTCCTAGATGTGGAATTTACTTGTTAGTCCTATCCAGCATTACTTGCCAGGTACACTCCCAAGTATTTGCAGCTGTCCACCTGTGGAATTTGCACCCCTCCCATGTGATAGTTAACAACAATTTTGCCCTTAGTTCTACTAAAAACAATGGACTTACTTTTCTTGGCATTAATTGACATTTTGTTAGCCGCAGCCCAATTACAGATTTCATTTAAATCATCCTGAAGAGCGGTTTCATGCACTGAATTCCGAATTTTATTATAAATGATACAATCATCTGCAAACAACCTTAATTAGGTCTTCTGGACAGAGATGTCATACATCGGCAGGTGCGAGAAAACATATCATATAGACACACGTAGCTTAAAGGAGGGGTTTATCGTACACATGCAAATGAAAGAAAACGCCCATTAACTTCGCTAAACCAATCAACAGCTTAACCGTTTTAGGTCCCAGAATCTCTGTCTGTCTTCCCTTCCAGGTGTTTACAGCAGGATTAAACTTGCTTGAGACAGATTATAGAATTACTGGCATGTAAAGCTCCTCCGGGGCAAAATTTAAAAAGTACGAGGGTGGGTCCATAAGCAATGACTCCTATTTTTTTCTCTTAAATAAGTAAGTTATGTGAAAACTTCGAATTTGGCTTAATTCATCAAACCTTCTTCTCCAGTCCCCTGCTGTAGTAACTTCCTAGGTCAACAGGTGGCAGCACTGCACCATACTGCAAAATGACTGACATCGACATTGGTATTTGATAGCGTTTTGTGATTACATTTTTGACTGCGGGAGGTGAAACGCCAATTCGCATTCACGAAAGGCTAAAAAATGTGTATGGTGATGCAAAGGTGGATGTCAGCACTGTTAGACGATGGGTTCGTCGCTGTAACGAAGCTGAAGGGCAAACACCATTGGCTGATGAAAAGCGAAGTAGCAGGCCGGTGACTGCAGTGACTCCATGCAACATTCAGCGAGTCGATGACATCATTCGTGGTGATCGCCTGTTAACAAAAGGTGAATAGTGTTGCATTACCTCCATCAGTAAAGGCAGTGTGATGACGATTATTCAACAACTGGGTTACTCAAAAGTTTGTTCACGTTGGGTACCAAGAATGTTAACCGCCCAAAACAAAGAAACAAGGAAAACAATAGCCTCCGAACACTTGCAGCGCTTCAATTTGGAGGGAAAAATTTCTGGAAAAAATTGCTACTGGAGACGAAACTTGGGTTCATATTTTTGAACCTGAATCAAGGAGGCAGACAATGGAATGAAATCACACAACGTCACCGAAGAAAAAAGAATTCAAAACTCAGCGGTCGGCAGGGAAAGTTATCGCGACAGTGTTTTGGGATGCAGAGGGTGTGCTTATGATTGATTTTTTGGAGCAGGGATGTCCAATAAATTCTGTTCAATACGTCAGAACTCTTAAAAAGCTGAAAGCACGTCTTCGCCGAGTTCGCGCAACAATAACTATGGCGGATGATCTTCTTTTGCATGACAATGCAAGACCACACACCAGCCGTTACAGTTAGACCACTTGGCTCTCACCAAGGCGGCCCGGGTTCGATCCCAGGCGACCGCAAAGGGAGATTTGTGGTGTACAACACGGCGCTAGGGCGGTTTTTCTCCGGGATCTCTGGTTTCCCCCGCCATCTCATTCCACCGGTGCTCCTTCTTCATCTCATGTATCAGCAGTGTCATCGCCTGCGGTGCCGCATGTAGTAAAAGCGGGCGTTAAACACTACACTACACCAGCCGTTACACCACTGCAGAAATTTAGAAATTGGAATGGCAAGTCTTACCTCACTCCCCATACGGCCCTGACCTGGCACCATCAGACTTCCATCTGTTCGGGCCACTAAAGGAGGCTCATCTGGGATTCAGTTTGAAGATGAGGAGGCTGTGAAAACGTCCGTGCGTCAGTTGTCTTTTTTTTTTTTTTTTTTTTTTTTTTTTTTTTTTTTTTTTGAAATTTACGTCCTCCAACGTTAAGTCATATCGGACGATGAATGGAATGGGTGAAACGCCCATTCGCATTTACGAAAGACTAAAAAATGAGTATGGTGATGCAACGGTAGATGTCAGCACTGTTAGACGATGGGTTCGTTGCTGTAACGAAGCTGAAGGGCAAACACCATTGACAGATGAAAAGCGAAGCGGCAGGCTGATGACTGCAGTGACTCCATGCAACATTCAGCGAGTCGACATCATTTGTGGTGATCGCCGGGTAACAACAGGTGAAATGTGTCGCATTACCTCCCTCAGTAAAGGTTGTGATGACGATTATTCAACAACTGTGTTACTCAAAAGTTTGTTCACGTTGGGTACCAATAATGTTAACCGCCCAAAACAAAGAAACAAGCAAAACAATAGCCTCCGAACACTTGCAGCGCTTCAATTTGGAGGGAGAGGAGTTTCTGAAAAAAATGTTACTGGAGACGAAACGTGGGTTCATTTTTTGAACCTGAATCAAGGAGGCAGACAATGGAATGACATCACACAACGTCACCGAAGAAAAAAGAATTCAAAACTCAGCGGTCGGCAGGGAAAGTTATGGTGACAGTGTTTTGGGATGCAGAGAATGTGCTTATGATTGACTTTTTTGGAGCAGGGATGCACAATTAATTCTGTTCAATGCGTCAGAACTCTTAAAAAGCTGAAAGCACGTCTTCGCCGAGTTCGTCCAACAAAAACTATGGCGGATGTTCTTCTTTTGCATCACAATGCAAGACCATACACCAGCTGTTACAGTTAGACCGCTTGGCTCTCACCAAGGCGTCCCGGGTCCGATCCCAGGCGACCGCAAAGGGAGATTTGTGGTGTACAACACGGCGCTAGGGCGGTTTTACTCCGGGATCTCCGGTTTCCCCCGCCATCTCATTCCACCGGTGCTCCATCTTCATCTCATGTATCATCAGTGTCATCGCCTGCGGTGCCGCATGTAGTAAAAGCGGGCGTTAAACACTACACTACACCAGCCGTTACACCACTGCAGAAATTGAGAAATTGGAATGGCAAGTCTTACCTCACTCCCCATACGGCCCTGACCTGGCACCATCAGACTTCCATCTGTTCGGGCCACTAAAGAAGGCTCATCTGGGATTCTGTTTGAAGATGAGGAGGCTGTGAAAACGTCCGTGCGTATTTACGTCCTCCAACGTTAAGTCATATCGGACGATGAATGGAATGGGTGAAATGATGCTCAAATGAGCCCAGGCTCCATAGAGCTTTAGAGTTACCCTACATTCATCGTTCAGGATAAGGGAAAACCCCGGAAAAAACCTTATCCAGGTAACTCACCCTGACCGAGATTCGAACTCGGGACCTCTCGAACGTGAGGCAGACATGCTACCACCACGCTACTGGGGCGGGCCGTATATGGCTTAGGAAGCGAGACCGTGTGTTATACCACACTGGAATACATGTCCTAGTTAAAAGGTGGAACAAAACTGTGGAAAAGGACGGAGATTATATTGAATAGTGACAAATTAATCACCAATGTTGTAGTTTTCAAGCTATGTAAATTGCATTCAATTTTCTTGGCAATTAAAAGAGAAAAAAGTAGGAGGCATTACTTTTTGACCAACCCTCGCATATAAAAAATACATCAATGGCCTTTTCAAGGATACTTTAGTGGAATATTTAAACTTAATGAATATAAATACTAGGATGTGTAGGGAACTCTAATTGACTCCAGGTCTAATAATGGTGTAAATGTAACATAAACCTTTCACTTGCAGTTCTAGTAAATCATGTGTTCCAGAAACGCTAAATAATGAAGACATGCATCATTTTAAAAATAAAAAAGCAATTGGGGTAATAAAGCGCAGCGTTTTCATTAGACGCATCGCTAACCTGTGTTGATATTAATGACTTACGCATCCAAATAGGACATGGTTGGTCGTCATCCAAGGACATAGCAAATGTTTTCACACAATTACGAGCTGTATGAGTTACGACACGCCTAATTGGGGTTGCCGTCCATCTTATGAATGTAGAAGTGTGCCAATCTCAGGTGTGCGCTACGCAGTCAGTAACCCTGTTTATTTTGGTAGTTGGCAACAGCTGCTGCAGCCGCCAGACCTAACCTAACAACACAATAATAAAGAACACCTGTCATAACCGCAGCAGCACCTCAAAGACTGCATCACTTCCGGTCTCTGCCTTGCTCGGCTTAGTGTTTACTACTTATGTTACCTAAACTGATATCGAGCTTTACGTATCTACTACATGGCAAAGCGAGAAGACGTATCGACAAAAATTCGCAACACAGAGACGTTTACCTCAGCTTATCGCACATACTCGGTGAGTCCAGTGCAGTGGCGGCTGGTGGGTTAAATTATTGGTGGTGCACAAATGAAAAATAAAATACAGAGTAGTAATGACTCACCTATTTATACAGATGCTCTGCTGTACTCTCCTTAGACCTGGCGAGTCTATCGATAACTTTTGCATTGAAGTCGCTGATCTTCATAACAAACTCTCTCTCTCTCTCTCTCTCTCTCTCTCTCTCTCTCTCTCTCTCTCTCTCTCTCTCTCTCTCTCTCTCTCTCTCTCTCTCTCTCTCTCTCTCTCTCTCTCTCTCTCTCTCTCTCTCTCAATTGAAAGCATTGCTAATGCTGACAATAGTTGCTGTGACATTGTGTTCCTAAGGAAAGTTTTTATTCTTCTTAAATTTGAGAAACAGAATTCTGCTTCAGCGGTAGACATTGGCACAGTTAACAGTACTCGGAGGAGTTTGACATATTCGCTGAATGTAGCACATAAATTGTTTTCCTTATTGAAGTCCATCAAGCACAAAGCGCCGGACATTCCTCGAAATTCCTCTCGACTGTAAATTAAAGTCAGTTCTCTACGAATTTTTGTTCCAATGATAAAAGGATAGAACTTTATTGTTTCTCTAAGGGAATCCTCTGGAAATGTGTTAGAAATTTTCTTGATGAAACAAATTTGAGGCTACCAGATGCCCCGTGAAGCTAAATCTGTCCTTTGCTTCTCTAAGAATGTCACATACTTCAAGAGCTTCTCTTCTTTTCACATCATGATCTTCTATTCTTCTCCTCTTAATTGCAGTTTCTTCGTGTTCCTCGATATCCACTCTATTTCTTACCTTTTGCACTTCCCATTTAAATGCGTTTAGCTGGGCGATGGCAAACGTTGCATTGCAGTCTCGTTTCTGCAGCTGATTGTACAAAATGTCCACATGTGGCATGATCTTGTAGAAGAAAGACAGCCAGAATACAAAACTATAATCTTTCAAAGATGGCCATAAACCCAGAAGCCTGGACAAGTGTGGCGTTGTTGTTTAACAGAGCTCTCTTCTGAATAACTTCCATGTATTTAATTAAATTCTCCCTGTGTTCGAAAAGCAGAGCACACAGAAGCTAAGCCTAAAGGTCACGCTATAGCCGTTGCTAAGAGTAGGAGGAGCTAGGTTTATAAACCTCCATTTAAGCAATGTATAAGAAGCCCCTTCCATCTCTTCACCTTCCCGCAACCCCCTCAGAGAGCCTAGATTTGGGCGAAATCTTAGGTTAACACTTCGCTGCAAACCTGGCGGCTCCTACAGCTAACCTCTGTTTATTTCGACTTCTGCGGTCATGGGCATCTACAGACGATAAGCGTAATTGAAACATGTTTGTATATAAAATAATGCAAACAAGTACAGCTTTAATGTGCAAAATGCACCTGTTGTATATTCAGAATCAGTGGGTGTAGCGCAAACCTGCAACCTTATGGAGGAACCGCCCCTGGTCTGTTCAGATATAATCATGTCTTCTGGACAGCAATGTGTCATACATCGGCACGAGAAAACATATCATATAGACACGCGCAGCTTCCAATCTCTCTATTTGTGTTTCGTAACTTACTGTACGTCAAATTACTAATATATCACTCTTCTAATAGACCAGATAAGATCCGATAGGAGACGATCACAGCGCTGGTCACCTGAAGGTCAATACGGCTCAACCTCTGTCGAGTAATAACTGAACTTCACCCGAAAATCTTCCTTATTTTTTAATTTATTTGGCTGATCAGCAGTATTGCTATACAAGTCATTGATAAATTACATAAATGCATACAAATTAACAACTGAGGAATTACTGTCCTTAAACATATACAATAGGTGATAAATTTATAATATAAACAAACAGAAAGCAATTAAGAACACATTTAAATGAAAGATAATAAAAAACAAAGTATATAGCAGGATAACTAACACATACAATTACATTAAATAAGATGGATAACAAATGAAAAGAGAGGTTAGATATGCTAGGCTAGATTATGATCGGTGGTGTTATGAGGAAAATAAAGGATATACTTTGAATTAGCGAGAAAAGTCGCTAACTTCTGAATCAGTGAGTAGGATGTCTTGAGGCAGTTTTCTTTTCAATCTGGTCCTTTCGAAATTTCGTCGTCCAATGTCATAGGGTACTCCTGGTACTACGGATAATCTAACGAAGAATGTCTTTGATCAATTTGAAGTACAGATGTATGGGAAGCATACCAAGTTCCTGATGGAGTTGATCATTTCTAATGAACCATGGAGCCTTTGTAATACTGCAGAGAAATTTGTTTTGTATAACCTGAAGTCGATGACTGTGTACCCCATACAGGAGCAGCGTAAGAAATTATGGGGTTATAAGAGACTAATAGAGCAATATTGAGTACTGCAGACCAAGCTGATTTCTTCTGTAGCAATGGATACTGCTTTTTAATTCTAGAAATGCCTATTGTGGAAATGTAAGATATAAGAGAATTCCAGGTTAATTTAGTGTCAAGCATTACGCCTAAATATTTGACCGGTGTTTCTGGAGGCTTCCATGTTAGTTGTTTTCCCTACAGATCCAGTGGGGTGGATTTTGATAAGTTCTTAAGGAGAACATCTTCGTTTCCTTTTATTAGTATTTAATAATACTCGCCACATTTTGAATCACTTAGATAACGTATTTAATGATATTTGTAGCCTGTTGATTGCAGTACTTAAGTCTGGATGTGAATAGAAAATAACAGTGTCATCGGCATACATAGCTGCGGATATGGGATTCGAAAATCTGATGTGGAGATATCACAGAAATATCTATCAATTGTGACATCTCTGACCATCTCTCCTAGAGCATTTGTTCTGCATGTATGTGTGCAAGTGTACATCGTAAGTAAAACAGAGGGGGTGCATAAATACCAAACAGCAAAGTGGCGATTATTTAACTGTGCAAAGTGGCATCAGGAGGATGTCTAAGGTAACTCCATAAATCAAATTTCCCTTTACATATAACCAGAGGCAAGATTTTGTGACGACAATTATTTATAAAATTCACATTAATAATTTTAATTGGTGGTGTTTTGTGTTTTTTTCCACCGTAAATTCACATTAATTTCGCGCAAAAGTTTGGGAAGAATTAATGAGTAATGGCATGTCTGAAATGGAAAGTAACAGGTAACTAGTGTAGCACAACTGTTAAAACTCCTTTTTTCCAAATAAAAATGTTGTATTTGAAATCAGAAGATAGTAGATAACATGAATATATCACACATTAGACATCGCCAAACTGCAGCATACAAGTTGTGATATTTTCGCTTTTCATAATTGTAATTTTTGCTGCCACAGCTAAGTTATATGTAGAGAAAAATCTCTCACAATCAGCGTTTGAAATCGGCAACCAAAGAGAGGGACTTTTCACAGAAATTGTGGTAAGAATCATCAGATTTTGCCTTCAATGCCAAGAGTGCTGTTACATCTAATCTGTTATCGTTACCACCATGGCTTTGTTGTTCAACAATGTTACAAGCCTCTTTGTAATAAAGAAACAAATCAGAATCACAAGTAATGCCAATGATTTTAAATGTACTTAGTTGTTTAAATGCTGCCATTACATGATTTAAATCACCTATACTTGACTTACTAACTAGCCTAGAAGGCTCAAACAAATGATCTAAAGCCTTTATGATTAGATTAGATTGATTTGCGTTCAGTAGGTTCACTTGTACCAGAAAAGGCTGTGAACATTGAACATGTCCAGAGGTATAAAGTTTAATAGCATATATATGTACAAAAGTTAACATAAGACACATATTATAGTATACAGGCAATATGAACAACAATATGGAAAACAAAGCAGGGATAATTATATATGATACAAAATGAAACACTTTTTAAACCAGCTTTCACTTGGCTTATGCCAGTACGTCTCAACCTTTTTGCAATGGATACCATTATTGTTATTTATTAAATACATATACATTAAAAATAAACTTTCAACTTGCATCAAAGATTTATTAATAATGATTTGTAATTGGAACAGTTAGATACTACTTACAGCGCTACAGAAGCATTATCAGGATAATTTGTCATTCGGATAATCTTGTACAGAATAAAGAGATTTTTAATAAAGGTACTCTCTAACAGCCTTTTTAAAAGCGCCGAAATTATCAACTTTTTCTTTAAGAACATTAGGAAGTGCGCCAAATATTTTGATAGTATCATAATACACTTTTTTCTGGAAGCAAGAAAGTTTAGCACTGGGATATTGGATATTATACTTTTGTCTAGTGTTAATTTTGTGAATTACATTATTTGTTGCAAATAAGGCACGATTGCATGCAAAGAATTTTAGGATCGAGAATATATACATGCAAGGAAGCGTTAATATCTTCAATCTTCTAAAAATATCTTTACAGGAGCATCTATTGTGGATGTTAGTAATGATTCTTATAACCCTCTTTTGCATAAGAAATATTTTTTTTTTAATTTCTAAAGGTTCTGGTTATTACATCATCAGTTTCTTTTGCATAATGGAGTTCAATTTAGACGAAGTCATACAGCAGCAAACTTTTAGACTCTCTTCTACTGCTTCTCTAACACTGGGATCCATGATATGATCTACAAGTGCACTTACTCTGTTTCCAAAGTGACCACTCTCTAATATTTCACATTTGTTTCTCAGCTAGTTAATTCGGGATAAAACAACTTGAGCCACACGTTTTTGTTTAGATTGAACTTCTAATACTGAATCTTTCTAATATTATCAATCTGCAATTTACAGAAACAAATGTTGCCTGTACCTTTACAATAATATAGCACTTGGCAACGCAAAAATGATCATTTAACAAATTTTGGGCAGGAACTAAAAGCTTTTCAGTATTCATAAAAGAAATCGACAATTTCGTCAAAATAGCTGAAAATGTAAATTACTGACTTAAATCAGCTATACCAGCATATTAGTACAGGCAATTGGAATAGTTTAGCTTCTAAATTTGGGTGGCTTTCAGTAAGGTATTGTTTGTATTCATTTTTTAACTCTCGGGCATTTCGGAACACATTTCTAAGCCCTGAGGGACAATACTTTCATGCTAATGTAATGTCTGAAAGTAGCTTCCTAGAAGTTCAGTACCTCCTCAGTACATTTAGTCAGCATAATAGGAGTTATCGCTGTGCACGGTGTGCTATCCGATAAATAACATTTCTAGTTAGCGTACGCCAAACAATTCTCAGTATCACGGACCAGTCGGGTGCTGTGGTGTCAGTTTATTGTTACACCGCTTAGCTGCTATTTCAGTGCGCATGATGATGGCTACGTTAAGTGTTAACGTTTTTAGGGTGTGTTCTTGATTAAATTTTATAAGCTCTGCAAGTATCAAATTGTTTTATATATAATTTGACAGCTCCCGAAATATTGAATTCCTAACGTGTCCTTGTCTAGGTTGTAACTTCCACTTCACTAACACGATGAAGTAAGTCCCTTATTCCAGACGGTTCACTCACTGGAGAGTCAAAGACAAGATATCGGTAAGCATTTACAGTAACCTCCCACAGCAAGTCACAGCCGTCGTCACCTCACTCGGAGAACATTCAGTTTTATCGCAGCAGTAATGAACTCGCTGATTGACTTGCTAACTCGTAAATACGCTGGCTTATACAGTTGCACGGCGGGGAGAGAGAAAACCCTGGTTATCTGATGGTAGCACTTCTGTTGTTCGAAATGCTACGTATCTCTCCACCTGGTTATCACGTAACTCCCAATAGCATCAGGCCACAATTGCTGCGCCTCAATATATAGATAAATTGGGTAATGCTGTAATTTTAAATTATTTTATCCTACAATACAAACGTTACAAAACACATTAACAAATACTTTTGTTGAAAAATAAATAATTTCATTCATAAGTGGCTAGTTATATAAATATCGTCAGTATCCTAGTCTGTGGAGGACACTGTTCCCTCAGAACTCTACCCTTTAAGATTTTTCAAACTTAAGTTCTGGTTAATAAAGAACGATGGAGGAAAAGGTACAATGGTGAACTGTACACTATATATGCTGATGCATCTGTAACAAGAATCATAAAATCCGGAAGGATCAGATGGTCTGGTCATGTGGCAAGTATGGAGGAGTCCGAGGTATCAAAGAAGCTCCTCTTTGGAAACCCTGGAGGGCAAAGAGGCCTTGGTCGGCACCGAACAAGATGGCTGGATGGAGTCGAAAAGGATTTGCGGAAACTGGGATGTACAAACTGGAGAGCACCATGTGACCATGATGGATGGAGGAAGCTCTTTGGAAAGGCCAAGGTTCACCCTGGACTGTGGCGCCATAAGAAGAAGAAGTTCTGGTTTCCTATTTATCATATACAAACCCAGAAATTTTAAAAACAATTGCTTGAAAATTACAAAGAAGAAGAATTCTGAGCATCCCCTTCTCTTAACAGATCAAGTAGTTACAGCAACGGAGAACTTTGCTGGACAATGGCCAAGCAATGTCAGAGGAAGAAGCTTACAATGAAGTGAGGTTATAATGCAACAAAATGGGCACGATGTTTATGAAACACCGGTGGACCGAAAGAATAAATAATAAGACAATTTGTAATGGTATCTCAGGTAGAAGGCACAATTAAACTCATAATCGCCTTTGGCAACAAGCTAGCCCCATTTATTACGTTGTTCACTTTCATTTTGCAAACATTCAACCTTCATGCCAAACGCCATATATCTTGGACACTACTCCATTTTAAACAACTAGAGATGGGTAAGCACTGTTTCTGATCTATCTAGACAACGAATATGTTCTTTTAAGTATATTACGTATTTTCATAACTGCTCTTATACTTTCAGAACGACATAATTTGATATATCGATTCGTACGCTAAACTTATATATAAACTAAACCTGATAATGTAAACAATAAAGTACATAAATACATTTCAGCGTGATTATTAACGTATTTCACAGCTTTTCAGCCTTTAAATTGATTTAAAGCCTCGTAACTTAAATGAGATTTCTGATTTGATGAATTCACTTGAATTTCTTCACTTGAACAGAGTAACTCAAAGTTTCAGCGAGATCTAATGTATGCCCACGACAAGTAGGCCAGCTGGGAATGAAGGGCAGGGGAGCTGGAACTGTTTATCTGTTCTGTTAGTGGATCTGTGTATAGTCCCGCTGCTGGAACTCAACTCCATGCTGGCGGGCTGTTTGGAACAGCCCGAAGGGTGGTCAACCCGTGTACCTGCTCTGGGAAGAGCTTAACCACGTAGTGGCGGGATGTGGAAGTTGTAGGATGACGGGTGTAAATTAAGTGGGGGTAGTGTAGGGAGGTAGCTTGTTGCTCCTCAGGGAATGATGAACCGGATGCTACAGACAGCGTGCACCGCTGGTGGATTAGTTAATAAACTAGGAAAAAGGTATGTATAATTTTGAATTTTCCAGAATAAATTTTCGATTAGCTGAAATTTAGTTTAGGCTGGAATGGAAATCATGTGGTTACCGGTAATGACCGCAAGACATGCGGGGTAACTGGTATCGCTTTAAGCGACGCTCACGAGGTACATAGTCCCCAAGGGATCTGACGAGGGCGCTCTGATGTTGGGGCAAACCCTCGAAGAATTTTGTCCCCCGGCGCCTAATTTCATCCTCCACATATCGGAGGGATGAAGCCTCGTGAAGTAGTCTCACGGGGAACCTTGTGTAAACAGAATAAATAATCCGAAGACATTTATTCTGTGCACGTTGGAGCAGTACTAGGTTTGAGCCTACGGCTATACCCCAGACCTCGCACGCATAGAGCATGATAGGGAGGACCAGAGACATAAAGAGGCGCAACTTTAGGGAAACAGACATCGCGGACCTAAGCACAGGGTATAGTGATGCCATGGCACCACACGACCGATGAGCTTGCTCCCGGATGTGCTCCCGAAAAGTTAGGCCCTTATCCACCTTAACTCCCAAGTACTTGATTGAATTCTCCCACCTGATCCCTTGCCCGAAGTAAGGGAAAGCGGCGCTTGGTGAACAATATCGCTTGGCTTTTCTCCGTATTAATGGACAACCGCCAAAGCGGGCACCAACCCTGGAGGAGGATTAGATAGCGTTGGATAGGGTTGAAGGTTCTGCGTGGATGTCTGTTTGTTGAAAATAGCAGCACATCTTCAGCATATTGTGCTATGTTGATGTGCTGTTCAGTGGGAAGCTGGAACCGTTACCATGGATTTATCTTTAACAGAAATCTCTCAATAACGCGCTGATTATTCTTGTAAGAGTGAGAGGGGTACTGACGCGCCCCTCGTTCGTGTGCTAAGCACTAGTGAACGCATCACTTCAGCCAATGGAATTCGCAGGAATGACAAATGACAGATAGATGTTCACTCCACGTGGAATAATCAGTGCGCTATCTGAGAGGTGTCTGTTACCAAAGATAAATCCATGGTAACCGTTCGAACAGCGCCAGTTTACTACGAAATGAGTGTATGAGAGTACACATGAGTCACCCATGCCACCAGATCTAAGGTTCGTTCATATATTATGCAACACTGTGAAACTATTATATGTTTCAAATGGGATGATTTTGTCCTTGAGCGCTACTAGGTGAGCAAAAAATCGGAGTACTGTGGTGTTGTCGTATTGCAGTCCCCTTAAGTGGTGTGTGACGAGCGCCAACCTAATCAATCTCTAAGTTTTGCAAAAACTGACCCATGAGGAAAGAGAGAGTAATGTATTTAACATAACCGCAAAATCTCATATATTCAGCTGAAATATTTTTCCTGATACAAACAAATAAAGTACATACCATTATACGAGGGCTATCCAGAAAGTAGATTACGTTTTCGTCTGTTTCCGCTAGGGGCGGGGCTAGCGCGGCCATCTTGGGGTCAGAGCGTTGCGCAGCTCAGTCGGCATCTAGCCGTGCTAGTGAGAGGTTCGTGCTGTGCTCCGTTCAGATACTGTGACGGTTTGAAATGTCTGCGTTAATTGAAAATCCCGCGAGCTGCGAGGTGCGTGCAGTAATAAGGTTTCTGACTGCAAAAAACTGTAAACCGATAGAAATCTATCGGCAGCTTTGTGAAGTGTATGGGGACAACATTATCACTGAAGGTGGAGTGCGTCAGTGGGTCATCAGATTTAAAAATGGCCGAACCAATGTTCACGACGAAGATCGAAGTGGGAGACCCAGCATAGTGACTGCCGAACTTGTCGAAAAAGTCGATGCTAAAGTCCGTGAAAATCGAAGGTTCACAATAACGGAACTTTCTTTGAGTTTTCCACAAATTTCGCGAAGTTTGTTGCACGAAATCATCAGCGAAAAGCTTGGTTACCACAAGTTTTGTGCAAGATGGATTCCAAAAATCTTGACAGAGGACCACAAAAATCAGCGAATGGCTGCAGCGTTGAACTTTTTGGACGTTTACCATAAGGATGGTGACTCTTTACTCGATCGCATCGTTACTGGTGACGAAACATGGGTGAAACACGTGAACTGTGAAACGAAATTGCAATCAATGCAGTGGGGGCACACAAGTTCTCCCCAAAAACCCAAGAAATGCATGCAAACAATGTCGGCAAGGAAGATGATGGCGACTGTTTTTTGGGACAGAAAAGGTGTGATTTTGGTGGACTTCCTGGAAAGAGGCACTACAATAAACTCTCAAAGGTATTGCCAAACTCTCCAAAAACTCAGAAGAGCCATTCAAAACAAGCGCAGAGGAATGTTGAGCTCTAAGATCTTGTTGATTCACGACAACGCCCGGCCACACACGGCAAATGTCACTCGTGAAGTTCTTGAATCTTTTAAGTGGGAGTTGTTTCCTCATCCGCCGTACAGTCCCGACCTGGCACCGAGCGACTTCCACCTATTCCCAGCAATGAAGAAGTGGCTGGCTATCCAGCGTTTTGATGACGACGCACAGCTGCAAGAAGAGGTAACGAAGTGGTTGAAGGCGCAGGCGGCCGAATTTTTCGACGAAGGAATTTCCAAGCTCGTACATCGCTACGATAAATGCCTTAATTTGAATGGTGACTATGTCGAAAAATAGTATTTGAGTGTGGCTTTCATCTGTATATAATAAAATTTGTTTCCTATACTTTGTTTACTTTTTATTCCAAAACGTAATCTACTTTCTGGATAGCCCTCGTATTATAACAATGCATTGCGACGCAAGCACTTCAATCAATATCATTATTAGTTGGCATGTATGCGTGATCGTATATTTGTAATTACTCAGGGTTGAAACTTAAACATTTGAAATGACGTGATAAAAGAAATATGTACTTTGAATAAGCCAAGGTGTTTGTTAAATTCGACGAGAGGAAACAATACACTTCTTGCTAGTCTGGCAGAACGTGTCTGGTCACATTATATCTTTGTTTATGAATGGTTCATAATCTCTATTTACTCTAGAGAGTTCAAAGCAGCGTTATTCAGTTACTTCTTCTTCTTCTTCTTCTTCTTCTTCACTTCATGGCATAGGCAGTCAAGTGCCTGTTCCGCCTTCGAAGTTCTCCAGCCATTGTTTCCTGGGCCTGCCCACCGATCTCCTACCTTTAGGATGATACTGTAATATTTATTTTGTAGGTCCATTATCTGGCATTCTTTCAACATGTTCCTTCCATTTTTGTTTGAAATCTTTTAACCTATCATTCATACTAAAAATGTCCAGCTCTTCTCTTATATTTTCATTTCTTATTAAGTCCCTCTTCGTGCATCCTTTCACACTTCTCAAGAATTTCATTTCTGAAGCCTGTAATTTACTCTGTTGTTTTTTAGTTAACGTCAAAGTCTCACTTCCGTATGTCAGTATAGATACAGCCATAACTTTGTATAACTTTAATTTTGTTTCTTTACGTATTTTGTTTCTAAATGTTCTATTTATTGTTCCACACACTCTTTGAAATTTGCATATTTTATTGTAGACATCATATTCCTTGTCATAACTAACATCAGTTCCCAAGTAGTTAAAATGGCTTACCTGTTCAACGCAACGATTATTTATAACTATTTTTGTTCTAATTGGCTGTTTCCCAATGAATGCCATTACCTTTGATTTTATAAAAGAAATTTTCATGTTATATTGCTTACAAAGTTCACTAAGTTTAAAAATAGATTTTTGCAAGACAGACTCACTATTTTTTATAATAACTAAGTCGTCAGCAAACAATACAATATTTAAAAAGTTCTTATTTGAAATCTTAAAACCTACATTCACTAGCTGCTTCCATTTGCACACTAGGTCGTCAATATAAATACTAAAAAGTGTAAGTGATAAAGTACACCCTTGTCTGACACCCTGATTAGTAATAATTTTTTTTAGAAATTTTACCATTGTTTCTCACATTTATTTTTGTTTGGAAGTAGAAGCATTGTATCATTTTTATTAATTGTTGTGGGTATCCTCGTTCTTCCAATATTTGCCACATTTTGCATCGGTTTACCCTGTCGATATTCAGTTACTCTTCCATTAAAAAGCGTATCAGCTGGATCAATGAGACAAGATCCACCTTCCCCCTTACTACTGTAGAGGCGGCCGCGCCGTGGCTCAGTGGTTAGACCGCTTGGCTCTCATCAAGGTGGCCCGGATTCAATCCCAGGCGACCGCAAAGTGAGATTGTTGGTGAAGAACACGGCGCTGGGCTGGGTTTTCTCCGGGATCTCCGGTTTCCCCCGCCATCTCATTCCACCGGTGCTCCATCTTCATCTCATGTATCATCAGTGTCATCGCCTGCGGTGCCGTATATAGTAAAAGCGGGCGTTAAACACTACACATTTCACATTACTACTGCAGAAAAGTCCAGTTGAGTTAATGTGGGCTCAAATTACGTTGCAAACAGAAATAATATTTTTAAGCTGACTTATTGACAAGGAACACACCTACACACACACACACACACACACACACACACACACACACACACACACACACACACACACACACACACACACAACAAAACCAGGAAAACTGCGTGAGACATCAGATAAACTACAAAAACACGACTTTTGGAAAGAAATAGCACGTAACGATATTTTGGAACCTATCATCATAAATTTGCAGTACGCAGACGCTGAAGACAATGCCAATGACGAACTATCTCTTAACGTAAGTAACATTTACAGCTATATGGATGCACTACTGGCACTTTCGTTGGGTTGAAAAAATTAGTAATTCATAAATATAATTAACTTTAAACTAAATATTTAAAATATGTGTGTAATATAAAAATATCCACGTTGCAATTGTGACTGCATTATTATAAAGCTTTGGAAAGTTCAGTTGGCGTCTAGCGCCACGAACAATCGCAAGTTTGCGAGAGAGAGGGAAATATAAAAAGAGTGGGGATAACGACGTGGTAGCGGTGAAGGCACATCTGATTCGCTACAGGCGAGAACTCTTCCCATTTGAAACACATATTAGCATCCATTTCATATTCGGACGGCGAGCATAACACAGCAAAAGTGATTATGTTACACATTGTTCAGCCTTGCCTTCTTGTACTGGGCAGACAGTACCAAGCAGTCGAAATTCCTCCTCTTTAAACCAGGCAGCCAACGAAGTCAACTCCATGGGATTCCCATTAGGGTAATAACTACAGTCTAAAAGACCTCCCCAATATGGTATAAGGATGCTACACATCAAGAAGATCTCTCCTCCTATTCCAAACTACCCTTTACATAAAATAGGATATACCTATAATATAGAATCGCATGGAGGGTGTTTGGCACTGCGAACAATATTGGTCTATTGTACTAATGTCCCTAGTGGGGCATCTTCATGACGAAGAATGAGGCCTACTACGTCCGGAGACTGTCCTACCAGAGGTCCCGTAGGGGAAGGGATCCGTCCCCTTCAGCTGCCGAGGTGTGGGCGCTGCGGACCCTTAGCACTCGCGGTACCTCTGACGTTACTAGAGGAACCTCGGGCCGAACATCTGAGCCCCTCCTTCGGGAGTTG
Organism: Mantis religiosa; assembly: GCA_030765055.1. Lineage (NCBI taxonomy): Eukaryota > Metazoa > Arthropoda > Insecta > Mantodea > Mantidae > Mantis > Mantis religiosa. Next base: position 24,366,473 of record CM060952.1, read on the forward strand.
TTCGGATTGGGATGGTCTCGCGGGGGCAGTGGTTCCCGATGCCCGTGGGAATCGGGTACGTCTTCGGACGTTGTTGAGGGAAGCCATTAATTCTCCCGGGTACTAGCCTGCAGAGCCAGTAGAAGGTGTGCTAGATCACCAGATTACGGCCGTCCGGAGGGGGTAGAGGGTTGCCTAATAATTTCCCGGGTACTAGCCTGCAGAGCTAGTAGAAGGTGTGCTAGATCACCAGACTACGGCCGTCCGGAGGGGGTAGAGGGTTGCCTAATAAGTCTCGGGTACTAGCCTGCAGAGCTAGTAGAAGGTGTGCTAGATCACCAGATTACGGCCGTCCGGAGGGGGTAGAGGGTTGCCTAATAATTTCCCGGGTACTAGCCTGCAGAGCTAGTAGAAGGTGTGCTAGATCACCAGACTACGGCCGTCCGGAGGGGGTAGAGGGTTGCCTAATAATTTCCCGGGTACTAGCCTGCAGAGCTAGTAGAAGGTGTGCTAGATCACCAGATTACGGCCGTCCGGAGGGGGTAGAGGGTTGCCTAATAAGTCTCGGGTACTAGCCTGCAGAGCCAGTAGAAGGTGTGCTAGATCACCAGATTACGGCCGTCCGGAGGGGGTAGAGGATTGCCTAATAAGTCTCGGGTACTAGCCTGCAGAGCCAGTAGAAGGTGTGCTAGATCACCAGATTACGATCGTCCGGAGGGGGTAGAGGGTTGCCTAATAATTTCCCGGGTACTAGCCTGCAGAGCTAGTAGAAGGTGTGCTAGATCACCAGGCTACGGCCGCCCGGAGGGGGTAGAGGGTTGCCTAATAAGTCTCGGGTACTAGCCTGCAGAGCCAGTAGAAGGTGTGCTAGATCACCAGATTACGATCGTCCGGAGGGGGTAGAGGGTTGCCTAATAATTTCTCGGGTACTAGCCTGCAGAGCTAGTAGAAGGTGTGCTAGATCACCAGATTACGGCCGTCCGGAGTGGGTAGAGGGTTGCCTAATAAGTCCCGGGTACTAGCCTGCAGAGCTAGTAGTAGGTGTGCTAGATCACCTGGCTGCCCCACCGAGGTTTTGGGTAGTCTTCCCTGTGGGGTTAACGCGCGTAAGCGGCATATACACTTCCATCCCGTCTTGACGTTGCGCTCAGCGGGGGAGCTTTTTAAGAAATCAGGTGATGATGATGATGATGATGATGATATATAAGGACGCTCAACTACGGCGGTCATCAGCGCCCTTTAAAAAACTAGTCATGGCAAAACTTTCTAAAAAGTATACAAACTATGCAAATGTAACAAAACCTATTAAAAATACGTGTACATAAAAAATCAATCAAACCCTACTAAAAATTTTGTTCACTAAATCCTAAACTCTAAACTAGAAAAGATTCTATAAAGCATCTATGGTCTCCACGCACTGCCTACACGTGGGTGGGCCTGTTGACCGTCTCCCTCGGCCACTAAGAAATCAGGCATTGCCCTATGGAAAGAGTCCCGGAGTAACCATCGCTCCCGGGTAGAAGGAGGCCCGGGTCCAAGACTAATGGGAGTAGAACCTCTGCACTTAACTAACTGTCCTACTAGAGGAGAAGATGTTTACCAGGAGCATATCATCCTACCATGTACCGCCAAGACTCCCGCCGACACTTCTACCCTAAAACAGATAACCAGATGAGAGATGCTGTGAAATGATAATGGAGATGACAGGATAATTGTGGGATGTAATTCACCTACCTAGCATTCACCTACCGTCCCGGGAAAACCCCCCGAGAAAACATATTGTTTACGTAGATCGGCCACAGGAATCGAACCGGGACCTCCTCACAGATGAGACCGCCTGAGCAGTGACCCGCGCAGTGACCCTTTACATAAATAACATTGTTTTAATTTTGATTTGCTCAAAAGTGAGCTTGATTCTGATTAAAATGTCATGTATTTAAGCTAATTTCGACAAATACAATATACATCTTAAATGTCTACGAATATACTATGAAGTCCGCTTATGCCCAATTAGTTTTGTATTAGTGTGAACACTAGGCGAGACAAAGAGGCATGAATTTAGTAGAACATACATTTATATCAAATAATTTTATGGCATAACTTTTCCTAGACGTTCTTTAATTATTGTTTTGTTATCCAGTAGCTACTTTGTTTTCAAGTAGTAAGTGGATATTTAAGTTTGATTTATGAGTCACTATGTTTACACCCAAACTTCACTTACTTGTTTTTGTATAATTGAAACGTTTTCAAGATCATTCGATCTCATCCTCAGCTGTTTGGTGACTAAATGAACCTTCCTCTTCTTCCACTACTACGGAGCTCCGATCACTCTGCCATCTGGTGCTAGGGGCACTAAGTTTTAATACTTCATTTAATGCCGGGATTTCAAAATTTATAACTTTATCACGGTTTTTGTTTATGAATATTTTTCCCCAAATATCCAATTCTATGGGTGTACTTAAAGATTTTAACAGTTTAATGTTGTGGCCAATGTTGTGGTTTTCTGTCCAAAAATGGAGTGAAACTGCAGATTTTTTTATTTGTTTCAACTTAATGTTCCTCTGGTGTTCTTTCTGCCTGGTTAACAAGTTTCTCTTAGTTTTTCCTATGTAGATTTTTTCACAGGTTTCACAATTAATCTGATAAATTCCTGATTTCAAATTGTTGGGGATTGTATTTTTCAGTGGTTTATTTAGCAGGTTCCTCAGACTGAATTTGTTTTGGGGTGCTAGTTTTAAGTTTAGTGTTTTGAAGATTCGTTCAAATTTTCTAAAAGCCCATGGATGGTAGGTGAATCTTCTATATTGCCAATTTGTGTTTTTAAATGGTGTTTTTATTTTTTGATATTATCTTCAGTTTTTCTTTTCTCTTCATCATGTTCCTTATGATGGCTGGGTTGAATCCATTTAATACCGCTATGTCTTTTATGTGTTGTTGTTCTCTCAAAAATTCATCCTTACTCAGTGGGATGTTGTATAGCCGGAGAATTAAACTTCTAAAGGCAGCTAGTTGATGTGAAACTGGGTTGTATTCATTCGAAACAAACAGAAAAATCTGCAGTTTCACACCATTTTTGGACATAAAACCACAACATTGGCCACAACATTAAATTGTTAAAATCTTTAAGTACACCCATAGAATTGGATATTTGGGAAAAATATTCATAACCAAAAACCGTGATAAAGTTATAAATTTTGAAATCCCGGCATTAAACGAAGTATTAAAACTTAGTGCCCCTAACACCAGATGGCAGAGTGATCGGAGCTCCGTAGTAGTGGAAGAAGAGGAAGGTTCATTTAGTCACCAAACAGATGAGGATGAGATCGAATGATCTTGAAAACGTTTCAATTATACAAAAACAAGTAAGTGAAGTTTGGGTGTAAACATAGTGACTCATAAATCAAACTTAAATATGAAGAATACTTCACTGTTAGTAATGCTTCTGCTTTTAATATTTAAGTCGATATTTATTCTATATCACTATATATCTATATCCCATATTTATTTATTACAGGAATGGCAAGAAGAGTACGATGATGCACACGTACGAAGGAGAGTACATGATTTATTTCCGGACATTAAAGAGAGGCTGAAATTGGAATGTATAAAACCAAGAAAAGGATTTTTTCACTTCGTCACAGGACATGGCCCATATTATGTATATTTAAAAAGAATAGGAAAGAAGAACTCAGATTTATGTGAGCAATATAAGTGTTTAGATTCACCTGAACATGTTTTTTGAGTGCAATAAATATAGTGAACTAGTAGAAGACGGTCGAAGGAAACTCCAAGGAAAATGTTTATGGAACATCTTAAGAGAAGTAGAAGATTATGCACATTTAGAAAATACGTCTCAGATAATATCCGCTAAGCGTTGGAGGAATATATGACCCGCGAAAAAATACTTCAAGAAGGAAATATAGGAACATTTCAATTTACGAGAAAAGAATATTACTTAAGAGATCGTCGGAGGGAAATAGGAACAAGAGAAACTGAAGATGCAGATTACCAGACTTGAAGACCTGATTTAAGACACACAACCGTTAAATAGAAGACGCCAGTTATGGATATCGTAAAGAAGAGCAGAAACCATTGAAACAAGGAGAACCCCAGGAGCGCCAGAGGAGAACGTGGAGAGTATTAGAGGGGACAGACACAACTGATTACGCAGAAGAGGAAAGATGACAACCGGATATCTGGAACCGACGAACCAGCTCCATCTACTGATGCCAGTCTCTTTAGGAGATGGGTGTCAGTAGTCGGAAGCTCTGGATACCAGTTGCAGAAGAGGAAAGATGACAACCCGGATATCTGGAAATGACGAACAAGCTCCATCTACTGATGTCAGTCCCTTTAGGAGATGGATACCAGTAGGAGGAAGCTTTGGATACCAGTTGTAGAAGAGGAAAGATGACAACCCGGATATCTGGAAATGACGAACAAGCTCCATCTACTGATGCCAGTCCCTTTAGGAGATGGATACCAGTAGGAGGAAGCTTTGGATACCAGTTGTAGAAGAGGAAAGATGACAACCCGGATATCTGGAAATGACGAACAAGCTCCATCTACTGATGCCAGTCCCTTTAGGAGATGGATACCAGTAGGAGGAAGCTTTGGATACCAGTTGTAGAAGAGGAAAGATGACAACCCGGATATCTGGAAATGACGAACAAGTTCCATCTACTGATGTCAGTCCCTTTAGGAGATGGATATCAGTAGGAGGAAGCTTTGGATACCAGTTGTAGAAGAGGAAAGATGACAACCCGAATATCTGGAACTGACGAACCAGCTCCATCTACTGATGACAGTCCCTTTAGGAGATGGATACCAGTAGGAGGAAGCTTTAGATACCAGTTGTAGAAGAGGAAAGATGACAACCCGGATATCTGGAACTGACGAACCAGCTCCATCTACTGATGACAGTCCCTTTAGGAGATGGATACCAGTAGGAGTAAGCTTTGGATACCAGTTGTAGAAGAGGAAAGATGACAACCCGGATATCTGGAACTGACGAACAAGCTCCATCTACTGATGCCAGTCTGTTTAGGAGATGGATATGAGTATGAGGAAGCTTTGGATACCTGTTGTAGAAGAGGAAAGATGACAACCCGGATATCTGTAACTGACGAACCAGCTCCATCTACTGATGCCAGTCCCTTTAGGAGATGAATACCAGTATGAGGAAGCTTTGGATACCAGTTGTAAGAACAGGAAATTTTAAAATTGTAGGAAAAAGTCTTTCATAGTCTATTATAGCAATTAAAGCTGCAGTAGAAATGTAGATTTGATTTATATTGTTGGTATGGAAGTGAAGTAGAAGAAGACTGATTTAGATATATTAGATTAGAAGATTTGTAAGGTTACTGGAATCCAGTAATCTGTAGGTTTAGTTAGTTTGTTAAGGTAGCAAGTAGATTATATCTGTAGCATTTGTAAATTGTTTTGTGTAATATGATTAAGAAGATTAAAGTTAAAGATGAAGACACCACATAGAATGAATGCATACTTTGTTCAGGGAGCCTTAAAACATTATTTCTAGTGTAATCTTGGTTTCAAATTCTTGTGCAATATTTCATCAACTTATTATACCTAGTGGCAGTATACAGGGTGTTTCGAAACTACACCGAGCGAATATATAGAAGTAGCTGCTCAGATTCTATGTGACACATAGAGATAGCTTTTGCGGCCACTATAGCCGCATAAAAATGCTCCAGAATGAGTGTGGATTAGGCAGTTATAGAAAGAGCGCCGCGTGCCTCACGCTATCGAAGTTCGCAGGTAGGTGACACACCGTGTCGCGTGTTGTAGCTGTTTGTAAACAGACCAACATTCTCCTCAGTAGCTTGCTACTATTAAGAATTCTTTGTCTCATGAAACCGCAATAAAGAAGTTATTTTTTAGTTATTTTTATGGATATTTAACGTGTTCCAACATTCCTTTATAGCAGTCCATGACGGCAAATAAGCTAGTGGGGATATGCAAATTAAACATTTTAGAGGGAAGTTAATGTTAGGGAGATTGAAGATAGAAGTATTAAATAATAAAAACAACAACAGCTTGATTAAAAATGAATAACTTTTAAAATATAGTTTACATAATATGGCCTGATACAGATTCCAGATATCTGGCTATTAGATATGCAGATCGTTTTGTTTTATTTTATTTTTACTTTATTTTTATATTCTAAGGATTTAGAAAAGGTAAAACGAAAGCTTGTTGTGAGGTTAAGGATCCGTCAATATAAACATGGAGCCAATCTCATAATGAGGCCTGGTTTAGATTCCAGAAGCCGGTTATTAGATATGCAGCTTTTATTTTATTTTATTTTATATCACGGTTATGCAAAGAGAAAGGGATTTTAATGGCTTCAAATAGCGATTTGTTCTTAAAATATTTGGTACTAGGGTATTTCTATTTTAGATTTTTCCTATTCCCTATAAGGAAATATAATAAAACCATTTGTATAAATACTTATTTCTTATAGTATGAAATAGAAGTATGTATTCGAGAAAGTTTTATACTATACTGAGTGAGAAAGTCATGTGAGTGCACATATTTACCAGTTTCTACGCATACTGCTGTATACAATTAGTTAAAACAGTGTGTAACAGCCTAGGATTAAGAGTATCCACGTTAACAGCACAAATAACTGAATCGCGAGGACGCTGTTTGTGACGAGTTTGCAGTTGTAACAAAAACAAAACAGATGTCTGCAGTACATGAATGTATCTCGACAGAATACGTGGTCTGTCGTGTAGACCTTGACGTGGTTAACAACAAGAGCATGTGAAGTAACAAAATTACAACTAACGATTTGTTATCCAAATACAAAATCATGTAAGGAAGGTTTTAGAGTCAATTTTGGACTCGGAGCATTTTTACTTCCCAATTTTCTTCTCATACGTTTTTAACTTCCCAAATATTTCTGCACCACAGTCACTCTTTACTTTCTCTGTTTTCTTATTTATAGTTAGTTGCGCAAATGTATTCCATAGAAAAATTTGAGATATAACAATCACCTGGGTTATATGGTAACAGTTTTCTTATATAGCGTGTCTGCCTCACGTTTATGGGGTCCCGAGTTTGAATCTCGGTCAGCTTGAGTTACCTGGATAAGGTTTTTACCGGGGTTTCCCTTATCCTGAAAGACGAATGTCAGGTAACTAACAGCTCTATGGATCTCGGACTCATTTGAGCATCATTTCACCCAATTCATTCATCGTCCGATATAACTAAACGTCGGATGACGTAAATTACAAAAACAAACAAACAAACTGAACCACTTCAATAGACCATAACTTCTGAACTAATAATAGGACACACGTGTAACTTTGGGAGAATATAATACACAATTGGGAGATTGCATTACACTATCTACATCTCAGAGAAAATGTTGGAAGTGTCCTTCACCAGCATCCATGTATCTTTGGTCCCATTTTCTTTGATACGACTGTAGACAATGAAGTTTATATGGGTATCTTCAAGCCATTTGTGGAGCAGGTTATTTCCAGCAAGATGGAGCAACGTGACATACATTTAATGACACCATGGAACTTGTAACCAGTTTCTTTGATAATCGAATAATCTCAAAAGGTCTCTGTGCCCCGTATCCCCTGACCTAACCTCACCGGATTTTTTCTTGTGGGGGTATCTAAAAATATTGTGTACAAGAATAGGCCACGGACAATTGACGTTCTCAAGGATTCCATTCGAACCGAAATAAGTAACATTGGCGAGGATACTCTCCGTAAAACTTCAGAGAATATGGTGAGACGAGTACAAACATGTATAGATGCTGGTGGAGGACACTTCCAACATTTTCTCTGAGATGTAAATAGTGTAATGTAATCTCCCAATTGTGTATTATATTCTCCCAGAGTTGTACGTGTGTCCTATTATTGGTTCAAAGGTTATGGTATTTTGAAATGGTTCAGGTTTATATGGATCGCGCTATACTATTACTACTATTAAACTCGATTTTACCAATGGGAGCAGCTAGCCTAGGGGCATACCGAGAACCTAGGGAATATCTACATCCTGCCGGGAACTTATGAGTGAAAATAACACGGACAGTTAAGTACATTTTATAAAAGTTAAAAAATTACATTTTTATTAATAAATTTAGAAATTCCAACATGTTACCTGTGTGCAAAAACTGATTAACTATATGGTTCAGTTTCACAGACAACATCCAACACAATTAAAACATCTTGTTTTTCATGACTGCTCACTTAACCTCCGAAACTGTCGTGTTAATCCTTCACTCACTAGCAAGTCCCTTGATACGCTGACCCTACCGTCCACGAGCTGTTTATCCATACCGTATAGCGCATGCGCCGTGCTGCATAATGTTTTCTAGAACGATCTATTAAGTTCAGCGCATAGACCACTTCCACTAATACGAAATGACGAAACGTTTATATCGAATGAATAAATATGAATTTAGATTAATGAAAACCCTATAGGTGACAATATATATCACCTAAAATATGCTTTTATGCTTTTCACACCATATACAACCACCTTTTTTCTCTCTAAAATTGTAATTTTGGGGGGTCTCTAATAAACTCAGGAAGTGTATATCCGTGAAATCCCAATTTGGAACTTTTGAATGGACTGCAATAGCTTTTCCACTTTATCATCATCATCATCATCATCATCATCATCATCATCATCATCATCATCATCATCATCATCATCATCATCATCATCATCATCATCATCATCATCATCATCATCATCATCATCATCATCATCATCATCATCATCATCATCATCATCATCATCATCATCATCATCATCATCATCATCATCATCATCATCATCATCATCATCATCATCATCATCATCATCATCATCATCATCATCATCATCATCATCATCATCATCATCATCATCATCATCATCATCATCATCATCATCATCATCATCATCATCATCATCATCATCATCATCATCATCATCATCATCATCATCATCATCATCATCATCATCATCATCATCATCATCATCATCATCATCATCATCATCATCATCATCATCATCATCATCATCATCATCATCATCATCAAGTATTATTATAAATAGGCATCATAGCGGAGGTGATAGCCTTTCTGCCTAGCGTTCAAGACGTTACGAATTCGAATGCCGGGCAGTGTGAATTACCTGTATGAGGTTTTTCTGGGGTTCTCTTTTTTCCTGAAAGATGAATGTCTAGTAACACTCACAGCTGGCTTTGCTCCTACATAAGCTCCGTGCGTAAAGAATTTATAGCACTTTAACCTCATAGAAGATGCTGAAAATGTCGTCCACCCCGACTAAACAAGCATTATACAGGGTTACAAAAAGGTACGGCCAAACTTTCAGGAAACATTCCTCACACACAAAGAAAGAAAATATGTTATGTGGACATGTGACCGGAAACGCTAAATTTCCATGTTAGAGCTCATTTTAGTATTTCTCTTAAATTGTGAATTGAAATCATTCGTGCAGACAATTGTCAAAATACCCCATTATGGTTCATGCACGATGGAGCTCCTGCACATTTCAGTCGAAGTGTTCGTACGCTTCTCAACAACAGATTCGGTGACCAATAGATTGGTAGAGGCGGACCAATTCCATGGCCTCCACGCTCTCCTGACCTCAACCCTCTTGACTTTCATTTATGGGGGGATTTGAAAGCTCTTGTCTACACAACCCAGGTACCAAATGTAGAGACTCTTCGTGCTCGTATTGTGGACGGCTGTGATACAATACGCCATTCTCCAGGGCTGCATCAGCGCATCAGGGATTCCATGCGACGGAGGATGGATGCATGTAACCTCGCTAACGGAGGACATTTTGAACATTTCCTGTAATAAAGTGTTTGAAGTCACGCTGGTACGTTCTGTTGTCGTGTGTTTCCATTCCATGATTAATGTGATTTGAAGAGAAGTAATAAAATGAGCTCTAACATGGAAATTAAGCGTTTCCGGACACATGTCCGCATAACATATTTTCTTTCTTTGTGTGTGAGGAATGTTTCCTGAAAGTTTGGCCGTACCTTTTTGTAACACCCTGTATAAGGAGAACACATTCTGAGTTATATGATTATATTAGGCCACTGTAATGCTTCCGATTTCATTTCTAATATTTTGTTCTAGTTCTTTCACTGTATGAGAATTTGTCTCTTAAACTTTGTACTTGGGGTTACCCCACAAGTAAAAATTACACACTGTTAGATAGGGGGAACGAGAGGGACAATCACCTTTCTGTCTTCAATCAATTCTCTAATTTTATTCATGGACACCACTGTTGTATGGGTAGTACCAGAATATAGTTGAAACCACCCATATGATTTCTTTTCTTCTGACAGTTCATAATAAAATGGCGCCCATATATCGTTTCGGTACTACTCTGCATTTACAACCTGCTGGAATATTTGGCTCTAACAGCATAGCAAATTCCAACTTTCCGATCATATGATGCGAAGTGATAAGCCAGTACAGACTGTTATGAGTGTTAACACGACCACTACTTGGAACTACGCCTCATTGAAAAGTAACAGAAGCTCTGGATCAATTAAACCGTCACTCGCTGATGAAAGAAACCATTCACAAAGCATTTGTGATACTTTGTCACCTTGTTTTAAAGTATGGACACTTGTACACTTATATGATTTTAGTTTTAATAATTTAGTTGCTCTATGTGCAGAAGACTGAAATTCTGGCTCGTTGTGTTACTTTTATGATGGATTTCGTTGGTAAGCGTTCAAAACATATGCCTATGTCGTCTAACTTTTCCTCTGTTAACACTGTACAGTTACGCTTTGTTTTTCTGTTTGCCACAGAACCACTAGTTTCAAATTTCTTCAGAATCTACTGAATTGTAAATCTGGAAGAAGGCACTTCATTAGGGAACGGTTGAATATACTCTGTGGGAACAGAGATAGTTGATTCCCATTTATTTTAACATTTACACAGGACAATGGCTGCTCTATAGTCAAGCGCCTGTTCCTGTTGGTGTAGAGTACACACCGCTAGTCCCGCTCATAGCTGCAGCCGGTAGTGGCTAGTGGGGGGGGGGGGGATTCCAGCAAGGTTGTGGGAGAGGCGAAGCGCTGTGTTCTCCATTAGATTTTAAAGGAAGAGCATATACTTCTGGAGCATTAGCTGTTTCACAGGGACATGTTTCTATTCTGTAAAAGTCATAATATGCATCTTTATATTCTTTTAGAAACATACCGCAGACGACAATGCTTTGGGATATAGTGAGAACATGTCAATTTATGACTCAGTCTCCCCCTGTAATACGACATGTTGTGGGTAGTAGGACTTGACGGCGCCAAGGCTCCAAACTGCTTGGATGTAAAACATTTGTTTTAGATTTAATTTTATTTAGAATTATTTGTGATTGTAGTATAAAGGGAACGAGGCTAAAGACAATTGAAACTGTGAAAGTGATCAGATAGAAGGAAAGTAAACTGAATAGTAATTATAATTTTGACAACAATTACTGTAAATTTTAAAGAAATATTAAGTTAGTGCTAAATAGGTGAAAAATTGATTTAAAAGAAAAACTATATGTTATTCTTTCATTTCTCCCTTCCTCACCAATACTGGTGTTAGGAGTCACTCGGCTTCCCTCAGAGCGAGGAAGTCCAAGCATTTGACGTGATGAGATCAGGGTTCGGGGGTCGGCCCAACGCCTGGGATATGGAAAGATGAATGATGGAGCAATTGGTGGAATGATGGGGGGGACCTGGAGGACCCGGAGGAAACCCATCCCTGCGCCATGTTGTCCACCGAAAATCCCACTTTGCGGTCACCAGGGATCGAACCTGGGCCGCCTAGGTGAGAGCCTAGCGGTCTAACCACTGAGCCATGGCGCGGTGTAATATAAAATATTATTAAATATAATAATGAACATTGTTATAATCAGATGTAACGTGGACTAATAGAAAGATGTTGAGTTGCCTTAGAAACGGCAGGACCAACAGCTTGAAATTGGGCGAAGCAAGCTTCTCCTGCATTTAGCCGCCGTAGAGATCGGACGTATGTGTTAGTAATAAGTACACAGAAAGGATGTGGTGGAGAAAACATTGTGTAAGTGATACAAATTCTTTAAAAACAGGTAATATCGATGTTCACAAAAGTGATTATTTGTTTCAAATAGTTTAATTAAATTAAAATATAATTTTGGAAAAGTAAGTTATAGAAAATTATTTACTTTTCGTACAGATCTGCAACCGTACCCTGAAAAATAGACATTCATGCTAACATGAGAGCAGCTGCGGCAAGTTCCAGAATCCAGCTTCGAGATAATCAACGTGTGCACCATTGCATCACGTCCTCACCATCTCGCATCTCTGCATATGAAACAAATTTCGTTTCATGTGGTAGATAAGCGGAAGATCAGAACAGAGGGATGAGTTAAAATTTACGTTGCCTCCATTTACAACCGATAGTGAAACCTTTAAGAGAAAATAACCAAGTAGCTAGGTATTATAAAATACTGCATATATATCTCTAGAACATATAAGGATGAAACGCTTAATTTACAGGCGAAGGATGCAAATATGTAGAAAATAGAGTGCTGTTGAGCGGCATTTCGAAGTTCCGAAACTAGTTGTTACTTCTATTTATGATCATTTCTAAGGTAGGCGGACGTTTTAGCATCACAGGTAATGAATATCTGACAAGTAATGGAATAAAAAATATCTAATCTGATGCATTTATAGGACTCTCCCTAGAACTGCATGATGCATCACATTGTTCCTAGAATCTTTAGCCTCTTTATTGTCGCAAAGAGTCCGTCTCATTAGCAACACTAGGGAACTCAAAGCAGCTCTAGCGACACACGCTTCATTCGCCGTCTAATCGCCTGGTCCTGAAGCATAAGGTAAACTCAGGTCGTTATACATCTTCCCCATGATTCGGCACGCAAGGAGAGAAAGCTTCAAATAAATTCATGATTACAGTAGCCACGAAACCATAACCTTCCGAATGCAAGCTTTATGCGTTACTGTACAATGTTCTCGCTCGGCTTCTTTACTAACTTATTCATGATATATGTTTACACAGAAGTTGTTTCAAATTAATCAATACATGTGGAAGTACATGAGGAAGTAACACTCTAATCTTTATTCGAAATAATGTCTTGCAATGGAAAGAAATCAAATTGATGGGCTGAAGAATCGTGATGTTTACGAAGGATCTAAACTTCAACATGAAATCTTAAAAGCGGCTTAAAACGCAGTGTTTCTTAATAAGTTCTTTGTCTCTGCATTAAGATTTTCATTTTATAAAAATATACTAATAACATTAAATCAACAGAGGCGCACAGAAGACATAAGAAATGTGTTTTAATTCTGATATCAATAAGGAAATAGTGCTTGCATAAGATACATTCATCAGCGACTTCGGTATGGAGTCCCTGAAAATCTTCAACTAGCTTTGGTGATCAACAATAACACAGGAAAATTATCAATTTTATCAAGGCATGCAATGTTAATGCTTAAAAAGTAAATTTCATGTATTTCAAAAACGCAAATAACATTTTCGTCGTTTTCAAAATAAATGCAATGTTATTAGAATATTACCTTAATATTGGTTGTGTAAACACTCTGGCTTATTCATTTGTTATGAATGTTGCTGACATACAATGCGAAGTATCCTCTTGTGAAAATTTCACTAGTCATTTGTTCTCAACCATACCCCGCAGAATGATGGTAGTAATAGAAACAGAGAGTTTACACACACGATAGTAAGTTAACTTACATTGTTATTTGACTTTGCATATAGAAATAAAATATTTATTTGAGTTAGTTCATAAAGACAATTTACTGTTTCGGTGCTTATTTGTGAGCGTGTACGCCATAAAATCTAGTAAACCTTAGCAATTGTAAGTTATATTACAACGTGTGTAATACACATCTCGTATTTATACGATAAAAAATGAAGTTTGGGATTCGAACTTCTTAAGGTCTAGCGCCTAAATAGTCGGCTCGGCTATCAGTTCACGTTTAGTAGCTGAGACTGAATTTTTCGCACACATTAAAGTTTACGAAAAAAAAAAGGATTCCCTATGTAAATATACACGAAACATATGAAACAATACACAATGTTGAACATTCTCATTATTATTATAATTTTGAGAGGATCCGGCAGGACGAAGATAAAGATACGCGTCCTGTGACATTGTAAACTGGCCTTGGAAACGATGTGGACTTATAAAAATGTACACTTCCAGAGTCTTCTCATTTTTTTTCTTTTCTGTCAATGCTTGCATATTAAATTTTAAAAATCCCTTCTTTCTCATTTCAAATTCCTTAGTTTTTTTGTTCAATGAAGAATATTTTAAGTATTGCATAAGTAAATATTATTTACTAGCACCAGTAAGACAGTAAAAATTCTCTATCGTGTAAAATAATACACGAAAAAACAAGAACGAAGTATGGGCGAAAATTTGATACTGTCTTTAGTTCTTTCATTACATTTCTGCTACAAGGAGATGGGTAGTTCAGATGAAAGCACAAGGTGTTAAACCTTCATATTTTTGGAAGGAGAGAATGTCTAGAGGCAACCACAAGCAAGCAATTCGATCCAGTAGTATGTATAACAGTGCATTTGGTTTCTCCTCTATCTGCGGGATACCAAGGGAGAAATGTTTCACCGGAGGGTGCTGGCACGCCACTCAAATGTTGCCAATGTTGCTATCAGAAATGTTACCTCAATTCATATTTCACTAGTTGTTGTTGGTCATATTAAATCAAACTGTCTCTATTTTATATTAGCAAATCCACATTACAACATCAGGTGAGTCAGCTGCCCCTTATTCTCGAGTTTTATGCAATCAGCATTTTATTCTCCAACATGAAAACATCGACCTCATTACTAGGTTCTACCCGCGTATTTAACATGGATGTTAAACACTCAATGAAATTAGTACTAATATAGATGTTATCACATCGCCTGTAGTATATTAGTAATTAAACAGTTGACTTTCGCACGTTTTCAAATGTTCACTGGAACTAGCGAATACTATATGTTAAATGGAATGCTTATCTCACATGTTACTGGATAGTACAGTTGGAACTAGCGCAGAACTGCTATGCCATCAGTCTGCTATGAAGTTGGTTCGAATCCCCTGCATAAGTATTCCAATTTTTTTACCATGTAATTCGCACAATTTACAATTATTATTTTTATTTTTAATTGTTTTATTTATGTTTTGTGGCATTATTTGAAGTTTCTTTACTGATGAACTACAATTAAGTGCCTGTTTAAACTCACCTATAGTTAGGTGCAATTGAAATAAGGACCATTTCTACACATTTGAACACAGAAAACAGGGAAATTGCAGGATCAGAGTTTAAAGTAGAACTTAAACTCAATTTTGCAAACATAGAATTATTGTGCTATTAAAAATTTCGTTTCAAATTGATATGTTTTATGTACCGGAAATACCATTTTTCTATTCCTGAAACACGACTTCTCTAACTAAACAAGTGCTCGAACTGATCACCTTCTTGGGTAATGCACGCCCTCAGGGACTTTATAATTAAATTGTTGTGAATTCGTTTTCCAAGTTTTGATGAACATAAAAAAGAGTATTTACAGAGACTCGAACCTGTGTTATTGGGAGTTAGGACACAGGAGAGGTCATAATCCAAGTGAGCTATTTCGAGACTGCCTGAAAGTACGTTCTGGGTTTAGTAGTACGACTTATATGCCTTTACCACCTCGCGAGTTCTCGTGCTTGATTTAGCATTTAAAGACACTTTTAATCATTTTCTGGGCGTTTTAATATTATTACACAAATGGCAAAAGCTCTTATGCATGTTAATTGAGATGTACGAGACGTAGTTTACACAAACATGTATATAAAGCGCATAATAATAATAATATGTTTAATAATACGTTCGTTTTGACTGTACGGATCCACAATGGATGAGGCATGTCTAACTTTTTCCTAATACTCGTATTTGGCAGCCAACCCCGGATCTAAGTAAAAGAATCCAGCATTTTCTTTTCAGGTGACATTATTAGGGTACGCATATGATAGATCCATTTTTCCGAAGCATTTACTGAATTAATTTCCGATGTATACTATAATAAAAAGTTTGTAAAATCAGCTGATAACCGGAATTAGCTCTCAGTAAAAGAGTCCTATGTATTTGAGGTGTACTTCAGCGAGTAGTACGTTTTGTCCCTTAAACAGCTATTTCTCTGAATTTTGCGAATTCCTCTCTCTAAAAACATCAAGCAATACAGTTTAGTAAGCGCTAAACTGGAGTAAGGCTCACATGCCGTTTGATGGGTTGTCTGCCTTCCAAAAAATAAGGGGCGGCTGACTCACTTGGTACAGATCAAGAAATATATAGCAAAACCGGTGCTCAAAGAGGAATTAATTCCTTGACATTAAAAGATAGACAAAAAAGTCGACCACATAATATTGAGATGGTATGTGATTACATGCTTGATGCTATGCCTTTCATAATTCTTCCGAACTACTCATGTGTTTATATCTGCATATTTCGTCTCTCAAAAAGCGTCAGGTGCATTCCGTTCACATGAGTGTTTCTAGTTATCTTATACAAGACATTTCTGTACAATCTTATTCCTCTTTCTACTTATTAATTCCCATTTCCACATTTCGTTGTTGGTATCCAAAAAATGAGGTAGGGAAATATTAGTAAGGTTTTAAAAGGCAGATTGTTGCAAAATTCTATTATCTTAGAACAACCACGAGAAAATGGTAGCGGCTTACCATTTGAAATAAGTACGCTTTTATTGGTCATGTAAATGTACAAAAGATATATTTTGATCCAAATGTTTAGAGATATGTTAGAAAATATAAAGTATATGGCAAACATTTCCATACAAAGAATACTTTGGGGGTGCAAGTGATTTTCAGCTATTTGGCGTTTTAACACTATTTTCCTTTTTGAATTATACTGTGCACTGACAGAAGATACCACATAGAATGCATGATTGACTCAGGAAGCCTCAGAACAGCATTACTAGTGAAATATTAGTGACAAACTTTTGTGCAAAACTTCATCAACTTATTATACCTAGTGGTGGTATATAGGGTGTTTCCAAACGACACCGAACGAATATATAGAAGTAGTTGTTCAGATTCTATGTAACACATATAGAGAGTTTTTACGGCCAATACAGCCAGATGACTGTGGATTAGGTAGTGAAAGGAACAACGCCGCGTGCCTCACGATATCCAAATTCGCTGACAGCTGACACACGGTGTCGCCTGCTGTAGCTGTACCTACCTACTATACATACCGACATACTATACGGTAGCTTGCTACTATTAAGAATTTATTGTCTTATGAAACTGCAATAAAGAAGTTATTCTTTAGTTATTTATTTATGGGTGTTTAACGCATTCAAAAATTCCTTATAACAGTCAGTGGCAGCAAATAAGCTTGTGGACATATGTAACTTAAACATTTTAGAGGGAAACTAATGTTAGTGAGGTTGAGGATGGAAGCATTAAATGATAAAAAAAAAAAAACAAAAAAAAAAAAAAACAGAACAATGCCAAACAATTTTAGATAAAGTTAACCAAAACTAAATGCCCTGTGCAATGAGGCAAGCATTTTATTTCAATGTGTTTGATAATACTAAATAAAATATTTGTAACTTAAAAGGAAACTGTTGTTTTACAGTAACTATTTGAAATTACTGTACAATTAAGATCATAGTAAAATGAGCAACCTTGCAACTGTCCGAGTTATCGACTTTTGTACAAATAACTGCCCTTTGCCTCATTACCTGAAAGGTAGGCTAGGGTCACTGATAAAGAGCAAGGAGTAATGCTTTTGTTTTCATGGCCGGTGCGTCCCAATAACTTTTGAGGTTCACACACCAGTGATTCCTGCGCGGCCTAATCACAAAATAAAGTAATATTTAATGCTGCATAAAAGTATACCCAAGATAATTTTGAAGCTGCGTCATAGAAATTTGGACTATTTAAGTTATAATCCACGAAACAGCTATATTCGTTCGGTGTCATTTCCAAACAAACTGTATATGACAACTGGAGTGCATTTAACTGTGCTTACATCTCGACTAAAGATGTTTTATCATATAGTAGAAGTTGAGTAAAGTGAACAAGGCTCAAAATCTGAGGTCGTACTTGGGAGCATTCTATGATCAAGAATCAGAGCTGCCCCGTTCAAGGCCACTACACCACCTAAGGAATACACACAGATACTCCAAAAAGTATTCGTCTAATCATCTCACATAGAATATAACAAGCACAATCAGAAAAATATGGATAAAAACGAACAATAACTATTTCCTTATATCTGTTGATATCTAGATTTAAACACAATTTGGGTTCATATACTTCTTAATTAGTGAACAACTCTATAAATGAAATGTGTAGTGTTTAACGCCCGCTTTTACTACATACGGCACCGCAGGCGATAACACTGATGATACATGAGATGAAGATGGAGCACCGGTGGAATGAGATGGCGGGGGAAACCGGAGATCCCGGAGTAAACCCGCCCCAGCGCCGTGTTGTCCACCACGAATCTCACTTTACGGTCGCCTGGGATCGAAACCGGGCCGCCTAAATAAACATAATTTTATGTGAAACAATTAAGTAGTAAACAATATCCCAGGTATTGTGTCTCACTGACACACACCCCTTCACTTTTCTTATGCAGTTGTGTTTCATCCACTGTCATTGACAGTTCCGTCTCTGTTTTAAAGCCGTTGACTGCTGTTTAAGTAATATGGGTCGAAAACGTCGTGAAAGAACAAAAGAAGAGAGAGAAATTTGCATCTGGTTATTTAAAAAAGGAAAATATATTCAAGTCTTGCAGAAACTATTGGAAGACCTACTAGTACAGTGAACACTATTATATAGAGGTTTGACCAGAAGAAACCATAAGAAAATAAATCAAGAAGCGGTGGTCCTGCAGTTCTCTCCGAGATGGAGAAACGAGTTACTTAGAGAAGTGAAGAAAAATCCTAAACTAAGTACTCCAAAACTTGCTATTGCAGTTCAAACACACACAGGAAAGTCCGTTTCAGCACAAACTATAAGAGACGTGTTTTATGAAGCCGAGTATGGAGGCCGAACAGCTCGTAGAAAACCATACATCAGTAGTATCAACAGAAACAAGCGAGTTGCTTTGCAAAATAATATAAATACGATGGGTTTGATTTCTGAAAGAAGGTTTTATTTACTGATAAGAGTCAATTTGAGTTCTTTAAGTCAAAAATGCGAGTAATAGTGTTTAGAATAGAGATGTGTGAGCTTAAGGAGAGAAATATAACAGCTTCATTTAAACATGGAGGCGGTTCAGTACTTGTCTGGGGCTACATGAGCGCAAATACTGTGGGGGATTTGTGTTTTATTGATGGAATTATGAACCATAAGGTTTATATAAACATCCTAAAAGCACATCTGTCCAGAAGTGTAAATAATATGGGTCTTTCTGAGGATTATATTTTCACACAAGATAATGATGCAAAGCTATGGTTGTTGTATAATACTCCACGATGGATGCCGACACCACCGCAATCCCCAGACATGAATCCAATAGAGAATTTGTGGAGTATAATGGAAAAAAATATTAGGAGTCATCAGATATGTAATATAAAGGATCTAAAGAACACTCTGCTAGAGGAATGGTGTAAAATTACAGTGGAAACAGTACAATCTTTGGTGAAATCCATGCCAAGGAGAATACAAGAGATTATAAAGAGGAATGGAGGGCCTATTAAGTACTAACCGTAACATTCTACACCATTTTCAGTATGCAGACAAATACTTATATTGCATCCTATATTACATATCTTTACTTCTGAATGTTTAACTAATTTCATATGAATGGATACTATGTGTCTCTTTGTTGTATTCTCTTTTTCACTAATCAATAAATAAGGCAGTGTCCCTGATGTACTTTATTCTGATGATCATTCTTTATTCTGATGATTTTTCACTATCCACACATCCTTAAACATAAACGCATGCATTAGAGAATACTTTTTGGAGTAACTGTACGTACGTAAGCAGTATAAAAAAAGTTGGTTAGGTACTGCCCTACTGACATGTAAAAGTACTTATGTAGACCGAAATTACGGTACACGTCGACGCTGATGTGATTCTGGCGATTGGCAGCGCGTAACCAGAATATCAATGAAAATAATTACATCATAAACGAACATGTAAATATTTAAGGATCATGTACTAGCACGGTAACATCAAAATTAAGTACATTTGCTCATTTTCCTCCTCTAAATGTCTCTGCAATAATTACATCTTAACCACTTTATGTATAATGTAATCTTTAACTAAAATTCAGTTTTGTCACTCTAGTTTTATTACAAGGTTTTGATATGTCTTACCTAGAATTGTCCACACCACGTGTCTCGAGTGACTGCACTGTTGTAGTAGACTGCAAGATGAAGGCGGCCTGCCTGGTACCAACTCGCGCGCCAACACTCGATCGGGACTTGGCTCTGTTCCCCACGTGGCTTCCCGGTCAATGCAAACTCTACCTGGCGTGGGCACGGCCCTGTTTAATCATTACATTAATGGCCTCTTGTCCTTTCCCAAATTCATCATCGTAACAACGTGGATGTGACAAAATCGTGTTGGACAATGACCGATTTGATCTTCCTCGTCTCTACACTAAGGTCTGAAGTGCCGCCCACACAACTGTTATTCGGGAATGGTTATGTTTCTTTATTGCACTCCTCGGATTGTACAAAGGCATACATATGAATTTAAAGATTAATTTAAAAAGATAATTCACGTTGCTGCAATCGCAACGCTTATACAGGTTGTTTCAAAACATCAAACAATTATAGCCGTTTTGTAGTTTATAACTTAACTAGTCAGAATTTCGGTGTCGCAGCTTCCAAGTTCTGCTCGGTATAATTTTATGCAGCATTAAATATTACATGATTTTGTGACTAGGCCCTGCAGGAACCACTAGTGTGCGAACCTCAAAAGTTGTTATTGTGACACACCGGCCATGAAAGCAAAAACATTACTCCTTGCCCTTTATCAGTGACCCTAGCCTACCTTTCAGGTAATGGGACAAATGACAGTTATTTGTGAAAAAGTCGACTGATAACTCGGACAGTTGAAGGTTGCTCTTCAGTGTAAAACTACACATTCCGTCCTAACAGAGAGGATTTTGCGTGTACTTAGATAGCAAATCCAAGCAATAAGGAGCGATATATGAACGTCGAAATGACGGATATGGTTTTGATGGATGGAAAGACTGAAGGGAGCTCAATGAAAGCACGATTAATTTAGCTTCATTAAAAATATGAATTTTAAAAATAGTTACATCAATAATAATATTTATTTGTTTAACTTAAGAGCATTTTGTTATGATCTTAATTGTAGAATAATTTCAACCACTTACTGTAAATATCAACAGCTTCCTTTTCAGTTACAAATGCTTTATTTGGTATTATCAAACACGTGAAATAAAATGCTCGTCACATTGTATAAGCCATTTAGTTTTGGTTAATTTATCTACAATTCTTTGATATGTTTTCTGTTTTGTTTATCATTTAATGCTTCCATCCTCAACCTCACTAACATTAACTTCCTTCTAAAAGGTTTAAGTTGCATATGTCCACCAGCTTATTTGCCATCATGACTGCTATAACGGAATTTTGGAACACGTTAAACACTCATAAGAAATAGATTCTTTATTGCGGTTTCATAAGCCAAAGAAATTCTTAAGAGTAGCAAGCTACCGTGGAGTATGTCGGTATGTTTACAGCTGCAGCACGCGGCAGCCCGCCTCGGTAACGTGGATGGTAGCGCGTCTGCCTCACGTTGAAGACGTTCCGAGTTCGAATCTCGGTCAGGCTGGGTTACGTGGATAAGGTTTTTTCTGGGTTTTCTCTTATCCTGAAAGACGAATATCGGGTAACTAAGCTCTATGTACCCTGGGCTCATTTCAGTATCATTTCGTCATACCGTACGATATGACTTAGCGTTGGAGGACGTAAATAAAAAAAGCACGTGGCAGGGCGTGTGACCTATACCTGCGAACTCCGACAGCGTGAGACACAAGTCGTTGTTCCTGCACTGCCTAATCCGCACTCATTCAGGAGCATTTTTATGCGGCTCTATTGGCGGTAAAACTATCTATATGTGTCACACACAAGCTGAGCCACTACTTCTATATATTCGTCCGGTGTCGTTTTGAAACACCCTGTATAATTCACATCCTCATATTTCGTGCATAGACAAAGGTACGCCACGAAATTAACAACGCCTGTGAGTATAGACTATCCACCTGTTTTTAAAAAATTACCTCCTCCAATGTTAGCTCATAACGGACGATGAACGAAATGGATGAAACGATGTTCAAATGTTCTGTATAGCTTAGAGCTACAGACATACATACTTCAGGATAAGGAAAAACACCGGAGAACACGTTATCCAGATGATTCACCCTGAGCGAGATTCAAACTCGGGACATTTGAACGTGAGTTAGTTATGTGCAGAGGTTCTACCCAATCAGTCCTGGACCCGTAGGCCCGAAGACTCGGACCTCCTTCAACCCGGGAGCGATGGACACTCCGGGGCTCTTTCCATAGGGCAATACCTGATTTCTTAACCCCTCGCCCCGTTGACAACAACGTCAAGACGGGATGGAAGTGGACACGCCACTTATGCACGTCAACCCCGCAGGGGATGTTCGAACACACTGCCCCCTCGAGTACAATCCAATCCGAACAGCTCCCCGACGGGAGGGGCTTGAATGTTCGGCCCGATGTTCCTCTAGTAACGTCAGAGGTAGAGTCTGTTTAGTTAACTCGTGTGCACTGCGGCCGCTGCCTTTGACGAACCCTCATAATCGTTTTGCAACCCCCGACCCTCCTGCCCCCAGATCTTTCTGCAAGGTTGCCACCTTTCTCGACACGTCATGGGCATCGTACGAGGTTTCGTCTAAATAAATTTTCTTGTGTCCATTACTGCAAAACTTCCTTAGTTTTGACAAGTTACAATTCTACTTGATTCCATAATAACCCTTAACTTATTCAAGGTGCGGTGGTTGAAACCAGCTCCTTTAGAAGACCGCGCAAAGTGCAGTGTCCTTAAAGACAATCACAAATTTCTTGCAAATGTGCAACCAATTCGTCTAAGGCGGGCACTCTCCCTTTTGCATAGAATCTATAAATTTCTCGACGAATTAAATCGCATGTGAAATTATCTACTTTATAAAAAAAACGTTTCCTTTTGTTTTCACACTTGATCGGCGACTTTGGTATTCCTTTCGTCACAATATTTCTTAGTGTATTTCTGTGAATACTCAGAATTTATCATCACGTTCATTGCATAACCACTTACCAAGATTATTTTTCATCACATATTTATATGTGTTCAAAACAAGCGCTTGAATTTGCTTAGAAACAGCTCCCGTTATAACTTTGTTTTTTGAGGCTTTTTCCAGTAATATAACTCGGCCCAGTTACTCACACTATTATCATCACTTTGATTATTTTCACTTGACTGAAAGTTACCTACTACTTCATCTGCATTTCCCTCCTACGGTCTCCACATCGTGACACAACGAATTCCTGCACGTATTGAAACAGATCAACTGGAAGTTGGAACTTTGGCAGCTGAGACTCCACGTGGAGTAGACATGCGACTGTCATTTCGAGAAAATCAGGGTTGCTATTGGTCCTCAACGACAGTGTCCCATTTCTGAACTGTGGAGATAGATTTATGACGGTCATTAGTGGGCGGGAGGGTGAATTCCCTTTGGGGTGCAAACTGCACACGCGTTCACTAAACAGACTTTACCACGAGTGCTAAGGGTCTGCAGCGCCCGCACCACGGCAGCTGAAAGGGATGCATCCCCTCCCCTACGGGATTTTGAACGTGAGGCAGACACGCTGCCATCTACGCTACCAAGGCGGGCACTATCCCCTTTGCCTTCACACTTCAGGACCTGACTTACTGATCCAAGTAGTGTGGAATCATTAACCTTGCACTGGGCATTCCAGCCCTTATACAAATTAAACTATAAATCTATTGGAATTACAAGGTTAAACATTACATTTACAACTAAAAATAATTAAACTTCGTTTGTTATTTTTGTTTCTATGAAAGCGTAATATGTAGAGAGCACAAAAATGAATATGTGGTTACACAAGAACTGTTACTTTTTCCATCATTTGTTATCAATTTACTGCGAGAGAGAGCTCTATGTCCATTATGACTGCTCACTCTGCTTTAACCCTCACAGAAACCTGCCTCTACACCTTCCGAGAAAAGAATCTGTCTTATTTACTGGGAGCTACTAAAAGCTATGATAATAACTAAAAGTATTAGTCTGCAAATAAAGTAAAATAGAAATGTCTGAAGTTACAACCAGAGCACCCTGTATAGTAGTACTCAAACATTTTTCACATCCAGTCTTGTCAACTAATAATGTCTTTGCTTTAATTTACAATGGAGAAGAAGTTAATTGTAAGTTTTTATCACGGTGCAAACCTTTGGAGTCAACATTCATCCAATGAAAAATCGTTTCTAAACTCCCAACACTGGCATAGAAATAAAACGCGCTTCTTCTGTTTGTTAAATAACTCCCTAAATTACTTTTGTGTTTTATACTCAAGTGATTTACAGTTATTATAATACTTTTTTCGGCCTAAAACTATAATATTAGTTGTAACTACACCACGTCAAACAAAGGTCACTCGGACGCCACAGAGGTTGTGCAGCATATCGAGTCCTTCTGCCGGTTTATCTGACATGGAACTCTCGAGCCAGTCCTTTGCATTAGATTTATCTACCACAATGGTCTATTAATTTAAGAGCTTGTGTGGTTCTGGTTTATGTATCGTGGATGAAACTCACCTTTCTGGCTTCTGTTCAGAGTTCTGTTCCTGCTAAGGACAACTCCCCTTTAAGGAGTGGTTTACTGGAAGTTCTTCCTCAACCTGAAAGCATAAATTGCATGTAAGGTTCAGTGCTAGGTCCTGGCTCATCAGTACCATCAATATTCATTAAACAGTAAAACGTGCCAAAACATGTACTTCCGCTGAAATTTGATATCTATTTTTGTACACAATACACATCACTACGTACTCCTATGCCCGATTTCACCAACAGATGTTAAAATCGACGTTAATAAATGTAATGTAACAATTGTCACAGCGCTAAAACTAATGTTACATTTCTTGCATTTCACCAACCTGTTTTCTGAAAATGTTAACAAACCTGTGTTAACGCCAAGAAACTTGTAAATATCACAGCTATAGAAGGCTATGGATGATTTTCTGAACGTACTCCGATGCGTTTTTGTTTTTATTTTCGTCTGCACAAATGAAGAAAATCATAAATAAAGCCGTGAGACAAATTTCTCATCGATGGAAAGAGAATTGTTAATTGAATTGGTGAAGAAGTGTAAGGATATCGTGGAAAATAAGAGGACGGATGCAGTGAATGTAAAAGAAAAAGATGTCGCGGGGAAAATTTTGGAAACGAATTTAATTCAAATGCATGTGTCACTACTACAAGCACCAAACAACTTGTCAGTATTACGTAAATTTAAAACGAGGTGCGAAGAACAAGAGCCTTAAACGTTTCAAGACGGGAGATAAACAATGTATTATCCACATAATTCAGTGAATTATAAAATCGCAAAGTTATTAATACTTGAAGCAAAGGCGAGATCGAGATATTTCTTTCGATGTATATTCTAATTCACTATTTCGTAAATTTAAAATGAGGTGCGAAGAAGGAAAAATGACTTGAAAGTTTCAAGACGGCAGGTGGACAGTGTATTATCCACATAATTCAGTGAATTATAAAATCGCAAGGTTATTAATACTTGAAGCTAAGGCAAGATCGGCAAATTCCTTTCGATGCATGTTCTAACCTCTCTTGTACTTCCGCAGTAACCGTCATAGAAACATGTTTCGACAGTCTATACCTCCGTAAAACAATTTTCTTCGAATAGCTTCTCAAAAACATTTCTCCTCATAGGCCGTACTCTATTATGAATGCCATTTAGACGGTCTTAAATATACCAAATCGACGTCAACAGCTGAGTTCATGCTCGCCATCTTGACTATTTACAATTGTTAAGGACTTAACTCAGAAATTTGGCTTGTTAGTTTAACATGAGATTTAACACGAGTGTTGCGCTAACACTTGTTGGTGAAATGCAATTTTTGTTTTAACTATTGCTAAACTCGTGTTAAGTCTTAACATTTGTTGGTGAAATCGGGCATAAGTAATACTACAGAAAATACAAATTTAGGTTTAATTAAAGCATATAAAGCACATAACTGATGTGTAAAGTTAACCAATTCCAAGATATTTCCTTTAAGTGCTTTGAATTTTGCAATATTCATACTTTTCTCAAATGAGAATTACCTCTCTCTCTCTCGGCCTGTCTCTCTCTCTCTCCTACTCACTTGATCAATTGAACATTTAAAAGCTATCACAGAATTACCAGCTCTTAAAATACCCTCCTCTTCTCATATCTACAGATATTAATATCGATTTACTGAACAAGTAAAAGTGAAGGTCCTTAGAGAATTGTTTGTCAAAGAATGGGCGAACAAAATCAAATGAATGTAACATCAATTTTATTTGTGTGTGTTTTATTTCTTTACTGATTACAATCAGCATGCCCAACTACATAGTAGTATTACATGCATTACATCACATCTTCTAACAGTTGAGTTTACGAATTATACATATTTACATATACACTCCTGGAAATTGAAATAAGAACACCGTAAATTCATTGTCCCACGAAGAGGAAACTTTATTGACACATTCCTGGGGTCAGATACATCACATGATCACACTGACAGAAACATAGGCACATAGACACAGGCAACAGAGCATGCACAATGTCGGCACTAGTACCGTGTATATCCATGCACCTTTCGCAGCAATGCAGGCTGCTATTCTCCAATGGATGCGATCGTACAAATGCTTAATGTACGCCTGTGGAACGTCTTGCCATGCCATTTCCAGCTGGCGCCTCAGTTGGACCAGCGTTCGTACTGGATCTGTAGACCGCTTAAGACGACGTTTCATGCTGTCCCAAACATGCTCAATGGAGGACACATCCGGAGATCTTCCTGGCCTGAGTAGTTGACTTACATCTTCTAGAGCACGTTGAGTGGCACGGGATACATGCGGAGGGGCATTGTCCTGATGGAACAGCAAGTTCCCTTGCCGGTCTAGGAATGGTAGAACGATGAGTTCGATGACGGTTTGCATGTACCGTGCACTATTCAGTGTCCCCTCGACGATCACCAGAGGTGTACCGCCAGTGTAGGAGATCGCTCCCCACACCATGATGCCGAGTATTGGCCCTCTGTTCCTCGGTTGTAAGCAGTCCTGATTGTGCCGCTCACTTCCACGGCGCCAAATACGCATACGACCATCATTGGCACCAAGGCAGAAGCGACTCTCATCGTTGAAGACGACACGTCTCCATTCGTCCCTCCATTCACGCCTCTCGCGACACCACTGGAGGCCGGCTGCACGATGTTGGGGCGTGAGCGCAAGACGGCCTAACGGTGCGCGGGACCGTACCCCAGCTTCATGGAGACGCTTGCGAATGGTCCTCCCCGACATCCCAGGAGCAACAGTGTCCCTAATTTGCTGTGAAGTGGCGGTGCGGTCCCCTACGGCACTGCGTAGGATCCGACGGTCTTGGCGTGCATCCGTTCGTCGCTGCGGTCCGGTCCCAAGTCGACGGGCACGTGCACCTTCTGCCGACCACTGGCAACAACATCGATGTACTGTGGAGACCTCACGCCCCACGTGTTGAGCAATTGGGCGGTACGTCCTCCCGGCCTCCCGCATGCCCACTATACGCCCTCGCTCAAATTCCGTCAACTGCACATACGGTTCACGTCCACGCTGTCGCGGCATGCTACCAGTGTTAAGCACTGCGATGGAGCTCCGTATGCCACGGCAAACTGGCTGATATTGACGCCAGCGGTGCCCAAACGCTGCGCAGCTAGCGCCAATCGACGGCCAACACCGCGGTTGCTGGTGTGTCCGCTGTACCCTGTGTGTGATCATTGCTTAGACAGCCCTCTCGCAGTGTCCGGAGCAAGTATAATGGGTCTGACACACCGGCGTCAATGTGTTCTTATTTCCATTTCCAGGAGTGTATTTACAGGTTAATAGAATTTATATATTTACAAAATGCTCTAAAATAGTGTTTTACAAGATTCTGGTTGGTTACTGGCCACTTGCTTCCATTTTTATTTACATCTTATATTAGCTTGGCTCTTTGTTGTCTTGTATCTGCACATTCGTGTATTATATGGTTTACGGTTTGTTGAGAGCTATTACATGTGCATTTTGGATCTTCTACTATATGAAATCTGTGTAAATAGACTTTGGTGGCCGGAAACTATTGCTGTGAAAATTGGTGTTATAGGAAGCTTTCTATTGAGTCTATCTTTTATTGAAGGAAAGAATAATTTGCTGAGAGTCCCTTTGTCCGTGGAATTTTAATAATTTTAACAATTTGTCTGAGTTTTCATTGCGATTCCAAAGCCGAATAACAGATGACTCATCAAATGCCATATAGGAAGCTCTTCTATTGTTTCCTCCAGAAACATTCTTAGCCTGTGCCTTTGTCACCTCATCTTGTAGATTTGTTATTTGAGTTCTATTACATTAGAACATCCTGCTCTCAGGATGCTTACAGTATTTATGTCATTTTACAGGTCCTGTCAGGGACGTGTGTGTGTGTGCGCGTGTGTGTGCGTGTGTGTGTGTCTGTGTGTGTGTGTATGTGTGTGTGTGTGTGTTATTTAATCTGGCATGCCCCATTCCTTAGGAATACTACATGCCTTATTTTATTTACATTATATAAAACTTTTACAATAATTTTACAATGATTTTACATATCCTGTATTTGTATTGAAATGTTTAATACAATATTGTACAATATTCTTATTAAAATAGTTGCAATTAATTATCAGTTTTATTGAATTTTTATGCTTCATTTGCCTACTCTATATCTGTGAAGTTTATTGATTTAACAAATTTGACGAAACATGTTAGATGTGTGTTAATAAGTTCCTCTTTGGTAATGGGCCACGCGCATTGTGTGCTTTTTATTTTCCTGATCATTTCCGTTCTTTGTTTATGATTGGACATCTGAATATTATGTGGTCTACTGTTTGGTCCTCTTCTTGACATTTGCATACTGGGCTATCTAGTAAAGCAAATCGATGGTGGTATGAACGGAGCTTTCCATGCCCTGTGACAATTGCTGTAAACTCTTGGCATATGGGCAGTTCTTGTTTTAGTCTATTTCTCACTGATGAGAAGAATTCTTTGGTGATGGCTCCTTTCCTTGATGCTGTCCATTGTAGTTGCCATGCATTCAGTCCAGTGTCTCTCTCCATGCTCAGCAGCACTTCTTTAACTGTTTTATTATATTGTATTTCACGATCTTCCCCAGCAGCCTCTTTTGCTAGTCTGTCAACTATTTCATTGCCATATATGCCCGAGTGTGCTTTCACCCATCCAAAATGCAGCATCCAGTCTGATGTTCTCAGGTCGAGGATTTTAGCTTTGATTGCCTCAGTCAGGTAATTGTGTTTCGAGCTGTTTTTCAGGAGATCCAGTGTTATCCTGCTATCAGTGAACAACGCAACTCGTTTATCAGCGTACCCTACATTTTCTAGTTCCTTTAGTTTCTTCAGCGCCTCAAGAATTGCAAGTTGCTCTGCCTGGTTATTTGAGCATCGAGCATGCAGCTTGAACTTTAACTTATGGGTCAACATGCCGTTTATAAATATTACTGCCGCTGCCCCAACTTTGTCTCCCATTTTGCTGCCGTCTGTGTATATTTCAAATGCGTATGTACTGTTATTGTCTGTCTCATATATTGAAGGATTTTGTGCCGGATGTCTCCAGTGTCGCATTTCTACTGGTGCGTCGTATTCCTCATTGTGAGCTCTTGTTGCCAGATAAGTCCTTACCTTTCCCTCTATGGTTACTTGTAGAGGTTGTGTACCAGCTATTACACATGAAGCCTCATATGAAACTGTACGGTATGCTTAAGCAATTTTTATATTAATTAGTCTCTGCACTCATTAATATAAAAATTGCTAAAGCATATCGTACATACTGTGTGTGTGTGTGTGTGTGTGTGTGTGTGTGTGTGTGTGTGTGTGTGTGTGTGTGTGTGTGTGTGTGTAATGCATGAGTTGCCAGTTGTTGCAACACAACGTTAGAAAGGTCAAATATTGCTTTCAGCGGAATCAGCTGGAAGGCACGTAACTTCCTCTTTGCTGTACAGTAAATAAACGAAGTCTTGTAGAAGTGTCTGTTTTCCATCATCACCTACATAAACACAGCCAGTTAAAACGATATGGGAAACAAGCGAGCAATGCAGATTCCCTTCATCTTCACCCACATTTGCGGACATCATTCTGTAACTACATTCATCTATCCTCTCTGTATCCAGCCCGCCTCGGCAGCGTGGTGGTAGAATGTCTGCCTCACGTTCAAGAGGTCCCGAGTTCGAATCTCGGTCAGGGTGAGTTACCTGGATAAGGTTTTTTCCAGGGTTTTCCCTTGTCCTGAAAGACAAATGTCGGGTAACTCTAAGCTCTATGGACCCTGGGCTCATATGAGCATCATTTCACCCGTTCCATTCATCGTCCGATATGACTAAACGTTGGAGGACGTAAATTACACAAAAAAAAAAAAAAAAAAAAAAAAAACCTCTCTGTATCATTTCATCAAACTTCACCTGACAATTTGAAGGTAACTTATCACTGTAAGCATAGTACTGACTTTAAAATGTAATTTCTCTTCCTCTATCACTTACTTTCAATAAATAACAAAATGCTGTATTCCAGCTAAAAATTAAAGTCAAGATCTCACATGAAACTATGTTTTCAAGCATCATGGTTTCCTAGATATTTTGTTACCTGTCCGAATTTCAGTGTCCCAGCTTCGAAGTTCTCTTAGGTATAATTTTATGCAGCATTAAATATTACATTATTTTGTGATTAGGCAGTGCAGGAGCCACTGGTGTACGAACCTCAAAAGTTTTTATTGGGACGCACGTGCTACGAAAACAAAAACATTACTCCTTGCTCTTTATCAGTGACCCTAGTCTACCTTTCAGGTAATGTGGCAAAGGACAGTTACTTGTGATAAAGTCGACTAATAACTCGGACAGTTGAAGGTTGCTCTTCAGAGTAAAACTACACATTTCGTCCTAACAGAGAGGATTTTGCGCGTACTTAGATAGCAAATCCAAGCAATATGGAGCGCTATACGAACGTCGAAAGGACGGATATGGTTTTGATGGATGGATGAGCTGAAGGGAGTTCAACGAACGCACGATTAATTTAGTTACATTAAATATATGAATTGTAAAAATAGTTATATCTATGATAATATTTATTTGTTTAACTTCAGGGCCATTTGTTGTGATCTTAATTGTACAGTACTTTTAACCACTTACTGTAAAATCAACAGCTTCCTTTTCAGTTACAAATGCTTTATTTACCACAATTAAACACAGTGAAATAACTTGCTTGTCTCATTGCATAAGGTATTTCGTTTTGGTTAACTTTATCTACAATTCTTTGATATTGTTCTCTCTTCTTTCTATCATTTAATGCTTCCATCCTCAACCTCACTATAAGGTTTAATTCGCATATGTCCACCAGCTTATTTGCCGTCATGGGCTGTTATAACGCAATGTTGGAACACGTTAAACATCCATAGACAAACAACTAAAAATAGCTTCTTTATTGTCGTTTCACTAACCAAAGAAAGTATTAATATTAGCAAGCTACCGTGGAGTATGCCGTATGTTTACAAACAGCTACAGCACGCGACACGGTGTCTCACCTACCTGCGATATTCGATAGCGTGAGGCACGCGGCGTTGTTTCTGTAACTGTCTAATCCACACTCATTCTGGAGCACTACATCTGGTTATATGGAAACAGCTGAAATAAATACTACCCAACATAGCGAAGTAATTCACTACCACGACGTGTAGCGATGTAAAGAATGAGGTTAGGCTGTTAACTGACGGTACACAAAGAACAGGCTGCTTCGTAAATACGGCTCGGAACTTGATGCATTAAACAATATTAAAATGATCTTTACATGATGACATGCTCTAAGAATGTATTGAAAGTTACTTAAAACAAAAGAATGACTTAAACATTATGTTTATTTGTTGATCGCCTTGCACTTGTCACTGAAAATACCTTTTGTATAACGTATTGCCTATTGTCAACTATTACGGACATATGCATACAGAACGCGCCTCTATAGCGTAGTTGATAGCGTATCTGCTTCACTTTCAAGAAGTCCGGAGTTCCCGTCTCAGTCAGGGTGAGTTACATGGATAACATTTTTCCTAGGTTTTCTCTTATACTGAAATATGAATGTCAGGTAGCTCTAGGTTTTATGGACCCTGGGCTCATTTGAGCTGCATTTTACCTATTTCATTTACCTTCTGCTATGACTTAACGGAATACGTAAATTAGAAGAAAAAAAGTCGCTTCACATAGAGAAACGTTTTGTAACATCAACAGACATGGAAAGATAGGAGTCAGACTGAAATATTCAATGCCAGAGCCGGGATTTGAACCACGGATCTTCTGGTTGCCGTCCAGCCGCTCTAACCATTGAGCTACTATGGCCAACGTGCCGACATGACATTAAAAACTCCAACTGACTCGTGTTTTCCCGGTAAATGTCACGTCGGCACGTTGGCCATACCTCAAGAGTTAGAGCGGCTGGACGGCAACCAGAAGATCCGTGGTTCAAATCCCGGCTATGGCAGTGAATTTTTCAGTCTGACTCTATCTTTCCATACTTTAGCCTACACACGGCCAGTGTGAAAGAACAATTAATTTCCATTAATTATACCTAATAGTGGTTAGCTATAAAGCCTGGACCTTCAAGTACTTACCCCTTTTAAGTCGCCATTAAGGTTGTCTCATGTGTTTATGAGAACTCCTAGTGGTTTACAGGGAGAAACATGAGTTAGTTGGAGAATTTAATGCCATTTCGGCACGTTGGCCATAGTAGCTCAAATGGTTACAGCGACTGGACTGCAACCAGAAGATCCGCGGTTCAAATCCCGGCTAGGGCACTGAATTTCTCAGTCTATCTTTCCATACATTAGCCTAAACACGGCCAGTGTGAAAGAACAATTAATTTCCATTAATTGTACCTAATAGTGGTCCGAACTACAAAGCCCGGGCCTTAAATTTACTCACAGCATAGTAAGTCGTCATTAAGGTAGTTGTCTGATGTGTTTATGAGAACTCCTAGTGGTTTACCGGGATAAACACGAGTCATTTGTACCTAATAGTGGTCCGAACTATAAAGCCCGGGTCTTAAAGTACTTACAGCATAGTAAGTCGTCATTAAGGTAGTTGTCTCATGTGTTTATGAGAACTCCTAGTGGTTTACCGGGATAAACACGAGTCAGTTGTACCTAATAGTGGTCCGAACTATAAAGCCCGGGTCTTAAAGTACTTACAGCATAGTAAGTCGTCATTAAGGTAGTTGTCTCATGTGTTTATAAGAACTCCTAGTGGTTTACCGGGATAAACACGAGTCAGTTGTACCTAATAGTGGTCCGAACTATAAAGCCCGGGACTTAAAGTACTTACAGCATAGTAAGTCGTCATTAAGGTAGTTGTCTGATGTGTTTATGAGAACTCCTAGTGGTTTACCGGGATAAACACGAGTCAGTTGTACCTAATAGTGGTCCGAACTATAAAGCCCGGGACTTAAAGTACTTACAGCATAGTAAGTCGTCATTAAGGTAGTTGTCTCATGTGTTTATGAGAACTCCTAGTGGTTTACCGGGATAAACACGAGTCAGTTGTACCTAATAGTGGTCCGAACTATAAAGCCCGGGCCTTAAAGTACTTACAGCATAGTAAGTCGTCATTAAGGTAGTTGTCTGATGTGTTTATGAGAACTCCTAGTGGTTTACCGGGATAAACACGAGTCAGTTGTACCTAATAGTGGTCCGAACTATAAAGCCCGGGCCTTAAAGTACTTACAGCATAGTAAGTCGTCATTAAGGTAGTTGTCTCATGTGTTTATGAGAACTCCTAGTGGTTTACCGGTAAAAACACGAGTCAGTTGTACCTAATAGTGGTCCGAACTATAAAGCCCGGGCCTTAAAGTACTTACAGCATAGTAAGTCGTCATTAAGGTAGTTGTCTGATGTGTTTATGAGAACTCCTAGTGGTTTACCGGGATAAACACGAGTCAGTTGTACCTAATAGTGGTCCGAACCATAAAGCCCGGGACTTAAAGTACTTACAGCATAGTAAGTCGTCATTAAGGTAGTTGTCTCATGTGTTTATGATAACTCCTAGTGGTTTACCGGGATAAACACGAGTCAGTTGTACCTAATAGTGGTCCGAACTATAAAGCCCGGGACTTAAAGTACTTACAGCATAGTAAGTCGTCATTAAGGTAGTTGTCTCATGTGTTTATGAGAACTCCTAGTGGTTTACCGGGATAAACACGAGTCAGTTGTACCTAATAGTGGTCCGAACTATAAAGCCCGGGCCTTAAAGTACTTACAGCATAGTAAGTCGTCATTAAGGTAGTTGTCTGATGTGTTTATGAGAACTCCTAGTGGTTTACCGGGATAAACACGAGTCAGTTGTACCTAATAGTGGTCCGAACTATAAAGCCCGGGACTTAAAGTACTTACAGCATAGTAAGTCGTCATTAAGGTAGTTGTCTCATGTGTTTATGAGAACTCCTAGTGGTTTACCGGGATAAACACGAGTCAGTTGTACCTAATAGTGGTCCGAACTATAAAGCCCGGGCCTTAAAGTACTTACAGCATAGTAAGTCGTCATTAAGGTAGTTGTCTCATGTGTTTATGAGAACTCCTAGTGGTTTACCGGGATAAACACGAGTCAGTTGTACCTAATAGTGGTCCGAACTATAAAGCCCGGGCCTTAAAGTACTTACAGCATAGTAAGTCGTCATTAAGGTAGTTGTCTGATGTGTTTATGAGAACTCCTAGTGGTTTACCGGGATAAACACGAGTCAGTTGTACCTAATAGTGGTCCGAACTATAAAGCCCGGGCCTTAAAGTACTTACAGCATAGTAAGTCGTCATTAAGGTAGTTGTCTGATGTGTTTATGAGAACTCCTAGTGGTTTACCGGGATAAACACGAGTCAGTTGTACCTAATAGTGGTCCGAACTATAAAGCCCGGACCTTAAAGTACTTACAGCATAGTAAGTCGCCATTAAGGTAGTTGTCTCGTGTGTTTATGAGAACTCCTAGAGGTTTACCGGGATAAACACGAGTCAGTTGTACCTAATAGTGGTCCGAACTATAAAGCCCGGGTCTTAAAGTACTTACAGCATAGTAAGTCGTCATTAAGGTAGTGGTCTCATGTGTTTATGAGAACTCCTAGTGGTTTACCGGGATAAACACGAGTCAGTTGTACCTAATAGTGGTCCGAACTATAAAGCCCGGGCCTTAAAGTACTTACAGCATAGTAAGTCGTCATTAAGGTAGTTGTCTCATGTGTTTATGAGAACTCCTAGTGGTTTACCGGGAAAAATACGAGTAAGTTGGAGAATTTAATGTCATTTCGGCACGTTGGCTATAGTAGCCCAAATGGTTAGAGCGACTGGACGGCAACCAGCAGTTCCGTGATTCAAGTCCCGGCTATGACATTGAATTTTTCAGTCTACCTTTCCATACTTTAGCCTACACACGGCTAGTGTGAAAGAACAATTCATTTGCATCAACAGACATGCTTAAAACAACAGACTTGCAAGTTTCGAGCTTCTCTTCATCAAGGAGATACTTCTTACTTGACAGTACATGAGCAATCTTGCCCGCCTCTGTAGCGTAGATGGTAGCATGTCTGCCTCACGTTCAAGAGGTCCCGAGTTCGAATCTCGGTCAGGGTGAGTTTCCGGGGTTTCCCCTTATCCTTACAGACGAATGTCGGGTAGCTCTAAGCTCCATGGACCCTGGACGCATTTGAGCATCATTTCACCCCCATTTCATTCACCGTCCGATATGACTTAACGTTGGAGGACGTAAAATTACAAAAAAAAAAAAAAAAAAAAAAAAAAGTTCTTGTCCAACAGATTTTTCATTTTAACGAAGTCAAGTTTGCTCACTCCACCTTCAAATGACTTAAGAAAACCTGCAACACATTTCGCCAATTCGATTTGGTTTTTCATTTTGCAGAATTAAATGTTTTTACTTGGGAAATGATGAAATACTAATAATGAGGTCTCTTAAGTAGAGCAGTTTTTTTTATTTTGGTATTTTGGTACATTTATTGGGTTTCCTTGGTTTGGTAATGCTATTTACAGGTTCCCATAGCTAGTGTTGGTACATTTCGAGCATGTATCTGTCTTCAGTTGTTAATAAACAATCACAAAATGGAGATAACAAAGTTTGAACTTAGATTACTTCTAAAACACTACTAGAAACACGATTATAAAGTCGCTGTCACAGCTCATAGAATATGTGAAGTGGAAGCAGAAGGTGTCGTTAGTGAGCGTGTGGCACAGAGATGGTTCCAACGTTTCAACAATGGAGACAAAAACGCTTAAGATTTACCACGTTCTAGAAGAACTGAAGTATTAGACTTTCAGAAGAACTTACTGCAGAAAAAGATTCATACATCGCCACAGCAAGACACTTGGAAAATCATTCATAAGTTGTAGATCTTTACCCCATGAACCGACACCTAAAAAGGCCGAACGCAGAGTGGATATCTGTGTCACCTTATCCGTAATCCTATTGATCATCAGATTTGGGAGGACAGTTGTCATTATTACCGATGCCTCGAAACAGTGGCGTGATCCCCGCCAACCTGGCAAAGTCATCGTTAAAAGAATGTTGGGTCCCAAAGTAATGTGTGTTTTTTTTTTTTGTAGTTTACGTCCTCCAACATTAAGTCATATCGGACGATGAATGGAACGGGTGAAATGACGCTCAAATGAGCCCAGGGTCCATAGAGCCTAGAGTTACCCGAAATTCGTCTATCAGGATAAGGAAAAATCCCGGAGAAAACTTATCCAGGTAACTCACCCTGACCGAGATTTGAACTCAGGGCCTCTTGAACTTGAGGCACACACGCTACCACCACGCTATCGAGGCAGGCAGTAATGTTGTGTGTCTGCTGGAATTTTGAAGTTGTGATTCACAGGGAGTTTGTTCCAAAAGGGCGGGCGATTGATGCGGATCTATATTCTCAACGACTGGAACGAGTTTATGAAATTTTGAGACGAGATACCTAGCATTAGTTAACCAACATAAAGTTCTATTGTAACAGAACAATCCAACATCTTATACTGCAGGAACAACCATGGGAAAAATTAAGGAGTTAGGAGTGATCAAACTTCTACCATACCCAACATACAGCCCTGATCTCGCACCATCAGATTGTCATCTTTTTCGATCTATAACCCATTTTCTACGTGGAAGAAGTTTTGATAAAATTGCAGTGCAAGTGGGTGTCATCGAATTCTTGGCATCAAAAACCAGAATCTGATAATCTCGTGGGATAATAAACTTCTCTGAACAATGACACAAGACCATAGAATCTAATGGTCTATACTTTGAAAATTATTTAACTGTTTGTCAGAAATCATTTCAAATAATTGTTATTCTTAAAGAATAAACTTCGGACTGTGAGGACTGCTTTTTCAGGCTATGCATGGTGCGACCCTCAAAGTGGCAGATAGATTCAACCATGTTCCTTTAGAGGATAAGTCTATCTCAGAATAGGGATTTAATCTGTGGTTGTCGAGTCCAAATGTTTAAAAAAAATAGGAAATCTAATAGATTTACAGGGATTATTTGATCCTGAAGTTCTGAAATTTCATTTTAATAATATTAATAATGCAACCAAATTCGCCAAAATGACGAACACCGGGATATATTGTTTAAAATAACCTATAACATGCAAACAAGCTCCAGCATATAAATTTCTGAAATATAGAACAGATTTAACATTAAAAGTGCTTGAATTTAATTCAAAACAATATGAAGCACGTAGCATTCCAAATAGCAACGCTCCAGAATGATCGACTTTCACCTTTCAAAATATAACATAGCCACAACTGTGAGTGTTGATGACATTCAGTGCGATATTCAGTTTTTGGAGGTTATGTTTAAGTTTCACAAGCTGAAACTAATGATAAAAGCTTTCTAATTTGGGATGAACACAATTAGTACAGAATTTTAGAGAACCCTTATTGATTTTGAGATATGCGTTCACATTATTTGAAAATCAGTTTTTAATTCTGTCATGTTTACAATGTGGATTTGCAGATAAATTCACGTTTATCACTTCGGAACATGACGAAAAGCAACTGCATTACATTGGAAACAAACGTGTTCAAATACAGAAAATGTTTAATACAAAAATAACGCCTTCAATATCATTGTTTCCATAA
Organism: Mantis religiosa; assembly: GCA_030765055.1. Lineage (NCBI taxonomy): Eukaryota > Metazoa > Arthropoda > Insecta > Mantodea > Mantidae > Mantis > Mantis religiosa. The sequence goes on from CM060952.1 coordinate 24,404,907, forward strand.
TTAAAGAAGTATTTTAAGAAATACAATGACAGAGCAGGTTAAATGCGCTAGCTGATTTGAGCAACGAAACATACTGAGCTCGTATTAACATCCAGGCAACTTTCCACAAAAGGTAAGGTTATAAATACTTCCATTCTCTTGCCCTATTACAAGAAGTCACAGCCTCTGTGTTTGTATTCTGTATCACTTAGCTGTAAAATTAATATTTGTTATCCTAACATACTTTGTTCGTACATATGATGAACTCAAAATGGCGCACCCTATTTATTAATTGAACATCTGAGTGTGGCAACAGCGCAAATAGTTATATAATTATGAAAAAGGAAAGTAGTGATCACGTATCAAACAGTCCAAGAATAACTCTTAACACGACAGTTAATTTCAAATGTGCAATCAAATAACTATCTAAGGAATAAAACTGCATCGGACACACCAGGGCTGATCAACCAAAATTGAGACTGATTTTTTTTCACATATGTTTATTACTGCAATTCAACGTTTACATAATCGTTTTCAAATTATTCCCCTCCTACTTCAATGCACTTTTTATAGCATCTGTCAGTCCTTGAGCACGTGCTGCAGACCATTCTTTGTCATGTCCTTGAGAATTGTCTCACTTTTCTTGAGCACTGCTTCAGAGCTCTCAAATCGAATACCTCTAAGCTTTAGTGATGCGAATAAAAAAGTCACAAGGTGCAAGAACGGGGCTATAAGTTGGCTGTCTTACACTAGTAAGGTTGAATCGAGCCAGAAACTGCATGGCTTGATTTGCGACATAAGGCCGTGCATTGTCATGATGAAGTCGCCACGCAGTCCGAGAACGCTCTGGTCGTTTCTTTGCAATGTGCTTCCTCGGTGTAGCCAATACTGACGTGTAGTATGCTGCTGTAACAGTTGTGTGAGGGGGAACTGCATGTGACGTGAGACCGTGCATTGTCATGATGAAGTCGCCACTCAGTCCGAGAAAGCTCTGGTCATTTCTTTGCAATGTACTTCCTCAGTGTAGGCAATACTGACGTGTAGTATGCTGCTGTAACAGTTGTGTGAGGGGGAACTGCATGTGACGTGAGACCGTGCATTGTCATGATGAAGTCGCCACTCAGTCCGAGAAAGCTCTGGTCATTTCTTTGCAATGTACTTCCTCAGTGCAGGCAATACTGCCGTGTAGTATGCTACTGTAACAGTAGTGTGAGGGAGAACTGCATGTGACGTGAGGCCGTGCATTGTCATGATGAAGTCGCCACCCAGTCCTAGAAAGCTCTGGTCGTTTCTTTGCAATCTGCTTCCTCAGTGTAGCCAATACTGACGTGTAGTATGCTGCTGTAACAGTAGTGTGAGGGAGAACTGCATGTGACGTGAGACCGTGTATTGTCATGATGAAGTCGCCACCCAGTCCGAGAAAGCTCTGGTCGTTTCTTTGTAGTGTACTTCCTCAGTGTAGGCAATACTGCCGTGTAGTATGCTACTGTAACAGTAGTGTGAGGGAGAACTGCATGTGACGTGAGGCCGTGCATTGTCATGATGAAGTCGCCACCCAGTCCTAGAAAGCTCTGGTCGTTTCTTTGCAATGTGCTTCCTCAGTGTAGCCAATACTGACGTGTAGTATGCTGCTGTAACAGTTGTATGAGGGGGAACTGCATGTGACGTGAGACCGTGCATTGTCATGATGAAGTCGCCACCCAGTCCTAGAAAGCTCTGGTCGTTTCTTTGTAATGTGCTTCCTCAGTGTAGTCAATACTGACATGTAGTATGCTGCTGTAACAGTAATGTGAGGGGGAAATGCATGCAACGTGAGGCCGTGCATTGTCATGATGAAGTCGCCACGCAGTCCGAGAAAGCTCTGGTCGTTTCTTTGCAATGTGCTTCCTCAGTGTAGCCAATACTGACGTGTAGTATGCTGCTATAACAGTAGTGTGAGGGGGAATTGCATGCAACGTGAAGTCGTGCATTGTGATGATGAAGTCGCCACCCAGTCCGAGAAAGCTGTGGTCGTTTCTTTGCAATGTGCTTCCTCAGTGTAGCCAATACTGACGTGTAGTAAGCTGCTGTAACAGTGGTGTGAGGGGGAATTGCATGCAACGTGAAGTCGTGCATTGTGATGATGAAGTCGCCACCCAGTGCGAGAAAGCTCTGGTCGTTTCTTTGCAATGTGCTTCCTCAGTGTAGCCAATACTGACGTGTAGTATGCTGCTGTAACAGTAGTGTGAGGGGGAACTGCATGTGACGTGAGGCCGTGTATTGTGATGATGAAGTCGCCACGCAGTCCCAGAAACCTCTGGTCGTTTCTTTAAAATGTGCTTCCTCTGTGTAGCCAATACTGATGTGTAGTATGCTGCTATAACAGTAGAAGAGGGGGAACTGCATGCTGGTAAATCATTCCATTACAGTCAAAAAATGTGATCACAATCATTTTTCTGAAAATGGAACAACTTTTGCCTGGCGATTTCCACACATTGTTGGCTTGTTTTCCCTCAGGATGATAATGATGCAGCCATGACTCATCACCGGTGATAATCGATTTAAAAATGCATCCCCTCCATCAGCAAAGAGGCACGGCACCTCACGGCTTGTCTTCATTCGCACAGCCTTTTGTTTGAAAGTCAACAGACGTGACACCCAACGAGCACAAACTTGGGTCATATAGAGACCGTCCTGCATAATTCTAAACACACTGTCATCTGAAATTCTCAACACTTCACTGAGGTTACGTAATGTTATAAGCTGATCCTCTCAGACAATCAAAGCAGCTATGTTGATGTTGACCTGTCACAGCAGAAGCCGAAACAGCAGGTCCACCTTGCTTAATAGTGACAAGTCGGTCTTCTTGAACCACCCAAACCTTGTTGCACGAGGTAGTGCATCTTCACTGTGCACCTGCTTCAGATTTTGATAAATTTCGGTAACTGTATGGTTTAAACGAAAACAGAAAGCGTAAAGAGCTAAAGAAGTCGGAGCTAAGTCAGGAATACGCTGATGACACAGTACTATATTATTCTCATGTTAATCTCCAGCACGCACAACAAGTAGTACAGCTCTCTTTAGATCACCTAACTCATTGGTTCAGCATTTGGCGGATCTCATTGAACCCTCAGAAAACCGAAGCTAAAATCTTCACTCTTCGCCGATGCACTCCGCTTACTCCGTTTTGTCTCTGTAGGAACAATGTCCCTTGGCTCCCCACTACAACTCCCGTTAAATACCTTGGAATGCTTTTGGACTCTCGACTCACCTGGCGTGCTCATATCGATCGCCTTATATCACTGGCCTCCGGGCGACTTTCAAAACTCTCACCTTTGTTGCATCGCCGTTCCAGCCTCGGCCTACAGTCTTCATTGTTACTGTACAAATCACCCGTTCGTCCGCTTATTACATATGCCTGCCAAGTTTGGGGGGCCGCACACACATGTCATCTGCGTCGTCTTCAGGTTATACAGAATCGCTTCATGCGCATCGCTACCAACGCTCCGTGGTTCATACGTAATCAGCAGCTCCATCACGAACTAGGACTGTTACCTCTTCACGACTACATTCGCAGGATCGCTCGTCGTTTCTTTTCCACGCTGCAAGAAGTTCCAGGAGCTGTGCATTATAATATCGGCGTCCGCACGCGCCAGCCCTCACGCTTGAAGAGGAGACTACCACAGGACCTGCTTCTAAGTGATACATCTGATTCGAGTGATTCTAGTACTTCATGTCTGTCTTACATCTTCAATATTGACATAATTTCTCAGAGAGTATTATTGGAGTTCTAACTTAATGTAGTTAGAGGGCGGCCTGTTAGCCTACCCCTGAGTGTTATTGTACTGTTACCTTCTTTTCACTCTGATCTGTAAAGCATTGTACTGCTGATCGATCAATAAAAAATTATATATAAAAAGAAACAACTTGATTGCGCTGTACTGTTCCTCTCACGTCACCTCCACTGTCTGTTAGGCAAAATGCACGTAGGATGTACAAAATAGAGTATTACTACCAACCTACCAATATGAGAGTGTTGTTACCTTCCAACATTATACATAAAAACACCTATTTTCAAATATTTATGCTACAGATATGAAGCTATCACGGAAGCTGCAGAAAAAAAACAGTCTGTCTTTCAGCCCTCATTTATATACTTGACAGAAATTTCCAAGATTTATTCCGAGTTCGTATAACTGACTCTTAAGTCTAAATTTTTGCACAGAGCTTGTACATTTTATTAAGAACACATATTTTTCATGTTTTTATCTTTTCTCTTAAAAATTACGTTCTGTATTATTTCACTTATATGGAATTTCATACCCAATCACAGCTGTGAATGTCTTGTTTAAAACGGAACTGCCGGTCAGTTGATGAAAATCAATTTCTGCTTCCCAAAAGTTTTGTTTCTGTCATGTTACTCCTGATACAAAAAATATAGGCTTTCCAAAAGTCATGCATTTATGTTTTACCGTTAAATATCGTAAGGAAGGTGACACTTTGGAACTATCACGTAATTACGTTTATAGCAAGAATGTGACAGTTTGCTTTCCTAGCACGTAATATTGACGTTTATTTTGTTGGAGTTGAATACTGCTGCGTGTATAAAATCAGTAAATCATAGCGCTAACCTTCGTGACATGAGCGAGCGTGTCCGTCTTCCGATTTGTAGGGGTCAAGTTCGAATCCCCATTGAGGCGAGTTGTCTAGAAATAATCCAGTTCCTCTTTAAATATTGGTTAACTCTAACTTGAGGGAACATCTGGTGCCTTTGAGCATCGGTGTATGCTAAACTAAACTGTAAAAACAGAAGTAGATAATAAATTAAATGCTTACTTGATAGGTTAGGATTGCCTGTAGGCTTGGGATACGGTCTCTATTGTGTTGCAATGCAATGTACTTCGCTGGGGTAACATCGAATCTTTTATTTCATTAATTTCTGCAAAATACTCTTACAAAAGGTGAACTGAAATACTTTCGTTAACCATTTCGTCCCTTGGAGAATGCTCTCAGTCCCAACATTTTAATTGACAATATAACCTCATCTATCATCCTCTATGTCGACGACATGGTTTGGTCAACAAAATCAAAGAATATTCAGACGGCCACCAACAAGTACAGGTGGGATGGTTGGGAAAGTTCGTCAGGTTATGTGATATACGAACAGTTTTAACAATGTGATTTTACAAACCTTAATAGGATAGAATGGATGAAACGCTGCTTTAAGTGATACCTTAAGCTCCAAGAATGACTGTAAATATGGTTCGAAGTGCTATCAGAAAAATCTTACGCACCATGAAAAATATAAGCTTCCTCCTAAACGGCAGGCAGAAGTTGGAAAACAAAATGTAAAGAAAGCAAAAATAGACAAAATGGAGGACAAAGAAGACCAAAAAGGGAAGAGAGACAAAAATAATGCAGACAAAAAAGTAGAAAAAGGTAATGGAGAGAACTCATTACGTCCAGTTGCAGAAGCTAAAGAAAATCTCAAAATGTCAAACGGGAGCGCTGGAGCACCTTGTGAACCAGCTAGGAACGGAAGGCAGGGGGGAGGACCGCGTTAGCCACACCTCCTCCTCGTTTGTCTTGTAGTGGTGACAGGCTGTGGTCAGGGGAAAAAATGACTGTGTCGCCTGTTTCTCCTACACCTGGTTCTCGATCTTTCTGTTACTAGAACAATCTTGTAAACACCAGAGACTTCTAGAATAGCAGGATATTCCTATATAAAGAGAGTTACAGACAGACAGAGTTGAGTTGGTCAATGAGTTGGTTAGCGTGTATGAGTGAGGACAGTTCTTGGTGTAAGAAGGCAGTGTTAGTCAGTGACGTGTTAATGAACGGAAAGATTGTGCAACGGAAGACTGTACGTAACTGTGAGTGAGTACCGGAGCTTACGTAACCGCGAGTACAAGGAAATTGTAACGGACGAACTGGTGAATTGTAATTGTTGCAGCACGTAATTCTGTGTAATTGGCAAGTGTTTAACTGTAAGTCGGTGGAAATAAAGAACATTGTTGAGTAGTGTAATTGGACTTTTTATTCCACGAACCCACAAAGTCACACTGGCGTCAGGAAGCGGGAAGATAACATCACCGAGCATTACAACCATGGACGCGGCATTGGAGAAAATTTTGGAGACGATGATGGAAATGAAGGCGGAACTGAAAGAAATGAAGTCGGCCAACGACAACATCGCCGGGAAGATGGAAGAAATGAAGGCCAAACTAATCTCGGAAATGAAGACGGCAAATGAAAACCTCGCTGCAAAAATAGAAGCGGCAAACAACAACCTCATCGCTGAGTTGAAACAAATGAAGACCGCCAACGACAACGTCACCGCGGAGATGGAAGAAATGAAGGCCGAGTTAACCACAGAAATGAGAGCAGCGAACGGCAGTCTGGCCACGGAAATGAAGGCGGCGAACGAGGCTCTCGCCGCAAAGTTTGAGGAACGTTTGGCCGGCGTGAGGGATGACGTCGCGAACCTGGGCAAACGGAAGGGTCAAGTAGACGACCGCCTTAATGATTTAGAGGAAAAGGCCGACAACATCGCAAAACCACTCACCCGCCTGACGGAGGAAAACCGGCCTTATGTGTGGACGGAGGACGCCGAAGACGCTTTCCAGCACCCGAAGGGGACCCTGTGCAGTGCTTCAATTTTGGGTTTCCCACAACCGGGTGGCGCCTTCATTGTGGACACCGACGCCAGCGACCATTGCATTGGAGGTGTCCTATCGCAGATCCAGGACGGCCACGAGCGCACAAGTGGAAGAGGAGGAGCGTGCCGCAGCAGTCCGAGTAGTTGTGGCAGTGCCTGCTGAAGGCTGGGATAGCGCAGGCCTGAGGAGGGAGCAGCTGGCGGACGCAGACTTGGGGCCACTCTTGAGGGAAGTGGACGCAGGGACGAGGCCAACCTGGGAGGACATCGCACCGAGGAGCGCCACCTACAAGTCGCACTGGGCCCAATGGGACTCGTTGAAGACCAGAGAGGGCGTGCTGTTCCGGGTATGGGAGTCACCCGATGGGAAGGCGCAGAGAGAACAGTTGGTACTTCCCCGGAGCAAGGTCCCGGAAGTCTTGGAGGAAGTGCACGCCGGTACTTCAGGATGACACCTGGGAGCGAACCGAATGATTCACAAACTACGGCAGCGCTACTTCTGGCTGAGACTCCGAGCAGATGCTGGTGGTACACCTGGACCGCCTCGCACGCTACGATGGGGCTGTTCGAGGCGAACAGCTTTGAGGAGGGAGCAGTGTAACGGGAGCGCTGGAGCACCTTGTGAACCAGCTAGGAACGGAAGGCAGGGGGGAGGACCGCGTTAGCCACACCTCCTCCTCGTTTGTCTTGTAGTGGTGACAGGCTGTGGTCAGGGGAAAAAATGACTGTGTCGCCTGTTTCTCCTACACCTGGTTCTCGATCTTTCTGTTACTAGAACAATCTTGTAAACACCAGAGACTTCTAGAATAGCAGGATATTCCTATATAAAGAGAGTTACAGACAGACAGAGTTGAGTTGGTCAATGAGTTGGTTAGCGTGTATGAGTGAGGACAGTTCTTGGTGTAAGAAGGCAGTGTTAGTCAGTGACGTGTTAATGAACGGAAAGATTGTGCAACGGAAGACTGTACGTAACTGTGAGTGAGTACCGGAGCTTACGTAACCGCGAGTACAAGGAAATTGTAACGGACGAACTGGTGAATTGTAATTGTTGCAGCACGTAATTCTGTGTAATTGGCAAGTGTTTAACTGTAAGTCGGTGGAAATAAAGAACATTGTTGAGTAGTGTAATTGGACTTTTTATTCCACGAACCCACAAAGTCACAGTATTGATCACAATGAGCCAGAGCCACCTGCATCTGTAGAAGATGTTTGGGAATCAAACAGAAATTGCTGGTTGAAATGCCAGAAGATTTTTATTCATTCTGGTCATCCTGCACATCATTATCAGAGAAAAATCCAGAAGAAGCTTTGAAAGAAGTAGGACTGATCTTAGTGGGACCTTACAATGTTCTTTCAGGCAAACTCAAAGATGTGTAACACAGGAAGTTATCAAAGTATTTGTCATTGGCGCTATTACTATGATCCTCTAGAGTTCCAAACTGTCATCAAAGGGGAAGACAAGGAACAATACCACAAGAAACATTATTGAGATGACCCTAAAGAGATGTAAATTTAAAAAAAAAGTGGGAAATAGGTCCAAAGAATACCAGGTCCACATCAATATCAGAAGATGATAAAAGTGGTTTGTGAATACTGAAAGCTGGAATTCTTGAATTGTTTGCAGTATCTCGGTGTCACCTTCCAAACAACAGAAACCACTTTTACAAAGCATGATAACTACAATAAAAGCAATCATAGATTTGATAAACATTCGTTTTCTTATACGGTTCTTTAGGCTGAAACTTGCTTCAATTAAATTATACGAAGTAAAAGTCAACTATCCTGCCTGTCCTTCAATAATATCAAAACACTGGCCGATGTTAAGGCAATATACGAGGCCTGCTCAATAAATAATGATCACAACTTTTTTTTTGACAACGTACCTTTACTCACCCTCATAATTTTTGAAACTATAATGTTTATTGGTGACACACAAGTTCCACGTTGTGACGCCAATTTGATACAATAATTTAATAGCGAGCAAATAAGTTGGCGAGCAAGGAGTTCTACGTTGATGCTACTTTGAAGCTATTATAATGTTTGGCTCAGGGTAAAACAATGAGGTTTCTCACAGGGTATGCGTGGATGTATGTGAGAAGGAGATTTTAATGACACTGGAATGCCCGTTTCCAACTTATTTATTTACTGATTCTTTTTTTTAGAAAATCGAAATTGAAGTTGCCGACCAAGGGTTACCAATATCCCTGTTAAGAGTTACTGACGGCAGAATGTTTATTACTCGATAAAATTTATTCGTTCCTCACGTATATATGAACCGACAAATATCCAAGACAGAACAAGAGGACTGCCCTAATAGGCTTCACGCCTCAGACTGCTCTAATCGGCTGACGCCGAAGACTGTTTTAATGGCTTCCTCGCCACGAACTGCTCTAATCGGTTCCACGACGAAGACTGTTTGAATGACCACAGATGTGCGTGGGTGTATCACTTTCACTTTCTGAAAACTCCTTTTCAACCAAAGATCCCTTTGTGGCTGTTTTGTCGCCATTATGAATGATCCAAAGAATACCCTATTCAGCAAGTCAAGTGAGCCCCTTTAGAAATCTGCTAAGGACACTGTTTCTTACATTGCTTTTGTTATAACAACTTTCCCCCAAACTGCTATTCGCCTCAACTGGCCTTGTACATATTGTCACAAAGAACCAACATTCCTTTGACATCCATTATGATTCTTTACTTATGGCAAACCTTAATTTCGGTATCATTTTGATGGCCCTTCTCAAAATAGTCTCCTCTGAATGAGATGCAGTTGCCCAGCGTTTCTGCCAGTCTTCAGAGACATGCTGGATACCATTTTTGAAAGATACTTCAAAATTGCCTCCGCAGCCTTCACCCATGCTTCTGATGATGGATAATGCCTCCCATGAAGGTGTTTTTTCAAGTTAGGGAAGAGAAAAATATCACGCGGGGCTAAATCCGGACTATAGGGAGGGTGAGAGTTGCATTTCACGCAACAACAATGGCAATATACAGCCGCGCATTATCATGGTGGTAGCATCCAGGCAGCTTCACGGAAATGTAGTCTTTTGCACCTGATATAGACTTGCAATGTTTTCGGGAAATCCCTGTAGTATTGTCCAGTTACTGATGTGTGTGCAGGTACAACATGCTGATTAACCATTCCATGAATATCGAAGAATGAGATGACCATAACTTTCCCAGCAGAAGCAACCACTTTTGCTTTTTTGGGGGTTGGTGATGAAGGAGATTTCCACACTGAGCTTTGCTGTTTGTTCTCAGGATCGAAATGATGTGGCTAAGTTTCATCAGCAGTGTTTAAGTTTGAAAGAGACTCCGGATCTTCCTCTAACATCAACTTTAGTTGCATGCAGACCTGCATGTAAATGTCCTTTTGTTCGTGAATCAACAATCTTGGAACCCATCACGCACAAACACGTCTCATGTGTAATGTTTGTCACCAACGTGTGGGTGGTACCCAATGAAATGTTCAGTATTTCAGAAAATGATCTTAAGGTAATCCGTTGATCCTCTCTCACAATGGCGCCAGCAGCATTGTTGATGTTTCCTTCCTTAACATCAGTAACTGGAGCACCGGGTCCACCTTCCTTTGAAATTGACTGTCTCCCCTTTTTAAACATTTGGAATCACCTTCGAGCTGTGCTGTAGGGAAGAACAGACTCTCCATAGGCCTCCTGTAACATTGTATAGGCCTCAACTGAAGATTTCTTGAGACGGAAGCATAACTTCAAAGCCGCATATTGTTCCTCGCGTGTTACCTCCATTCCAGCGGTAGGCGATACTGAATGTCTGAACTTGCCTGGTTCTCACAGGTGGGAACCAGGAGTATCAACAATGAAACCACTACGGTATGTTTGTTTCATATTAAGCTAACAGAATATAATAAGATTGAATTTTAGTGCGAAAAATTATGACCGTAAAATATTATGATCATTCTTTATTGAACAGACCTCGTATTTTGGAAAAGCTCTTTTAATATCCAAGTTCTCCGTAAGGAAAGTGTACCTGCTAGCCCAGACGAAAACCTTTATACAATCCCTCTTTAGAACCCAAAAGATGGAGAAATCGCATGGCTGCGACAGATTCCAAAAAATGGCAAGAGATTGTTGAAAAGGACTTTTTGACATACACCACGTTACACAAGGATATCAATCCATACTTTCACCATTGCATATCCATCAGGAAAGGTTTCTTTTATTGTTAAGTACAAAGGAGAACTATATAAACCACTTTGCAACACGTACCATATATTAACGTGTAAGAAAATAACTTCCCCCTCTTTCAGGATAAGGGATAACCTGCAGTGTTAAGTCATATCGGACGATGAATTACACGATGTTCAAATAAGTCCAGGGTCCATAGAGCCTACAATCTACAATCTTTCAGGATAATAAAAAACTCGGGATATACCTTATCCAAATGACGGAACCTGACCGAGATTCGAATTCGTGACAGGCTATCACCTACGCTACAATTTGTTTTAGGTTCACCAACTCATAAAGTATGTTTCCGTGAAATTTCGACATTGAAATTTTGGCTGAAATACAATATTTTCTATACCTAGGTAAAAAATTAAATTGCAGTATGTTTTCTACTTTCACAAGCATTTCTCTACTACAGTCTGACTTTTAAAAGAAGATACGTGAAGGTCATCAGGCAAAGGACACGAAGGGTAAGAAGGGAAGGTCGTTGCTATGGCAACGTAAACAAAGGTTGCCAGATTGGATACACTGGTGAATCACATACTCCTCAGCTCAGTTATCGCTAGTTGTATGTGGGAAACAGAGTTTGCCTGGTTGCGCTGTGTATTGTTAGTCTACTTTGTTAAAACACAATTAAAATACGTTTTTATGGAAGCAAGACGTAGTGGCGGTAGGATTAGAGGTGGACCGAGGAATCATGGCCCAAGGCAAAGATCAGCTTACGGTCGAGTTGTCACATTGCACACCAAGCTAGAGAATTTCTCTGTTCTCTTAGAGAATTCTTCCAACAGAAAGACGAGAGTTTGCTCCTTATCAATGAACAGCTTATTCCTTTTATCCAAAAGCGACAGTCACATGTCAGTACATATGTTTGCACGTAACAATTCCTGTTGGTCAAAATTCCGGCATATCGGTGACGTTGATATGAACATGTCAATTAACAAAGTCGTTAATAATAGTATATTGCGATATTAATGTTTACGGAACGAGGAAAGGTTTGAAAAAACGAGGCGCTTGCACCGAGTGTTTTCAATTCTCGATATTCCATTATGTGCTTACCACATGTGTGTTGCACATTATTTTAGGTACTGTGTTTTTATATCAATCTGAAGTTTAGTAGTTAAAATAATATCTGAAACATTAATAAATATAATTGAAGATAAATGTTAGATTTTAGAACGTGCATCGCGTATATGTGTTTATGGAGAAATACTTACCGCACTGTGCGGGAATGTCAATTTACGATGTATAGTAACAATAACAGTAAGTATGGAATATTAGTTACTTAGTGCACAAATTATTTAAAAGAACTCACATGTGAATACTCTACAACGGAGTGAATGTGTGAACAACTTATTTCTGTTTTTAAAGTTGGCTAATACAGATTAACTGTGCATATTTTTGTTGAGGTGAGATAACTGGAACCCTTGTTTATGTTTCGAGTGTTGAGAGGGTAAACAAAGGGGATCTAGTGGGCAACACTGCAAGCACTCACGTAGAGAAACAGATCACCTTCACGTATCTTCTTTTAAAAATCAGACTGTAGCTATGGTTTATTTTATATAGGTTTTATAAATTATTTTTGCAATATATCTGCGCCATATTTTTATTGGGATTTAATCGCTATCGTGTTGGTGGTAGAAAGTGCAAAAAGGACAATGCAGCAATACAAGATGCGGCTAAAGACTTAAGATAAAATCTGTTGTAAGTAACATTACGTAATATTTACCGTACATCTGTTCCCCGCTGTAGACTCCAACTTGTGCCCTCTCCGATTGTGTTTACGAACCTGGCATTTATAGCTTTAGTGGTAACAATGTAATCAGCTTGCAAATCTTCCGTGACATATCTAGATAAGGAGGAGAGATTGTGAATATGCTGCTGAAACAGGCTTCAAAATAGTTTTGAGCCCAGTATCTCTCCTTACTCACAAAAAGTTTAAGTATTTAGGCATAGAATTAGTTGAAAAATTACTTTTAAACAGCCATATAAGTACGTAAGAGAAAAGCCGGTAAATGTCATGAAATTAGCGTCAATTGTACAAAAGGGCTATCGAATTCCTCTCACAGAAACAAGGATATGTCATACGAGTTTTGTAATAGATATAATAGGATATGGCTCAAGTAGATGGGCACATAGCTTAAGGGTCAAATCCTGCGCAAATTTAATCCAAAAAAAACCAGAGACAAATAATACTTCGCAGCAGCGGAGCTACCAAAACGACATCTACTTTGGCCCTACTAATAGTAGCGGGAATTTTACCTATTGACTATATCATTAGATTAAGGGGTGCAACCTACTGGCTAAAGAAGGAAGAATATAGGAATGTTTTTAAAATCATGGGAAAAAGGTGCAGTACTAAGAAGTGAAAAGATATTTCTTACAAGAATGGCAAGAAGAGTGGGATAATGAACACGTAGGAACAAGAGTACATGATTTATTTCCGGACATTAAAGAGAGGCTAAAATTGGAACATATAAAACCAAGAAAAGGAGCTTTTCACTTTGTTACAGGACATGGCCCATACAATGTGTATTTAAAAAGAATAGCGAAGAAGAAGTCAGATTTATGTGAGCAATGTAACTTTTTATATGCGCCTGAACATGTTATTTTTGACTGCAATAAATATAGTGAACTAATAGAAGACGGTCGAAGGAAACTTCAAGGAAAATGATTATAGAAAATCTTAACAGAAGCAGAAGATTATGTATATTTAGAAAATATGTCTCAGATAATATCGGTTAAGGTGTTGGAGGAATATATGATACACGACAAAATATTTCAAGAAATAAATGTAAGAACATTTCAATCTATGACAAAAGAATATTACTTAAGAGATCGTCGGAGGGAAATAGAAGCAAGAGCAACTGAAGATACCGATTACCAGACTTGAAGACCTGATTTAAGACGTACAACCGAGAAATAGAAGACGCCAATTATGGATATCAGAAAGAAGACAGGAAGGTAGAAAGACTATAGATAGAAAGAGAATACTAGGAGAGAGAAAATTTATATGGAGAGTATCAGAGCGAACAGATGTGTAGAAGAGGAAAGATGACTACCCGGATGTCTGGAACAAACGAACCAGCTCCATCTATTGATGCCAGTCCCTTTAGGAGATGGATACCAGCAGTACAAATCTTTGGATACCAGTTGCAGAAGGGGACATTTTAAAACTGTAGAAAACAGTCTTTCGTAGCTTGTTATAAGAATTAAAGCTGTAGTAGAAATGTAGATTTGATTTATATTGTTAGAGTAGAAGTAAAGTAGAAGAAAGAGTGTTTTAGATAGACTAGATGAGTAGATTTGTAAGGTTACTGGAATCCAGTAATCTTTAGGTTTAGTTAGTTCGTTAAGGTGGAAAGTAGATTTATCTGCAAAATTTGTAAATTGTTTTGTGAAATCTGATTTAGAAGTAAATAAAGTTAAAAATGAGGTTTGCATAATAAGGTCTGGATAGATTCCAGAAACCGAGATATTAGATATGCAGATTTTATTTTAATTTATTTTATTTTTTTATCTCTTCTTACTCTACCTCTTCCCTTTGTAACGGGATTTCTTCTTGTAAATTCAATAATGTATACCACTTTTCCAGCACAATCCTTTCCCATCTTATGTCAGTTCGGCTATCAGTTTCTTCAGGTTACCAATTGTATCATCTGGATTACATTTTACTCAAACCTTCTTTCCTAGTCAATCATTGCAGGTTACATCCAGCATATCGATAAATTCTTACTCCCTTTATAAATTGTTTCCGTTAATTACATAAAATTGCTTACTCCTGCATGTTCACTCATCACTCCGACCAGGCAGATGATTTTTCTTTCTCTCCATAGCAACCATTCATTTCTTTATACTGACGTCACTTGTACCAACCAATATACATATCTTGTTTATTTTTTTCTAGAATTTGACATTCACATACTTAATATAAACATAATATTTTTTAACAATTTTTTTAAAATTATAAGTAATACTACCAAGTAAATAAACAAAACTAATTTTAGTGCCAAACAGAAACAACTGTTACACCTTCATATCTTAATTTTAATGCCTTAATCGGAATAGCAGCGCTATAACATGTGAAGTTTCTGAGTTGGATTCGTAGTGAACCTACTGTCATCTTAGGTTTCGCTTTCCCTGGCGGGCTATATAATACCGCGTCTTTTCTTGTCTTATTTCCAGTCATTTTATGTCATTTCAGTCATTTCAGAGTCTGTCGTAATTCAATATTAATAAAAATTATGTTGTTTGTTAACCACGCTGTCAAATGATACATCAGTGTTGCTGGTGTACCAGAATATCGTCCTGGAGAAGTTCTTTTACATGTCAGTAAATCTACAACATGGGGGCTATAGCTCCCAAGGACACTTATAAATATCGGTTGAGCCGGACTTGAACCCGCGACCTATAGATAAGTACGCAAGCGTCTATACTACTCATGTACTCATACCGACGACTGTTAGTGGAATTAGCTTTGTGGAAGTGTCTGTCCTGGATTAGGAATGACAGACATTCACAGAGATGCCTTCATGGGAGAGCTTTCTCGAGAAGTTTTCCAGTAAACCTTCGGAATGAGCTATTGACGCTCTATGGAAGACTTCGTGAACGAAAAATGCAGGCCTCAGTAACCGATTAAGTTCGTCAATTTAGGCGCTCTCTGTAGTGAAATATCTTTTGTTCAACTTACTGAAACTAAAGGCTCGCTGGAAGGGGAAATATGTGTAATCATCGAAGGAACAATTAAAATCAACATCCAGAATATACGAGTGGGAGAACTGTGTCATACTGGAAGGTAGGTATACGACCTAGGGAAATGACCGGAATCTATGCAGCACCCTGGCTCAACAGCTACCAGCAATTAAATAATTTGGATCACTACACATCAGAACATGTTGTATTCTTAATTTTGAGTTTAAATCGCTTACTTATATCGTTTTCTTTGTGCATCCATCCATCTGTCCATCTTTTGTTACTTACTTACTTACTCACTCATTTATTTACTCACTCACTCACACACACTCACACACACTCACACATTCACTCACACACTCTCACACACTCACACACTCCCGCACACACACTCACACACATACTCACACACTTTCACACTCCCGCACTCACACACTCCCGCACACACACACTCACACACATACTCACACACTCTCACACTCCCGCACTCACACACTCCCGCACACACTCACACACACTCACACACTCTCACACTCCCGCGCTCACACACTCCCGCACACACACACTCCCGCACTCACATACTCTCACACTCCCGCGCTCCCACACTCACACACACACTCACACACTCTCGCACTCCCGCGCTCCCACGCTCACACGCTCCCACGCTCGCACACACACTCACTCACTCACTCACTCATTCTCTCATTCACTATCTCATTCACTCATTCATTCACTCATTCATTATCTGATTCACTCATTCATTCACTCATTCATTTATTTATTGTTTAAGATTTAATTAATTAATTAATTAATTTTTTATTTATAGTTTCAAGTAAATATGGAACAGGATAACTTAATGTCATATCCTAACCTATCACCCACTCCTGTGAAATCAACGGCAATGAAATTTATGGACACCTAGCCGAATATGCAGCCTTCTCTAGATGTTCCATATTCTGGAACAATAATAATTATAATAATCCACTGCGTACAGCCTAACTCAGGCTGCCCACCCGACTGCTAGTCTCACGCCATCATACGCAAGGTAGAGGTGGGCGAGGATGATACATGTGGTTAGAATCTTGGCACACCCAGCGGAACGTTGGCGTTCTTCGAATGGGATTCGCTACCTATTGCAGATCCTCGAATTCTTCACGATGCTCATTGGGCAAGGGTTCCATACCTGGGAATGAAAACCCGCACCCACTACGATTGGTATCGCCCCGAGAACAAAACTCTAGCCCTCTATACCATGTGCACGACACCAACCGCTTCGGTAGCGTAGATGGTAGCGGTCTGGCTCACGTTCAACAGGTCGGAGCTCGAATCTCGGTCAGAGTGAGTTATCTGAATAAGGTGTTTCTTCCCTTCTGCTGAAACATGAATGTATAGCAACTCCAGGCTCTAAGCTGCAGAGGGGATTCGGCGCGGAGGACCAAACTTGGTCCGTTGTATCAATATCACTAAGTGGGTCAACTCGCGAGATAGGATGAGGCGTAGGAGGCAGAGGGGCCACGACAGTGCAGAGGGCAGGCCCCCTACACTTAACCAGCTGGAAACTCTCCGGAAGGCCAAAACAAGTGGCACACCATGCTACTGGTCCGGAAACGGCTCCACCAGACCAGGTTTGGAGACCGGAGATCGTCGTACCAGAGGAGGAAGTTTAAACAAGTGTATATGATCTTTCCATACACTTCTACCGTGAAAGAGACCAGCTAATCAGAGATGTGAAATGACAATGGACGTACAGGAAATTCGGGGAATGTACGAGGGCTATTCAATAAAGAATGATCATAATATTTTTACAGTCATAATTTTTCGCATTAAAATTCAAACTTATCATATTCTGTTAGCTCAATGTGAAACAAACACGCCGTAGTAGTTTCATTGTTGGTACTCCTGGTTCCCGCCTGTGGGAACCAAGCAAGTTCAGACATGTTCTGTATCGCGTACCACTGCAATGGAGGTAACATGCAGTTAAAGTTGATGTTAGAGAACGATCCGGAGATTCTTTCAAGTGTAATCACTGCTGATGAAACTTGGTACATCATTTTGATCCTGAGAGCAAACAGCAAAGATCAGTGTGAAAATCTCCTTTATCACCAAGCCACCAAAAAGCAAAAGTGGTTTCTTCTGCTGGGAAAGTTATGGTCATGTCATTCTTTGATATTCATGGAATGGTTTATCAGCATGTTGTACCTGCACTCACATCAGTATTTGCACAATACTACAGGGATGTCCTGAAAATATTGCAAGTCCATATCCGGCACGAAACACCACATTTCCGTGAAGCAGGCTGGATGCTGCATCACGATAATGCCCGGACGCATACTGCCAATGTTGTTGCTGAATATCTTGCAAAAATCAATGAAGTACATCTCTCAGCTTCCCTATAGTCTGGATTTAGCCCCATGTGACTTTTTTCTAACTAAAGAAACTTCTAACTTGAAGAAACGCCTTCGTGGGAGGCATTATCCATCATCAGAAGCAGTGGTAAAGGCTGCGGAGGCGATTTTGAAGGATCTCTCAAAAATGGTTCCAGCATGTCTTTGAAGACTGGCAGAAACTCCGGGACAAGTCCATCGCATTCAGGGGAGACTATTTTGAGAAGGAAGATCAAAATTATGTGAATGAGTGAAGGTACGTAGCAAAAAAAAAAAAAAAAAAAAAAAAAAAAAAAAAAAAAAAAAAAAAAAAAAAAATCGTTCCCTCGTAATTAACCTACCCAGCATTCACCTAGCGACCCCGGAAAACACCCCAAAAAGCCAGGGTCAGGTAACTCGGCCACGGAAATCGAACCTAAGCTCCCGAATGCGGGTCACGGATGAAACCGCCTAAGTCATACCACTTGGTATGGGCCCTGAACTCATCTGAGCATCATTTCATTCATTTCATTCAACGCCTGATATGACAACGTTGGAGGACGCGAGTTACACATAAAAAGACCACCAGCTGTATCACTACTATCCCAATGTACCAGAATATTTTATTATTACTATTACTATTATTAGTACTTTAAAATTTAATGGCAGAGGTTCTACTCCATTAGTCCTGGTCCCATAGGACCAAGGATCCGGGCCTCCTTCTACCCGGGAGCGATGGAAAACTCCGGGAGTATTTCCATGGGGCAATACCTTGAGTCTAAAACGCCACCCCCTCATCGACTACAACGTCAAGACGGGTGGAACGGGATACGCCACTTACGCGCGTCAACCCCGCAGGGAAGACTACCCAAAACCTCGGTGGGGCCACCTGGTGATCTAGCACACCTTCTACAACCTCTGCAGGTTAGTACCCGGGACTTTTAGGCAACCCTCTACCCGGGCGGCCTAAGCCTGGCCAGTGGTACCCAACTCCCCGTGGGTGTAGGGAACACACTGCCCCCTGGAGTCCAACCCAATCTGAACAACTCCACTAAGGGAGGGGCTCGGCAGTTCGGCCCAAGGTTCCTGTAGTAACGTCAGAGGTACCACGAGTGCTAAGGGTCCGCAGCGCCCGCACCTCGGCAGCTGAAGGGGACGAATGCACCACCACCACCACCACCACCAACACCACCACCCCCACCCCCACCACTAGCACCACCACCACCACCACCATTACTACTACTATCATTATCTCCCGCCTCGGTAGCACAGATGGTAGCGTGTCTGCCTCAGGTTCAAGAGCTCCCAAGTTAAACCTCGGCCAAATCTCGGCCAGGATGAGTTACCTGGATCCGTTTTTTTCCGAGGTTTTCCCGTATCCTGAAAGACGAATGTCGTTTAACTAAGCTCTACGGACCCAGCGGCCGCGCCGTGGCTGAGTTGTTAGACCGCTCGGCTCTCACCAAGGCGGCCCGGGTTCGATCCCAGGCGACGGCAAAATGAGATTTGCGCTGGACAACACGGCGATGGGGCGGGTTTTCTCCGGGATCTCCGGTTTCCCCCGCCATCTCATTCCACCGGTGCTCCATCTTTATCTCATGTATCACCAGTGTCATCGTCTGCGGTGCCGTATGCGGTAAAAGTGGGCGTTGAACACTACACATTTCACATCTACGGTCCCTGGGCTCGTTTGAGAATTATTTCGCCCATTCCATTCATCGTCCGATATGTGGAGGACGTAAATTACAAAAATCATCATCATTGATGAAAGATTAGCTTCAACCGCTGTTTAGTGTAGTTTAAGCCATGTCACCTAGATGTTGAGATTTCAATAGAAGAATACATTCGAGGCTCCTTAAATCAAAATAACGCCCTTTTTAAATGTTTTCGGTGAGTGTGCTCGCGCCCATGCTTCCGAAGACAGTATACCTCAAAAAATAAATGCAATTTTAATTCAAAGTTAACTATATTGAGTGGTGAGTGAGTGAGTGAGTGAGTGAGTGAGTGAGTGAGTGAGTGAGTGAGTGAGTGAGTGAGTGAGTGAGTGAGTGAGTGGTGTTTTAGGGCCCGTCGACAAGAAGGTCATTTGGGCCCGAAGTCAACACTAAAACCTACACAAATTTAGCTAAAAAGGTAAAATAAAATAAAAACTCAACTATTAAAAGTACATAAAAACTTATCCCAGTGCTAACAATTTAAAATTTCTAAAATTAATAAATATAAAATACAAGTCAGACTTGTTTATTAAAACCAATTTCAGTAACAAACCGCAGTGCCTTAACCACGGCAACTGGGTCGTCCCCTAAAATACCGAGCAAGTTAGTCCCCAAGCCCAAAGACTGGCGAACGCGGGCGTACTGCGGGCAATCGAGCAATACTAACCACAAATAAGCATCCCTGTACATATCAAGGGTATAGCACGAATATTTTCCAGAAATTATCCACACCTCAGACAAACGTTTAACTGAAATATCTTTTTAAAACATTTGTCATAAACTGGTCGATTTTGATCAAAATTTGAGGCCGCGCCGTGGCTCAGTGGTTAGACCGCTTGGCTCTCACCAGGGCGCCCGGGTTCGATCCCAGGCGACTGCAAAGTGAGATTTGTGGTGAACAACACGGCGCTGGGGCAGGTTTTCTCCGGGACCTCCGGTTTCCCCCGCCATCTCATTCCACCGGTGCTCCATCTTCATCTCATGTATCACCAGTGTCACCGCTTCCTAGGAGAGGGGATCCGTCCCCTTCAGCTGCCGAAGTGCGGGCGCTGCGGACCCTTAGCACTCGTGGTACCTCTGACGTTACTAGAGGAACCTCGGGCCAAACATGCCGAGCCCCTCCCGAAGGGGAGTTATTCGGATTGGGTTGGACTCGAGGGGGCAGTGTGTTCCCGACACACACGGAAAATGTGTACTTCCGGTCAGGCTGCGGCCGCCCGGAAGGGTTAGAGGGTTGCCTGAATAGTCCCGGGTACTAGCCTGCAGAGCTAGTAGAAGGTGTGCTAGATCACCAGGCGGCCCCACCGAGGTTATCGGTAGTCTTCCCTGCGGGGTTGACGCTTCCATCCCGTCTTGACGTTGTGCTCAGCGGGGGGCTTTTTAGACTCCAGGTATTGCCCTATGGAAAGAGCCCCGGAGTTTCCATCGCTCCCGGGTAGAAGGAGGCCCGGGGCCTTGGTCCTACGGGTAAAGGACTAATGAGAGTAGAACCTCTGCGCTTAACTGCTTAACTGTCACCGCCTGTGGTGCCATATGTAGTAAAAGCGGGCGTTAAACACTACACACACTGATCAAAATATATGTACAATGTGTATTTCTTTATGATGAAATATATATTTTGAATTTTCTGAGAGTATCCTATGAAGTCGTGTTTGTTCTAAATGACTTCTTCATAACTGGTAAACCATAAAGATTAGACAAAATCGCAATGCACAGAAATATGTAGATCTTGATAAAGTACAAGAGTTGTAGGAAATACAGCTTTTGAATGAGCTAGTTCTTCGATCACGATTTGATTAACACTAAGCTTAGTGTATTATCACTATTACCATTGTATATATTGCTCCGATCCTCGTCAGAGGGAAGGGTGCAACATTTTTAACACATACAACGGGATCACAGGGAGGCAACGAGGAACCGATGGATTAAATGCAGAAAGCTATATGGCAACATCTATCACGAGGTGAAGGTGTGCCCCCTTCTGCATACGCCTAACCAAAAATATTACTGCATCTGTTTTAAATATTATTTTATTTCACCCACTTAGTTATATACAGGTTAATATTTTTTATTCGTTCCTTAAAATGAACTTTAGTCCCACTACTTTAAAATTGCCAACAATACTGCGATCTTACGAGCACAAGGCAGCAGGCCAGAAACTAAGAGCAGGTTCTAAAAGAATCAAATTAGTACCTGTTAGATGTCCGCCACTTACACCTTACCGGCCAGGTGAACCACTTACGCTGACTTACTGAAGGGTACAGACCCACTTGTGAGCAAAGCTCGGCTCGTGTTCCCAGCGCCACCAAGCGCTTAAAAATACCAGGCTAGACGATCCGGCCAGTAAAGCACTGAGTGGTCGGCTCAATATACGAGGGCTGTTCAATAAAGAATGTTCACAATTTTTTTTTGACAACGTACCTTTATTCACCCTCATAATTTTGATGGTCCTTCTCAAAATAGTCTTCCATTAATGAGATGCACGTGTCCAAGCGTTTCTACCAGTCTTCAAAGACATGCTGGAAACAATTTTTGAGATATCCTTCAAAATTGCCTCCGCAGCCTTCACCACTGCTTCTGATGATGGATAATGCCTCCCATGCAGGCGTTTCTTCAAGTTAGGGAATAGAAAAAAGCCAAATGTGACTAAATCTCGACTATAGGGAGGGTAAGGGATGCACTTCACGTTGATTTTTGCAAGATATTCAGCAACAACATTGGCATTATGCGGCCGCGCATTATGGTGACGCAGCATCCAGCCTGCTTCACGGAAATGTGGTCTTTTGCGCCTCATATGACTTTAAATATTTTCAGGACATCCCTGTAGTATTGTCCAGTTGCTGATGTGTGTGCAGGTACAGCATGCTGACAAAACATTACATGAAGATCAAGATCAAAGAATGAGATGACTTTCCTTGAAGAAGCAACCACTTGGGGTTGCGGGGTTGGTGATGAAGGAGATTTCCACATTGAGCTTTGCTGTTTGTTCTCACGATCAAAATGATGTAGCCAAGTTTCATCAGCAGTGTTTACGTTTGAAAGAAACTCTAGATCTTCCTCTAGCATCAACTTTAACTGCATGCAGACCTGCATACGAATGTCCTTTTGTTCGGGAATCAACAGTCTTGGAACCCATCGCGCCCAAACACGTCTCATGTGTAATGCTTCTGTCACCAACGTGTAGGTGGCACCCAATGAAATGTTCAGTATTTCAGAAAGTGATCATAAGGTAATTCGTCGATCCTCTCTCACAATGGCAGCAGCAGCATTGATGTTATCTTCCGTAAGAGCAGTAATTGGAGCACCGGGTACACCTTCCTTTGAAATTGAGTGTCTTCCCTCTTTAAACATTTTAACCCATCTTCGAGCTGTGCTTTAGGGAAGAACAGACTCTCCATAGGCCTCCTGTGGCCGCGCCGTGGCTGAGTGGTTAGACCGCTTGGCTCCCACCAAGGCGGCCCGGGCTCGATTCCAGGCGATCGCAAAGTGAGATTTGTGGTGGACAACACGGCGCTGGGGCGGGTTTTCTGCGGGACCTCCGGTTTCCCCCGCCATCTCATTGCACCGGTGCTGCAGCTTCATCTCAAGTATTATCAGTGTCACCGCCTTCGGTGCCTGATTGAGTAAACAAATGGGCGTGAAACACTACACATTTCATTTCATAGGCCTCCTGTAACATTGTATAGGCCTCAAATGAAGATTTGTTGAGACGAAAGCAGAATTTCAAAGCCGCATATTGTTCCTCGTGTGTTACCTCAATTGCAGCGGTAGGCGATACTGAACATGTCTGCATTTGCGGGGACCAGGAATACCAACAATGAAACTACTATGGCGTGTTTGTTTCACATTAAGCTAAGAGAATACAATAAGTTTGAATTTTAGTGCGAAAATTATGACCGTAAAAAAATTATGATTGGTCTTTATTGAACAGGCCTCGTAAATAAATTATAAAATATTTATGAAATATTTATGTCAATTAGTATGAATTAGATAGAATAACTGACCTCTTTGCAAGAATAGTTGAGTTAGTAGATTGTCATAATACTTAGAAGATTGCACAGCAAAAACTGGTGAAACAAGAAAAACATCTAACTTGAAAGTTTCACTGACATTTATCTTAAACACTTGGGAATTAAACTGTAAGCTTCTAATCATTGGCTCACATATATGTATATTTATCGCTTTCAAAGCTAGAATACCGTATTTATCGTACAGATTTCAATAGTCAATCCTTATATGCTGGTAGCTAATATGCTAATAAACTACCAGCATAAGATAGAAAGACTGCTTCCGTCAGAATAGCTGACAAGAATGTGATTATTATCAGACATGTGATGTGGATTAATTGATTGAAAACATGCACATATGTTTCCTCCGACTTGCATGTGGCTTCTTCCTCCAACAAAATATTTGATCCCAGGCAACTATAATTTGAATTACACACTGAAGTAATTCTACAATACGTTTTCATTTGTCACCTTCATTTTCATTTGTTACTTTTGTTTTTATAGGTTTGGCTGTGAATAGGGAAGAAGGGGACAGTTCACACCTCGACAGAACGAAAAACATCCACCCGAGAAGAACAAATGAGGTGATAAACTGACCAGATCACACATATAGAAGAACTATGCTCCCTTCTATGATAGATTATCCATATCACCCGAACATCAGCAATAAACAATGCAATATCAATGAAGTATCAGGCACTGAAGCTACATTGACCAACCAATTTCAGAATGAAAGTGTCCGAGCAACAACATACGAGACTTGCATTCCAAAATTCCCGCCCATTCTAAACCTGAGTCTTTCTGTATTCTTTTTCCCCTAGTTGGTTGAATAGGTTCCTCTTTTACCAGGACTTCATTTCCTTTGACTCTATTTACTTTTGTTTCAGGTGTGTTCTAGGTTTCGTGGTGTGTGTTGGTGCCAGTCCAATGGGCAGTTGGTTACTCCAATGCAAGACTATTGTCAATTGACACAGAGAACAGCTATTTGAATGAGCCGTCCACCATCCTCACTGGCCAGCTTCAACTGAGGGATGGCCTCTCTATCTGGGAACTATTAAACCTCCGCGCAGCCCTATGGTTTGCCTACCTGCGACCTGTAGCCTTCTGTGGTTTCTTATTTTTGAAATGTTTATGGTTCTGTCCTTGCTCCTCGAGGGGGTAGTTGTCCTAATAGTTCTCACATATGTCAACTACAAGGGGAATTATCTAATACCTGTCACGGAATGTTATTACCTTGAAAAATGAAAAAAACAGTCTTTTACTTTTCTTGAAGCCCATAAAATTCTTATATAACATTTAAAATATACTGGCTCCGTATTGTACCCAACTACATCTTAGTATGCTAATTATCATTTTTGTTTTCTTACTTGTTCCATTTAACTACAATGGTCATATCGGTGGCCGATCTCCTTTGAAACATATCGAAGGCGTTAACTCGTATTCGTTGTGTTTTAGTCATTAGATCACGTACACATTTATACCTCGCCTTTATCTGCAATGGTCATTTCGGCGGGCGTTCTGCTTTGGAACATATCGAAGGTGTTAACTCGTATTCGTTGGGTTTTAATCATTAGATCACGTACACATTTATACCCCGCCTTTAACTGCAATGGTCATATCTGTGGCCGTTCTCCTTTGGAACATATCGAAGGTGTTAACTCGTATTCGTTGGGTTTTAATTATTAGATTACGTACACATTTATACCCCACCTTTAACTACAATGGTCATATCGGCGGTTGTTCTCGTTTGGAACATATCGAAGGTGTTAACTCGTATTAGTTGGGTTTCAATCATTAGATCACGTACACATTTGTACCCCGCCTTTAACTACAATGGTCATATCGACGGCCGCTCTCCTTTGGAAGATATCGAAGGTGTTAACTGGTATTTGTTGGGTTTTGATCATTAGATCACGTACACATTTATACCCCGCCTTTAACTACAATGGTCATATCCGCGGCCGTTCTCCTTTGGAACCAATCGAAGGTGTTAACTCGTATTCGTTGGGTTTAAATCATTAGACCACGTATACATTTATACCCTGCCTATAACCGCAATAGTTATATCGGCGGCCGTTCTCCTTTGGAACATATCCAAGGTGTTAACTTTTGTTTGTTGGTTTTAATCATTAGATCACGTAGACATTTATACCCCACCCTTAACTCCAATGGTCATATCGGCGGTCGTTCTCCTTTGGAACATATCGAAGGTGTTGGCTTGTATTCGTTGTGTTTTAATCATTAGATCACGCACACATTCACACTCTCATTCAAACTTCCAGATTCTGGGGAAGATGAGGAATTATCTTGGTCAGAGAAAAATCCTCACACCCACCACCAGGAATCGAACCCGGGATTCCTAGCACGGCAGGCTGGTGCTCTACCGACTGAGCTACGGGGTCAGCCTCATTTCATTTGTTTTACAGTTAGACCAGAGGAAGACAGCCTCGAGAATTGTGACGTATTTCAGCCGGAAGCGAGGACTGCATTGCGTGTCACGTCAGGCAAGAGCCGTGTAGTACCAAGCTGCCTGTATAAATGGCGCTGTGAGTATAGAATCTGAGGGTACAGTCAGGTGTAACAGACTCGATGACAACAAAGTAACTGCCATGTACTTAATGAAACTGTTAAAATTTACAATGTGACGATTTATTGAAGAACAAATATGCATACAAGAAGGACTTGGCTGATGTTTACAAGAATGTCCTCTGAAAGAGATTTCCGAGGTTTTTTGATTGCTGCACGGACATTGTGTATGTTTGGCTCGACATATGTGTGCGAAAAGTTTTTCTTCTGTTATGAAATTAGCTAAGCCCAAACCCCGAAGTACCTTATTGGTTCACAATCTAACATGCAGCCTTTGATTAAAAATTTCCCAGACATTACGTCCTGATATTGATAAACTAATTAAAGAAAAACGAAACAGAAATCGTCGGAAAATATCCAAGTAATTTTGTTCTGAATGGATCTCCTCTAATTTGCAGAGAAAATTACTTTGTTTTATTGTATTTACTTTATAACATGCCTGAACTTCAGATAAACTACGAGTTGAAGTTTTATATATTTTCTCATAGCACAGACCCAAAATGCAATTGCTTATAAACTGTGACCAATTGTCTAATTAAAGCAGTCAGCATTAACATTACAACATCCAAGATATAAGTTGTACATATTATTAATACCCGATACGTTTCCTGTCTTTCCTACGCTGTAGGGACCCCAACACATCAAACTATTTCCTTCCTCTTAGACAGCAGAAATCAGCGCGGTGACGTCACACGCTAACCTGCTTTTCGTTCGGGGGCACATTTGGCGGTTGGAGCTGACGGAGCTGACGTCACACCGCCACTAGCTGTCTTCCCCTGAGTTAGACGTTCCCTCGTGTAACATAAAACTCTCCCATGTCAATTTTGGAAGGTTTGACTTATTAGCTCAAGATATGAAGAAGGGGAGAGAAGAGAGGATATTAAGGATGTTCAGTCTTCAGAGATAAGAAAGGAGCAGAAAACAAATTCACTATCATGCACGCCGAAATTCTGTTAGACACTTAGAATACTGTCACCCGAACGTCGGAACTTCGTATAGAACCGGCAGGCAAGTAGGGCCAGGCGGGAAGCATTGAGGCTACGCCTACCCATATGTCTCGTGTCACTAACTGAAGGGATGATTAGGAGAGCGGCACGAGCCCTGTACCTTCTCTTTCCCCTCCCAGCAGACGTCTGGAAACCTCGGGATAATTGTGCGCGCCGTGAAATTTCCGAATACGGTGATCTTCCCTATATAAGGCCTGCAGTTGGCTGAGTCAGTTCAGATCTTGGCGAGCAGCCGTGAGGAGCGCCGAGTGAGTGAACGGACCGGAAGACTGTGTACGTGCATCGGAGAAGTATACGTAATTGCGAGTGCAGAGTGGACCTGTGACAGACGAACTGGTGAATTGTAATTGTGTGCGCTACGTAATTCTGCATAATCGGCAAGTGTTCCAACTGTAATTCGGTGGAAAAAACAACATTTTGAGTCTGTACAATTGGACTTTTAATTTCACGAACGCACAAAGTCACAATACTAAAGCACCCAAACAAGAGGAAAGGAGAATTGGAATGCAAGAACAGCAAATTCGGGAGATGTAATTATCGTTCGGAACATTAGCTTATCGACTGGGGGAAACTCGTAAATCAAACCCATTGGTCAGGAACGTCAGCCTCGAGAATCGAACGCACTACCTACTGAATGCAGGCCACAGATGCTATCAGCCAGAACCATCCTACCGCATAAAATAATTATTTCGACATAATTTGTAAGTTAATACGATATTATTTTGTTTAGCAATATTTATTCACCAAAATTAAATGCAAACACAGCAGATACGAAGTTTTGTCCACTGAAAGCATTGAACCTATGGCTGTTACAGTATGGATCATTTTTGAGCTTGAAACACAATGAGTTTTAAAATCCAAATCAAGAATACTCGTGTTATTATGACGTTGGCAGTTCACTAGTATAGTTGTGTGTGTCGGACCATGGAGGAATTGATGCTCAAATCAGCCACAGGTCTACAAAACTTAAACTTCGACATCTCGGGATAGTGGCAAGTCTCGGGAAAATATTTATCAGGGCTTCTTGAACGTACAGAAGTGACCTTGATAGCATGTTTTTATTAGACGTCATGTTATTGATTAAACGTCACCAGTTATTGCGAGCACTTTATTAAACGATGAGGTAGAGTTTACGGGGAATACGATCTATAAACTACATAAATCTCTGTAAAGCTTCACTACCTGGTATTTTATATGGAGTATTCCATTCATACACACCGTATTTGGTATTAACCAGTTATCTACGGCCTGACCACCAGA
Source organism: Mantis religiosa (assembly GCA_030765055.1). Lineage (NCBI taxonomy): Eukaryota > Metazoa > Arthropoda > Insecta > Mantodea > Mantidae > Mantis > Mantis religiosa. The sequence goes on from CM060952.1 coordinate 24,433,355, forward strand.
AGGCGAGTGGGGTCCGAGCTGTGAGAGAGGGTTCACGTAATCCATTTGTTTACTTAATAATATGTGCAAGTGAATCACCCATGTTTTCTCATCTAATATTTGTACTGTGAACCTTTCACAAGAGTGTAGCAGTAAGAAATGTGTTTTTCACAAACAAATCTAATCATTGTTTCACATAAGCTTTCCCCGTATTTCTTAACGGTCACGTGGCCTTATCACCTCTCATTGGCAGCTATTGTACGAGGCATGTCTTTTTAAGTCAGTACCGTTTTGGAAATTAAAAAAAGACGTGCATAAATATTGCAATAATTTTATTTTTACATGAAAGCCTGTACCTTAATCTACGTTTCTACATAATTTCCGTGAATATTGAGGCACTTGTCATAACGTGGCACCAGTTTTTGAATACCCTCCTCATAAAATTCTGCCACCTGACGTGTTAACCACTGTATCAAACTGTTTTGACTTCGTTATCGTCTTGAAGACGCTAATCGCCCAGATGGTTCTTCAAGTGCAGGAACAAATGGTAGTCGCTGGGCGCCAGATCAGGGCTGTATGGAGGATGATCTAGAGTACCCCATTGAAAAGATTTGATGAGACCTTTGGTCCGATTAGCCACATGTGGACGGGCATTGTCATGCAGCAAAACGATACCCTTACTCAACTTGCCACGTCTTTTGTTCTGGATTGCACGGCGTCGATTTTTCAATGTCTCACAATAAGACGCTGCATTGATTGTCTCATTACGAGGCAGAAACTTCACTAGCAATACTCCTTTTCTGTCCCAAAACACTAAGCACATGATTTTCCGGGCAGAAATTGTTTGCTTAAGCTTCACTTTTGTGGGTGATGAATGTCGCCATTCTATGGATTGTTGTTTCGATTCTGGTGTGACGTAGGCCACCCATGTTTCGTCACCACTTAACAATTTGGTCTAAAAGATCTTCACCTTCATTGTGGTACCGCTCAAGGAAAGTCTATGCACTGCCTAAACGTTGGATTTTGTGCAAATCCATCAACATTTTCGGAACCCAACGTGAACACAATTTTCGGTACTTCAAGTTCTCGGTCACAATGCGATACAAAATAATACGAGAATATAGAGGAAAATAGTCGCACAATGATGAAATTGTAATGCGTCTGTTTTCTCTCACCTTTTCGTCCACTTTCTGCACCAAATCTTCAGTAACGACCAAAGGACGCTCACTCCGTATTTCATCATGCACATTTGTGCGGCCATCTTTAAGTGCTCTCACCCATTTCCTTACCCTTCCATCACTCATAATGTTTTGTCCGTAAACTTCACAGATCTCACGATGAATATCGATCGGTTTTACGCCTTTAGCACTAAGAAATCGTATAACAGCCTGTACTTCACAATCGGCGGGACTCACGATTGTCGGAGGCATCTTAAACACTCAGTAACCAACATATACAATGAAGAATAAGACTGTAATGGCGCCAGTGCGTAGACAATAGATGTAGGTAACCAGCGCGCATGCGCGGAACGCCGACCTTAGCGCTGCGGGGGTGGAATCGCAAAACGGTACTGACTTAAAATAACATGCCTCGTTGTGCGATAAAAATTAGTTCGTTATTTAACATGGTGATATATCTTTATATGTTGGAAGAGAATTGTCAAATTTATATTTTAGTAACTACTTTAATTAAATATATTACGCAACAGAATATATTTATCTGAAATGCATGTTAATTCTTAAACGAAGTAAAGAGGAGGTTCCTTTGCTCTCAAGTACATGGCACGATAGCACGTGATTTAGCGGTAGTGATGACATATTTGTTTTTATGTCTTTTATCACTGACCCTGTTTTCAACTGGATTAGTCAAATATCGCCATTCGAAGGTTGTCTCTGCCGAGTGCGAGAGCTAAATAATTTTATTGATCGTTTATTACGCGTGTACTTATTATATGTATAATGGCAGAGTTTATCGCCAAATTTTCGCTGAAGCATCGCAAAGCGGCGAAAAAAGAATTGTGGTGCATTTGTTTAATGCACGCACAGAGAAGAATCCGTCTTTGTTAGTGAGAGAAGTCGAACAGCTGTGCTCTGAAATTACAGGTGTGTTAGATGCGTAGGAACATCGCGACATGAAATTGAGACAACAGGAAAACTTACTACTCCAGGGCCGATATTGCTGTGTGGCGAAGACGTTATTTAAGGACAATCAGACTGTACCGGGATACAAGTCGCAAAATATACTACCTTGACGAGACTTGGGTGAATGAAGGACACACACTTATGGCGTGACACGACTTTTAAGACTGAAAGACAAGCATTTCTGCAAGGTTTTAAAAATTCCCAGTGGAAAATGCCCAAGTCCTTTCATTATAACTTATTTCAGTTTCATTGCTCATTGATTCAGTTTCAATTTGCTCAGTTTCATTATAAACTTCATTATTTTTGCATGCCTTCATATTACTATTTGTATTTTATCTATCTTCCTGGCAATTATGACTTTTACTGCAGTTTTAAATGTGACGGGAAGGCACCATCTATGGTCTATGTCTCGAAAGCATTAGTCAATTAAGGTGAGGGGGAAGGTAGCTGCACGCGGAGTGATACACGTCAGCGGGGAAAGGTTATATGAAACAGGGATTAGTTTTAAACAAGAATGACTACGGCTAGAGTTTCACATATTGTCACAGTGGCGAACGCGAGGTTGTTCTAGAGTGGAAGAGTCGAGTCGGGCAACTGAGCCGCCATTGTGAGGAAGCTGCAGTAGGGAAATCGCTTCGTTTTGTTGCTTATTGGCTGTTGAGACGTGAGTGGCACGCTTTCAAGAACTACCTGTGGCTGACGTCACTAAAACGTTATGAAGCCGGGACAGAATTTTGTTGCTATGCGCAAATACCGTTCGACACTCTTTAAAACAGCAAGTTGAGAGCATCTGGTTTCTGGAACTATGTACCGCGTCCAGCAGGACTGTGTAAAAGCTCGGTAGAAGTCCTGGAGCCAGTCCATCAATGCGACATAGTGGTACAAAAGTAGTAGTGAGAGCACTGTGATGCTTAGAGCTGAGTGTGACTCCTTGGAACGGTATGGAAGCAGTAAGTGTGGCTCCGTGGTGCGGAATCGGTGATTTGTGGAACAGCAGCAAAGCACTTTTTTTTTTTTTTTTTTTTTTTTTTTGCAAATATGGCAGCACAAAGGGTGCATGGTAAGCAGACATGTAAGACATGTGTCGAAGAGAAGAGAGAGGTGGTTTGTACGTCAGCACTGAGTTAATCAATTTAGTGATAAATAAAGCACTTTGAAGCGAATATTGTGACTTTGGCATAATATCAACGGCACTTAAGCCACTTAGAAAACGCATATTTCGTAAATGTAGTGATAGTTTTTTTTTTTCTTCTAATTTACGTCCTCCAGTCCTCCAACATTAGGCCATATTGGACGGTGAGTGCAATGGATGGAATGATACTCAAATGAGCCCAAGGTCCATAGAGCTTAAGAGTTACCCGATATTCGTCTTTCAGGGTAAGGGAAAACCCCGGTAAAAACCTTATCCAGATAACTCACCCTGACCGAGATACGAACTCGGGACCTCTTGAACGCGAGGCACGCTTGGCTCTCACCAAGGCGGCCCGGCTTCGATCCCAGGCGACCGCAAAGTGAGAATTGTGGTGGATAACACGGTGCTGGGGCGGGTTTTCTCCGGGATCTCCGATTTTCCCCACCATCTCATTCCACCGGTGCTCCATCTTCATCTCATGTATCATCAGTGTCACCGCCTGCGGTGCCGTATGTAGTAAAAGCGGGCGTTAAACACTACACATTTCATTTCATTTGAGCGTGAGGCAGACACCCTACCACACACGCTACTGAGACAGGCATGTGATAGGTTTTCGGCACTTGTCTAACAATACTGTGTTACGGTACTACGGTGCATAAACAAGATGGGAAGTAAACTATGTTTCATATAACCTTGCCCCGCTGACATGTACCACTCCGCGTTCAACTACCTTCCCCCTCGTCCTAATTGGCTAATGCTTTCGCGCCATAGGCCATAGGCGGTGCCTTCCCGTCACATTTAAACCTGCAGTAAACGTCATAATAACTGCCGGGATGATAAATAAAATCATACAATTAAGGATATGAAGGCATGCAAAAATACAAATTTATAATGAATCTGAGCAAATTGAAACTAAATGACTGAGCAATGTAACTGAAACAAGTTTATAATGAAAGGTTTTCGGCCTTTTCCACTGGGATTTTTTAAAACCCGTACACATACCTTGTAAAACTACTTGTCTTTCAGTCTTAAAAGTCGTGTCACGCCATACCTTACTTTTCGTGTGTTCTTCATTCTCCCAAATCTCGTCAAGGTAGTATGTTTTGCGACTTGTATCCCGGTACAGTCTGACTGTCCTTTAGTAACGTCTTCGCCACATAGCAATATCGCCTCTGTTTTAGCACATTTTTCTTGCCTCTTTTTTCATTCACAAACCCCAGCTGTATAAGCAATCTGCTGAAATTTGGTGAATCTGCATCCTCATTTACAGCGGACGAAATGTTATTTATGTGAGGGAGTTCGTTTCTAAAGAAAAAACTATACACATGACGACGCACAGCACTTTTCACGTATTTTCTCCGAGCACGCACTTTTGTTTATTCCTGCTTTTGCCTGGAGTGCTAAGTTTTCCTATTTTCTCAATTTCACATCGCGATGTTCCTACGCATCTTACACTCACACCTGTAACTTCAGAGCACAGCTGTTCGACTTCTCTCACTGACAAAGACAGATTTTTCTCTGTGAGTGCATTAAACACATGCACCGCAATTCCTTTTTCGCCTGTTTGTAAGAATTTACCCTTGCGATACTTCAGCGAAAAACTGGCGGTAGACTCTGCCATTTATTCATAGAAGTACACGCGCAATAAACGATCAATAAAATAATTTAGCTTTCGCACTAGACACAACAACCTTCGAATGCCGATATATGACTAATCCAGTTCAAAACAAGGTCAGTGATAAAAGTCATATAAACAAATATGTCACCACTACCGCTGAAGCACGTGCTATCACGTCATGTGCTTGAGAGCAAAGGAACCTCCTCTTTACTTCGTTTAAGAATTAACATGCATTTCAGATAAATCAACTCTGTTGCGTAGTATATTTAATTAAAACAGTTACGAAAATATAAATTTGACAATTCTCTTCCAACACTTATAGTTATATACAGATATATCACCATGTTAAATAGCGAATTAATTTTTACCGCACGACAGTCTTTACCAAACAGCAGCCAATGAGAGGTGATTAGGTCACGTGACCGGTAAGAGATACTGGGCAAGCTTACGTGAAACAAGGATTAGTACGTTACTCCAACTCCAATTTTTCTGGTTCTCACACGTGCCTTTAGAAATGTCGGGATATCTACAAAACAGAGCCGTTTATCTTATAATTCACTTGCAGTATGATATCTTATCAGATAAACTGTTAGCTATAGTATCAATTTGTAGTGATCGTCACCAGATTCCGCCACCTCCGATGGACGTAACGAATGATATGGGACCCCAGAACAGGACGTTGAACGACAGGGAGACCAAAGATGAGATGGACAGATAGTTTCAAAAATATAGCAGGGACACAAGCTAAGATCAAAATAGCATGGAGGACACTGGAAGAAGATGTCCACGACAAGAAGGCTAGAGGGGTATGAAGGGCAGAGGAGCTTGAACTGTTTATTTGCTCCAGTAGTGTATTGTTTACTAGGAAACGAGTGTATGAGAGTGCATATGAATCACCCATGCTGCCAGATTTAACATTTGTTGCAGTAAATGCAGCGATAAGTATTATGAATGGATGAGTTATGTGACAACACTTGTGTATTTTATTTGAGCCTTCCATCCTTGACATACACGGAAGGGGAGAATATACACCTTGCAGACAGCAAAAGTGATTACGCTACACATTGCTCTAGCTTGCCTTCTTGTCCTGAGCAAACAGGAGCTATCACGTGCTGTAAACTAAAAGGTACTGTACGCGCACGTTTCCTTGAGCGCTGGATTTACGGTGAGGTGAAGAAGCGAGAGCTAACGCTCTTTTGTTTCTGCAGTGTGGTCAACCTTGAAAAACACAGTTCAGCAAAATAGCGTGTAAGATAAGCGAAGATGTCACAAGTAACGTTACATCCTCTGAAAACATTCCTTAGTTTTGCCACGCTAGCTCAATTGCATTCAGATCACAGTTATACGGAGGTAGACGAATAATAATGTGTCCCCTTTCGAGAGCCATAACATCCATAAATGTTCATACAAATATAAATCATTTTCAAGTAAATGCTGATGTACCACACTCGTAACAAGAATAAACTCGCAATTCGAGTGCAGCAAACGAGCCTTTATGAAGGAAGCTTTAACTACAAAGGGATAATGTTGTATAATAAACTTCCAGATTCATTTAAACAAGCTAAATCATCAAAACACTTTAAGAATACACTGTTTTTATACGATTAATGAATTTTTAGAACTATAACCATGTTAATGAGCACTGGGAGCATAGTACATTCACAAACCTGTAATATCCATACTATGAAAGGGAGAACGCAAAAGGTTAAAGTAGGTAAAGAGCTGTCCGATAGGGGAACCGTAAGTTCGGGTGTGCCGCAAGGCTCAGTACTAGGACCTTTACTGTTTCTCCTTTTTGTTAATGACATTGCTGTTAATATTAACTGCCAGATAAGGTTGTTTGCAGACGATTGTATCATTTATAATAAAATTCGGAATACAGTGCATGAAACCGCTCTTCAGGATGATTTAAATGAAATCTGTAATTGGGCTGCGGCTAACATAATGTCAATTAATGCCAAGAAAAGTAAGTCCATTGTTTTTAGTAGAACTAAGGGCAAAATTATTCTTAAGTATCACATAGGAGGGGTGCAAATTCCACAGGTGAACAGCTGCAAATACTTGGGAGTGTACCTGGCAAGTAATGCTGGATGGGACGGACAAGTAAATTCCACATCTAGGAATGCGTGGAAGGCATTACATTTCGTAATGAGAATATTGAGAAGGGGGAGCGCTAGGTCCAGGGAAATTGCCTACAAGGCCTTAGTGCGGCCGGTTATGGAATATGGAGTAGCATGCTGGGACCCGTATAGAGCTAACCAAATCGATCCATTAGAAAAAATACAGAAGAGGGCAATAAAATTCATAAAAAGAGGCAAGTATTTTGGGTCTATAAAAGGAGATGAGACTAAATGGGAGGAATTAAGAATTAGGCGTAAAAACATAGGTTGGTAGCATTATTCAAAGCTAATGCTGGTGTAAAGGCATGGGTGGACGTTAGTGTAAGGTTAGATAATCCTGATTATTATGGACGAAACGATCATAGGTATAAAATAAGAGTAGAAGATACAGAACCGACGTAGGAAAATTTTCTTTTCTTAATAGAACCATTGAAGAATGGAATGAATTGCCTGTAGCAGTCTTTCAGGGCTGTCCCCTGTCGCTGAAGAAATTTAGAAAAAATCTAGATAGAATAAGGTTTAACTTTTAAATTATAATGGTATATAATATGTAAATAGAGAAGTAATTAGATACATTTTAAGTGACTGAAGCTAAAATAATATCATTTTTGTATTGTTTATTGTGTTATTGTTGTAAATCTAGTATTGTAATTTGATCTGTATTCTTAACTCTGCCACCGGGTAGTACCCAGTTGCAGTGAATAAATACATACATACATAGTAAATTAGTCTATGCAAATACCACATGAAACCATAGAAAAGCTGTTTACTGTGTATATTGTATGTAATCAATTTGACTTTACATATATACTGTATTTATACATTTTGACGTGTCTCATAACATGTATATGTTGCCAAGAACGAACTAAAATTCTAATTCTAACATACGATTGTTGTAAACTGGTTAGGTAATTAATCTCGAAATTGACCAAAACGAAATATGCCAGACATTATAAAGCTTGGCTTATTAGTCGCTAGATGTCAGAGTATAGCAAATTTCAAATTTCAAAGTTGTCATATATGTTTACGGAGTTAAATGAAACTTACTGAATCAGGCCTTGGAACCCGATCGCTCTTGTTATTGCGCGTGTACTGTATATCATAGCTAAGTGTGTACTAAAATGGTGTATGTGTTAAGTGTGTGAAGTCAACAGTGGCAGTGCTGGGGACAGGAAGGTACGCCTTTACTGGGGCGCAGCAACTGCACAAGGCTCTTAGGAGCTACAACGCTAACGAGCTTCCTAATTGCTACTCTCTTCGTAGAAGGCGTTTACCGTTAAGGGATTTACAAACTTTCATTTATTTCAGTAGATGACACCGACCGTTCTTCATTTATTTCTGGAAAAATTAGGAAATACTACTCCTCAACATCGAATTCATTTTCCGTTATAGAAAAAAAGTATATTGCTTTAAGTTCTAATACTGAAATTGCTCTTAATTAATGCACATTCAAACAATGTGAATTACTTAAAAATACTAATTTCTTTTAAAAAATATGTCTTTATCGTATTCGGATTATAGCTTATCTTAACTCTTAGCTCAAATATTTCCTGATTCTGTTCGAATATAACGGTAACAATAACAGTGCACACTAAGAGATATACAATCCGTAATTAAAGAAACATAAAATATGTAGAAACAAAGGAAAGTAATCTACTCGCATTCCAAAGCGTGTTACAATGATCACTGAAGCTTTTAATTGATACGTTAAAGCGGAACTGCTGCCGCCCTCCTAGTACTGATACGGCACGTAGATATCTACCCCACTAGAGCTGGTTGGCTTGCTGCCAGGAATTTGTGTTCAAGGTTGTACTAAAACTAGGTCATCATTCGGGAATGGGGAATTGAAACGAAAATGAAATTGGTCACGAAGCCTGCCGTTAATTTTGGCTGCTTTTAGAAACTCTCGTGCTTGTGTGATTCTACTTTCCCTACTATATATTTATAGAAGGTAGAGGAAGTGTTCTATTACATCCAAAATAACTCAACACCGAGATTTTTGGAAATTAGGCATCTGTAGAACACAGAAGTGTAAGTCCGTTAAGTAATAAACTTGGTATTTAAGTTCAGCATATGTAGTGATGCGCAGGCGGTACTTAATAAAGTGGGTGGGTCAAAAAATAAAAGCCTCCGATTTTTTTCTGTTTTAATTGCCAAGAAAATTGAATGCAATTTACATAGCTTGAAAACTAAAACATTGCCGATTAATTTTTCACTATTCAATATAATCTCCGTCCTTTTCCACAGTTTTGGTCCACCTTTTAACTAGGGCATGTATTCCACTGTGGTAAAACACGCGGTCTTGCTTCCTAAGCCATTGACGCACGGACATTTTCACAGCCTCCTCATCTTCAAAATGAATCCCACGATGAGCTTCCTTTAGTGGCCCGAACAGATGGAAGTGTGATGGTGCCAGGTCAGGGCCATATGGGGGCTGAGGTAAGACTTGCCATCCCAATTTCTCAATATCTGCAGTGGTGTAACGGCTGGTGTGTGGTCTTGCATTGTCATGCTAAAGAAGAACATCCATCATAGTTTTTGTTGGGCGAACTCGGCGAAGACGTGCTTTCAGCTTTTTGAAAGTTCTGGCGTATTGGATAGAATTTATTGTGCATCCCTGCTCCAAAAAATCAATCATAAGCACACCCTCTGCATGCCAAAACACTGTCACCATAACTTTCCCTACCGACCGCTGAGTTTTGAATTTCTTTTTCTTCGGGTACGTGTGATGCCATTCCATTGAGTGCCTCTTTGATTCAGGTTCAAAAACATGAACCCACGTTTCGTCTCCAGTAACAATTTTTTTCCAGAATCTGGTCTCCCTCCAAATTGAAGCGCTCCAAGTGTTCGGAGGCTATTGTTTTACTTTTTCCTTTGTTTTGGGCGGTTAACATTCTTGGTACCCAACGTGAACAAACTTTTGATTTGCCCAGTTGTTGAATAATCGTCATGACACTGCCTTTACTACGGGAGGTAATGCGACACAATTCACCTGTTGTTACCCGGCAATCACCACGAATCATGTCATCGACTCGCAGAATGATGCAGTCACCGGCCTGCCGCTTCGCTTTTCGTCTATCAATGGTGTTTGCCCTTCAGCTTCGTTACAGCGACGAACCCATCGTCTAACAGTGCTGGCATCCACCGTTGCATCATAATACACATTTTTTAGCCTTTCGTGAATGCTAATTGGCGTTTCACATTCCGCAGTCAAAAATTCAATCACAGAACGCTGTCTAATACGAATGTGGATGTCAGCCATTTTGCAAGAGGATGCAGGGCTGCCACCTGTTGGCTTAGGAAGTTACTACTGCAGGGGATTAGAGAAGAAGGTTTAAGGCATTGCGTCAAATCCAAAGTTTTCACATAACTTACTTATTTAAGGAAAAAAATAGGAGGCATTACTTTTTGACCCACCCTCGTATTTATAAAGTTTGTACATCATCCATTGTACAGTACATTCTTAAAGAATGTATTTCCTGTGACGGATTATCGCATAAAGACCGCGCTTGGGTTATGTACGTTTGGGGATCACCGACAGGGACCCTTCGCTTAGGATTTCTGCAATGCACAATAATGTACGCTTCGTTTAACTGTTACAGAAATAATTATTTCTAAATCGTAAAGCTTGAATATGTCAGAAATTAGCATACAATATTCAATAATATATACCTACAATTTCGAGTGATAAGATTCCGGAACTGTTTATTTTTTCAATCTTAAACATTTATTAACTCGCTTCAAATCACTCATTATTAGCCTCCATTAAGTTATCAACTTAAATGTGTTGTTAGCTCTCACACCACCCACGCATACCCTAACTAAAAGGATCTCCTAATTCACCACTGGAGCAGCTGGTAGTCAAAGATGACGCGCACATTTCAGCATCACAATTTGCTGCAAAAGCTTCATGAAACGCTAGAGTTTAACATTATGTTAACACCTTTAGCTAAATGTTAACTAACAAGATGTTGAGTATTTTAACATCAGCTGCTGAAACCGTTACTAAGTGGCGTATTTGGAGGTTAAGGTAGATGCCTGAAATATACAAGGTGAGTCATCTAACCCTATTTATTTTTGAATTTATGCAACGTGCTAAGCAACATATGGGACTCATCCCTTGTTTAAATTATTAGAAGGAAAACCCATCAACTGTTTTAATTATCTTAGATGCAATATCTCTTACTTTAAAGATAGTGACATTTAAAAAAAAATCAACAAATTTAATGGTATATATGGCACCATAAAGAGAACCTTAAAAATACGGGAACAGAGACTAAATTAAAATTTTTATAAAGTAATGGCAGTTCCTATGTATGGTAGTGACTTTTGGACTAGAACAAAAAAAGAAGAACAAATGTTTGAAACAGCGGAAATGAAGTTTTTAAGAAATGTGGAAGGTTATAATCTTCTAGACAAGCAAAGAAGTAAGGACATTCGAAAAGAATCGAATATTTTTAAGCTAACAGAATAAAACAATATACGAGTACTGTTCAATAAAGAATGACCACAATTTTATTTTGACAACGTACCTTTACTCATCTCATAATTTTGATGGTCCTTCTCAAAATAGTCTCCCCTGATTGCGATGCATTTGTCCCAGCGTTTCTGACAGTTTTCAAAGACATGCTGGAAACCATTTTTGAGACATCCTTCAAAATCCTCTCCGCAGCCTTCACCACTGCTTCTGATGATGGATAATGCCTCCTACGAAGGCGTTTCTTCAAGTTAGGGAATAAAAAAAAGTTACATGGGACTAAATCCGAACTATAGAGAGGGTGAGGGATGCACTTCACATTGATTTTTGCAATATATTGAGCAACAGCATTGGCAATATGCGGCCACGCATTATCGTAGTGCAGCATCCAGCCTGCTTCATGGATATGTGGTCTTTTGCGCCTGATATGGACTTGCAATGTTTCCAGGACATCTCTGTAGTATTGTCCAGTTACTGATGTGTGTACAGGTACAACATGCTGATAAACCATTCCATGAATATCAAAGAATAAGATGACCATAACTTTCCCAGCAGAAGCAACCACTTTTGCTATTTTGGGGGTTGGTGATGAAGGAGATTTCCACACTGAGCTTTGCGGCACGCCTCGGTGGTGTAGATGGTAGCATGTCTGCGTCACGTTCAAGAGGTCCCTAGTTCAATTCTCGGTCAGGGCCAGTTACTTGGATAAGGTTTTTTCGGGGATTTCCCTTATCCTGAAAGAATGTCGGGTAACTCTAAGCTCCATGGACCCCGGACTCATTTGAACATCATTTCACCCATTCCATTCATCGTCCGATATGACTTAACGTTGGAGGACGAAAAACTACACCCAAAAAAGGCATTGAGCTTTGCTGCTTGCTCTCAGGATCAAAATTATGTAGACAAGTTTCATCAGCAGTGATTACGTTTGACAGAAACTCCGGATCTTCCTCTAACATCAACTTTAACTGCATGTTACCTCCATTGCAGTGGTAGACGATACTGAACATGTCTGAACTTGCCCAGTTCTCACAGGCGGGAACCAGGAGTACCAACAATGAAACAGCTACGGCGTGTTTGTTTCACATTAAGCTAACAGATTATATTAAGATTGACTTTTAGTGAGAAAAATTATGACTGTAACAAAAATATGATTATTCTTTATTTAACAGCCCTCGTAGAAATAACTGGAAGGAACCTGTCGACTGAATGACCGATAACCACATTCGAAAATTAGTTTTATATTACAAATCATTAGGTAGAAGAAATATTAGTAGACCAAGAAAAAGATGAGTACAAAACGTTTGATTTAAAATTTATGAGACCGCAACGAGCCTTGATGGCTTAAACCGTGAAAAGTTGATGATGGTGTTGGGGATGATGATGATGATGATGATGATGATGATGATGATGATGATGATGATGATGATGATAAGTTATTTGCATATACGTCACGTGGCTTAATTTCAGCGGTTCATTTCAGCCTGAGCGCCCTGCGTCTTATATTGATATCCAAAGGGAGACTTAGGTGGAAATAAGCCATCAAAGGTGAATTTATTCCTACCACAAGTTGTTCAAAGAGTCAAGTCTTCTAAACCAGAGAGCCAGTCCTGTAGTAAAACAAGTACATCATTCTTAGTTCACTTTTAAACACCGTACGTTGGCACAATGTGGACAAAACTTCCTTTGCTGCTACCTGATATGGAAACCTTGAAGTTAGCAAATGTATGCCTTATCAACATACTCGGCATGTTTTGTTAATGGTACAAGTTATAAACCAAGGTGAAACCTGCACAAATCGGATACTGAATAAGCATGCATCTTGGAGGAAAAGCTTTGGTTTGGGAAAAAAATATCATATACTTTGATAAAATGCTGTGCTTTCTAGAAAACTGCAAATACTTTATTTCGAGACACACTGTGTTTCGGAGGAGACTGCAAAGTAGATCAAGTTAAACGAGATTTATTCGTAAAAGTGCATATCGAGGCGGGAATTGCAACATTGACAAAATATGCGGCTTATGGGTTAAATATGAGGTTTACTTCAGCATTGTTTGTTCCTTGCAAAGATGTATATTGTGCTAGCGTAACTCCCTGGTCGGCCACTCTGTATCTCCTCTCACGTCATCCTTCCTCCCGGGAATGCCCCAATCGGGGCATAGGTACAATAGATCAAGAATGGTTGCAGTACCGAGTACACTTCGTACGATTCTCTATCCTTTTCTATCTAACCAGGAGTCAACATCACGCAGACAGCCTCGAGGGTGTCCAGCAGTAAGATTATAAGCAGGGCAAAGAACCAGGTTCAGTTTATGAAAAAGTCGTGCCCATGTTGCCAGAAATGTGTCTGTCCGACGCCTTTCACCATGCTTTTATTTTCTGGAAAAACAACAAACAAGTGAACATCATTTCTCCGCCATTACACAAACTACTATGAATCATTGCTTTGCAGAACAATTCGACTTCAAAATGGTGATGAAACTGGTTCATACGGATGCCAATTTTCGATAATAGAGGCATTCAACTAATGCATCAACTGTTATTATAACAATTCTTGACCATTTCTTTCAAATAATAAATAACCATCTAATTACTATACAGAATCATGAACATAAATTATTCTAGATTGGAATAATACTATAAATTAGTGGTTTACATCTGTGTTGTTAAACTGAATACTTTTCCCCTTGCTATGTTACCTCAATGTGCATCGAAGGTAGTTGAATTTACGAGAAATAATCTGTTTGGGTTTTCCGATGAGCACAAATAGCATTACATGCAAAAGCTTTCAGTTACTTTAGTTTATGTGTATATCCCCTAGAGTGAAATATCTGATAGTTGCATTTTAATCTATAATTACATAAAAATGTTTTGTTATTCTGCATCTAGCTCAGCAGCATAAAGAATGTGGCATTTCGTTTCATATATTTTCGATAGCACTGAAGATTAACAGAAATATTCCACAGAAATTTGTGAACCAACAGCAACAGGTGTTAATCATGGAAGAATGCTTAGGCCATTTGTTCAATAAGTGTCCGTAAAGTGAGGTCTCCAATTTTATTTAATATAGAAAACATGTTTATTGTCAATGAATGTTACTTTGATGGAAAGGCAAAACTTACAGCTATTTGTTAAGGTAATCGCCATTGTGATCGATGATTTTTTGCATGCGCTGTGGCAGTTTTTGTGTACCCTTGTCATAGCACTCTCCCGCCAAGTTGTACAGGTAGCGCTCAACCTCGTTTTTCAAATCATCGTCAGTCTGCAAATGTTCGGTCAAAATCTTGTTAATCGTAGTCTTACTGACTTCAGGGGTAAGTTTGCACAGCTCGCGAACTGTCATACGCCGATCTTTAAGCATTTCTTGCTCCACTTTTGCAATTGTTTCGGCTGAAACCGAAGGCCGACCAGAACGCTGTTCGTCATGGACGTCTGTACGTCCGTCTTTGAGCTCTCTGACCCACTTTCGCACATTTTTGACGTCCATACACTGTGACCCATAGACTTCACATAACTGACGATGAATTTCAGTAGGAGTAGTGCCCTTAGCACTCAAAAAACGGATCACTGCACGCAACTCGCACTAGGCGGTGGAAGTGATAGGAAGCTCCATCGCAAACGGCTGCCCAGCCAAGACTAATGGTTGCAACGGGTTCACTGTGGTGGGGTTTTGAAGGGATTAAACCAAGTATACGCCAGTATTGCCGGATCTCGCTTAATAGCGTTCCTGACCGCTCCAGCGCCTTGGAGACTTTATTTTACGAACACGCCTCGTATAACATTGAACGCATGCACATTTTCATTTTTGCATATTGTGTTGAGCAAAGCTTGAGATCTAAATATTCATTACACCTGCATCACTACCGTCAGCACTTTTTAATACATTAATAATGCTAGAATGGCTCCAATTTACACCGATTTCTTCATAACTTTCATCTTCTATATACCAGGTGAGGCAGCTCCGCCTATTTGTTGTGATATATGCAATCCACAGTTTATAGTCTAATATGAAAAAATTGTCCCTTTTAGCATAAAAACCGTTATGGCAGCCCTGACCTTCTAATCAGTATTATAGTACCCAGCATTAATACTTACAACCCCGAATGAGAACCAAGAAGTTGTGAAAAGTTTAAATAACCTACGGGTTTTCATGCATATAATACTAGTAAGGTGATACATTGTGCTTGCCCAAAGAGCGATATAGAATACGTGACAGCTGGCCGAGTGCGTTAGCTGCTGGCATAGGGCTAGGCTTTTCTTATTTTCTCCAGGTCTTTATTGTCTGTATTTTAGTTGATCATTTATTTATTGTTGCTACTGGTTCTCTTGTGAGCCAAATACACAAGAATAACAATCAAATAATCAGGGATATACAGGGATTAGCTCACAATGTAAGTTGTGCAAAGCTCACTCTACTGTAAGGCGGGAGAGGCTCTTGCCCTTCAAGGGGAAACTACGGGCTATCTTTATAATCAATTTTGCCCGCCTCGGTAGCGTAGATGGTAGCATGTCTGTCTGACGCTCAAGAGGTCCCGAGTTCGAATCTCGGTCAGGGTGAGTAACCTGGATAAGGTTTTCTCCGGGGTTTTCCCTTATACTGAAATACGAATGTCGGGTAAATCTAAGCACCATGGACCCCGGACGCATTCAGCATCATTTCACCCATTTCATTTGTCGTCCGATATGACTAAATGTTGGAGGACGTAAATTACAACAACAACAAAAAATCAATTAGGGGTCATGTTTAACTTTGCGAGCCCTTACTATCTTTAACGTATCTGATGTTATAAACCATGTTACGCAGTTGGCTTTCATCTTTAGGAGTATGTTGACGACATTAAATCTAATAGATTCTAAATTAATATAAGAGATTCCTTCCGGGCTTTGGAGCCGTGGTCTGATGGAGTTAAGCTGTCCATACGTTTCGTCCATCCCTGCGGTGGACATCATCAGTGGCGTGGTCTTAATCTTCTAGGTGAAGGTTCAGGCACAACCTTCACCTAGAAGATTAAGACCACGCCACTGATGATGTCCACCGCAGGGATGGACGAAACGTATGGACAGCTTAACTCCATCAGACCACGGCTCCAAAGCCCGGAAGGAATCTCTTATATTAATTCTGACCCCGGCCGTGAAAGCTTCCGAACACTAATAGATTCTGTTTCATGCTTAAATCTTACGATTCACTTTGCATTTGTGAAAGGTTTGACACTTAGTTGAATGGATCAAGGACAATGCCGACCATAATAAAATATCTAGTACGGACTAAACATTTATAACTATCTGCCAGTGGAAAACATGACTATTACTGTATTTTGTAAACGCCTATTATAACTAGTGCTGTATATCGATCAAAATTTTTAATCGATTAACCCTGTTACTTTAATCGATTACTCGAGATATCATCTGTTCGAAAATTCGGTGTAAGGTGTAGATTGGACTGCAATGCCTAAGGAACAGTTGGAGATGATTTGTTAGCACATTGAAATGGATGGGAGTGTTTCAAATTATAATTCAAGCTACTAGCACTACTGCTATAACTAAATGATTTCCCACAAATTTTACAAGATACGTTTTTTCTGTCAGACACTTTACCAGATTAATTTAGTACAGCATTTTCTGCACGTCATGTTCATTTGTGGCCATTATTATTTGATCATCTGCATACAAAATAGTTTTCAATTTAGCTCCTGATACATTATTGCCTCCATTGACTTCATTCGACCAAATCCTTACTATTTCGTCAACATACAAATTAAAAAGTGCTGTTGATAAAGGACAACCTTGTCTTACACCACCATTAACTATTACTGGTTCTCTTTTATTTATTTTTATTTTTGTGTCAATGTACATACTTTTTATAACTTCGATTAGTTAAAATTTTCCACAGTATCATTCGTGATACTTTGTCAAACGCTTTATAATAGTCAATAAATAATAAGTGAGTCTCTAAATTTTGTTCTCATCGTTTTTCTATTATTTGTTTAAGAGTAAAAACATTGTCAGTGGTGCTTCTTCCTAAAACCACTTTGTTCTTCTAGGAACATTGCATCTAGTAAAACAAAGGGTAATAAATATTTTGAACGGATCACGAAGGATTTGAAGCGAAGTTGAAGTGGTAGAGTGATGAAGTAAGCTGTATAATATACCATTTAGCCAACGCTACGTTCCTATACACGAATAAATAAGGCCGGACCTAAAGGCCACCTCGAATCTTAACACGCTTTTTACAGCTTCATACAGTGTTTAGAGCTCGTTTTGATATTTCTAACACCAATAAAAAAAACTGCATCCACCGTTACAATTACTGTATGAGCTAAAAAGCGCCATAATATCTGACAAAAGGGAAAACAATATACTTAAATCTTAGTAATCTTGACATGGCTGTGCAACGAAAATACGTGTTGGCTAAATATTTAAATCCATCTGGTCCCACTGTGTAGATCTGCCATTTTGCGTTACAATGTTATTGTCAACTGATGCATGTGATAGGTTGCTCCTTCAAAGGAGTGTTTAAATTTGTGTGCGAATTTACGGTAATAAATAAAAGTTTGTAAACTCGTCTACATTATTACTGCAGCTTCTGTATTTGGGTAGGATGTTATCAGAATCGACATACATAGTGATTGATTTCTGTTCCATACAGAAATCATCGATTAGAATTCATTCAAACAAGGCATGAGTCACATATGTTGCTTAGCACGTTGCATAATTCAAAAATAAATAGGGGTAGATGACTCACCTTGGTCGTGCCTTCCGATAATTGGGTGACAATATGAAGAGATCGTAATGAATTTTCCTAAGATTTTTTTTTGTCATTTTTATTGTGTGTGTTAGATTTACGACCTCCAACGTAACGGTGGATGGTGAATGAATTGGGTGAAATGATGCTAAAATGAGTCCGGGGTCCATGGAGCTTAGAGTTACCCGACATTCTTTCAGGATAAGGGAAATCCCCGAAAAAACCTTATCCAAGTAACTGACCCTGACCGACATTCGAACTAGGGACCTCTTGAACGTGACGCAGACATGCTACCATCTACATCACCGATTCTTTTCGAATGTCCTTACTTCTTTGCTTGTCTAGAAGATTATAACCTGCCACATTTCTTAAAAGCTTCATTTCCGCTGTTTCAAACATTTGTTCTTCTTTTTTTGTTCTAGTCCAAAAGTCACTACCATATATAAGAACTGCCATTACTTTATAAACATTTTAATTTAGTCTCTCTTCCAGTATTTTTTAAGGTTCTCTTTATGGTGCCATATACACCATTAAATTTGTTGATTTTATTTAAAATGTCACTATTTTTGAACTAAGAGATATTGCATCCAAGATAATTAAAACAGTGGACGGGTTTTCCTTCTAACAATATTTTGACTCTTATGGTATTGGATCCCTTGAAGGCTGAAATTTAAGTTCTGTTTATAGATATACATCGCGTATTTCCCTCTACCATGTACAGCGAGTATCACAATTTCATAGTGACACTTAGCCGGAGATTCTTGTTTTTCAATAAAATGGAGTATTTTTAGAAAAAGAATCAGTTTGTCAGTTTGATCTGTCAGTTGGTAATGCACTATGAACTAAAGAACGCGATTTCAAACCTTGTCCAGATCAATGGTTTTAAGTGTGCTTAAAAGTAACGACCCAATGTCAGTAAATTTGCTGGCATGTAAAAACTTCTGCGGAGGAAATGTTGGTACAGCGGCGGCAGTAACTTGATGCTGCCGTCGTTAGAAAATACTTGGTTTATTCCTTTTGCAGCTAAAACAAAATGTGTAATGAAGCTTGCCTATCTTGAAGTAGATAGAAAAATCAATTTCGAAAAAGTGTTTGAGCATTCTGTATACAAATAAACAATAATTGATAGAAGACCATGGGAATATAATACATAATTACGTAAAAAATGAAGCAACAAATACTACACAAATGTAACTATTTGAAAACAGTAACTTCACATATCTTAAAAGAGAATTATATAATTGCTGAGATCGATTTCGTAAACTCATGTTTATATCTTTAGTCGCAAACAATCTTGTTGTGAACGCTACCATCTTTAAAGGTCACTACGTTTTTGCCAGTGTTAGCAAAATCTGAAAATAAAATAAACTTAGAAACAGAATCAACTGCTGGTATTTCAAAATTACGCGATGTTTTTTTTAAATAAATATTGTTTCCATGGCCGCGTCCTGGCTGAGTAGTTAGACTGCTTTGATCTCACCTTGGCAGCTTGGGTTCGATCCCAGGCGACCGCAAAGTGGGGTTTGTGGTGGACAACATGGCGCTGGGGTGGGTTTCCTCCGGTTCCTTCGGTTTCCTCCACCATAATTCCAACAATTGCTCCATCAATCATTCATCGCAGGCTTTGGGTGGACCCCTCAAACCGGATTTCATCTCAGGTCAAATGCTTCTGCTGCCTCGCTCTGACGTAACCCAAGTGCCTCCTAACGTCAGCATTGACGAGCAAGGAAGAAAAATATTTTTTCCTCCTAAACCATTAAGTCTGTCGGACTATTTAATTGTTTTAATAATTTAACTTCTGGATTTATATTTTAGTTAAATGACCAAAAATGATCTGTTATGGGCGATATCAGTTTGTTTATATTTAATGTTACGAAAATGCTCTTTCGTTCTGGCTACCAAATTACGTTTCATCTTTCCAATATAAAGCTTTTCAAAATCTAAACAATTAAATTTTATTGTTAGGAATTTGATATATTTTAGAGAAATGTAGTAAATTTTTAGTACTATATTTATTTTGAGGAACTAAAGTTATACCAAACTCTTTAAAATTATTTTGAAAATGTTTATTAACCCAAGGATGGTAAGTAAACTTTTTAAAATTGTCATCTTCTTTTATATTTAAGGGTAGAAACATCTGTAAAAGTTTTTCGATATTTAAATTTTTCAATCTTTTTGGGTATAAAGTCTTTATTGAAACCATTAATTAAAGCACTATTAATAATATAATAATATAAAGTTTTGTTCTATACCGTTTAACGGTGCATATTTTCTACTTAAGTGTTTGAAAATGTTCCTCGGGGTCTACTGCATTAATGTACAAACTTGTCTAGAAGTGTAAAAAGTGTTATTCTGTACGTAAAGAATTGATAATTGTTGTAGAATGTTTGAAATTGATAGTAAAACTGTAGAGTCTTCATAAGACTCTATTAATCATATATAATAATTTTACAAAACCATGTAAAAGTACTTCTTGTAAACAATAAGAAAGTCGAGGAAAATTTGACACGATAGGTAAATCGTTGCTTTCAGTAATACAGTTTTAATGATTAACTTTAATTTCATATCCTTTTAGGCTGAAACTCAAACATCTGACATTTTCGCTGTTCATATTCGAATAAATTGTCCATATACATTTTTAATGAAAATATCTCAATTATATGTAATTTTATTTAAAATTTGTGTGGCTATTTTTGGAACATAAAGTCAGTAAAACGTTTTTCTTTTACAATGTAGTTAGTGTGAAAGGAGTTTGAATATTTTCCTGTCCCATCTTTGTAATATAATGAAATTCATTAACTGTGGTGTTTATTCGAAATTTTATTCTGAGTTTCGTCGTAAAACTGCGCGCACAAAACCTTTCTCAAAACATATTTTCTGGTTAAATCTCTACGTCACCTTTTTGGTTGGAATGTAATATTGCAGCTACTAGATACGGGGTAGACAAAATAAAAGGGAAAGAATATAATCACAATCTCATTATTACAAGCAATTAATTTCCAAAATGTTGGAAGCAATTAGAGTGGAGCAATGAAAGGTGGAGTTCTTCAATAGCTTTGTTCACCTATTTGTTATGCAGAACATGTACCGACATATCGCGAGCATGAGCTCACATCATCGGCTGCTGGATCAGATAAGACATAGTCTGCTATCGGCAAATCGAAGTTCATTAACTGACTTTCAAATTTCTTTCTATATCTAGATGATCTCCGATATTGCAAGTTATTAGGATTTCTGGACAGCTTCAGACAACCCACTTGATGAGGGTTTTTTGCAGTTGCAACAATAAAAGGTAATACAAAAATGTTAAGAATCGATCTAATGTTGGATTGTCTATTTGTGTGGTACTCTTTGAAGCATGGGCCTACGTTCCTTTTTGGTTATTCGACGTAAATCTTCTCAAAATTTTACATGAAATGTGGTAGATTCTCCACTTTTTCACTTAGGGTATGCAATCAGTTTTAGATTTGGTTTCACGAGATTCTTGACACTGTATGTGAGAAAACTTTGTGTTCGTTGCAGTGATACTAATGATAGTAAGAACTACCTTTGCGACTCAGCTTAGACTGACGCAGGTAGCTGAAGTCATTACAAATACTTGTTGAACGACAGGTTTGGGTTTGGAATATCATCCGGACCGTGCTCCTTCACTGGCATTTTCACACGTTTTCATCAGTTCACGGGGGGTATCCTAACTTAGACTGGAGCCTTTATTTCTTATCAATATCCACCACTATGTATTTTGGCCTTTAACACTGAAACATATATGGGGTGCGTAGGTACTCCTCATACTTTTTAAAATGTTTGCGTCTTTTAATATATGTTTCATTAAGTGCGGTTCATTGCTATAGGTTCCTGTGTCATGCAAGCCAAGGTAACAACAAGGTAAAGACAAATAAATGTAAAGAATATAAGAAAGGCAGATGAGGGGGAGGAATGGAGCTAATTAAGTAACAAGGAGGCATGGAGGTTAAGAGCTACCTGGCAGAGCAGAAAACCAAAGTGTCATGTAAGCCTAGGTAACAACAAGGTAAAGACAAATAAATGTAAAGTATATAAGAAAGGAAGATGAGTGGGAGGAATGGGGCTAATTAAGTAATCAAGGAGACATGGGGTTTAAGAGCTACCTGACAGGGCAAAAGACCAGGGTGTCATGTAAGCCAATGCAGCAACAAGGTAAAGACAAATAAATGTAAAGAATATAAGAATGGCAGACGAGGGAGA
Organism: Mantis religiosa; assembly: GCA_030765055.1. Taxonomy (NCBI): domain Eukaryota; kingdom Metazoa; phylum Arthropoda; class Insecta; order Mantodea; family Mantidae; genus Mantis; species Mantis religiosa. The sequence goes on from CM060952.1 coordinate 24,455,788, forward strand.
GAAATGGGGCTAATTAAGTAACAAGGAGGTATGGAGGTTAAGAACTACCTGGCAGAGCAAAAGACCAAGGTGTCATGTGAGCTAAGGTAGCAACAAGGTAAAGACAAATAAATGTAAAGAATATAAGAAAGGCAGATGAGGGGGAGGAATGGGGCTAAATAAGTAACAAGGAGGTATGGAGGTTAAGAGCTACCTGATAGAGCAAAAGACCAAGGTATCATGTAAGCCAAGGTAGACAAATAAATGTAAAGAATATAAGAAAGGCAGATGAGGGGGAGGAATGGGGCTAAATAAGTAACAAGGAGGTATGGAGGTTAAGAGCTACCTGACAGAGCAAAAGACCAAGGTGTCATGTGAGCTAAGGTAGCAACAAGGTAAAGACAAATAAATGTAAAGAATATAAGAAAGACAGATGAGGGGGAGGAATGGGGCTAATTAAGTAACAAGGAGGTATGGAGGTTAAGAGCTACCTGACAGAGCAAAAGACCAGGGTGTCATGTAAGCCAAGTTAGCAACAAGCTAAAGACAAATAAATGTAAAGAATATAAGAATGGCAGACGAGGGAGAGAAATGGGGCTAATTAAGTAACAAGGAGGTATGGAGGTTAAGAGCTACCTGACAGAGCAATTGACCCAGGTGTCATGTAAGCCAAGGTAGCAATAAGATAAAGACAAATAAATTTTAAGAATATAAGAAAGGCAGACGAGGGGGAGAAATGGGGCTAATTAAGTAACAAGGAGGTATGGAGGTTAAGAGCTACCTGACAGAGCAAAAGACCCAGGTGTCATGTAAGCCAAGGTAGCAACAAGGTAAAGACAAATAAATGTAAAGAATATAAGAATGGCAGACGAGGGAGAGAAATGGGGCTAATTAAGTAACAAGGAGGTATGGAGGTTAAGAGTTACCTGACAGAGCAATTGACCCAGGTGTCATGTAAGCCAAGGTAGTAATAAGATAAAGACTAATAAATTTTAAGAATATAAGAAAGGCAGACGAGGGGGAGAAATGGGGCTAATTAAGTAACAAGGAGGTATGGAGGTTAAGAGCTACCTGACAGAGCAAAAGACCCAGGTGTCATGTAAGCCAAGGTAGCAATAAGATAAAGACAAATAAATTTTAAGAATATAAGAAAGGCAGACGAGGGGGAGAAATGGGGCTAATTAAGTAACAAGGAGGTATGGAGGTTAAGAGCTACCTGGCAGAGCAGAAGAGCAGGGTGTCATGTAAGACAGCAACAAGGTAAAGACAAATAAATGTAGCTTAAAGTTGTAAATTGTAAAATTTTGGAATATGTACAGTAGATAATCTAATTTAAATCATATGCAACATCAGAATGGGATTTTCGTTTTATGCATGGTTTGTTAGTTTGTCAGTTTTGCACATACAAATCCACGACAGTGTTCTTATCTTACAAGTCTGTTATCCATAGTAACACAGGCCTTCGTAAATTCAGCTTCCCATTTATTCACGCGTATATTAATAGCTTCAATTATTAGCAACAAGTTTTTTTCCCCGAGAGGTGTGCACGCACCCCGTATGTAGTGATAGCTACCAAAGCAGGTATGTGTTCCAGGGTTAAGAATCCAGTTATTACGTCAGCTACAGAAAAGCGCACCTTTTGGTTCACATCCTGCAGCAGTGCACTGCAGCAGTGTCTTTCCATTATTGTTCATTATCCACTTAAACAATAATGTTGCTTTGATTGAATAATGCCACTCTCTAACACTGTCCATCTTTACAGCCTGTTGAAAGGTGATTTCTACAATGTCAGATAACAAAATGAGGAAATACAACTTTTCAGTTGACAGTTTGCACTACACTAAAGACATGCACTATAAATTAATTCAACTGTCTCCAAGACATCCTTTCTTACTAGTTTCAGTTTTAAAATAAGTTTCCCAAAAGGAAAGTCGCGACTCTTATGTTCCTGGACATTCAAGCAGAATGTAATTTCAAAGCCAACTTTTAGCAAACAGCACGTAAGAGATTTGGCTATTACTTAAGCCCACAGTATTTCCTTATTACAAGCTACATGTTTTCACTAGTGGAGTTAAGGCTGAATTTTGACTAAAAAAAAAATGGATTAAAAAACGAGAAATAAAGACAAGCTATGAACTTTATTTGTCTTTGAAAGGGTAGAGCTAGACTGAAAAATTCAATGCCATTGCTGGGATTTGAACCACGGATCTTCTGGTCTCCGTCTAGCCGCTCTAATCATTGAGTTACTATGGCCAACGTGCCAACATGACATTAAATTTTCCAACTGACTTGAGTTTTACCCTTAAACCACTTCAGTCTGGCTCTACCCTTTCATAGTGCGTCCTACACACAGCTAGTCTGAAAGAACAATTAATTTCCGTTAATTATACCTAATAGTAGTTAACAATAAAGCCTGGGCCTTAAAGTACTTACAGCATAGTAAGTCGCCATTGAGGTAGTTGTCTCATGTGTTATGAGAACTCCTAGTGGTTTACCGGGAGAAACACGAGTCAGTTGTACCTAATAGTGGTCCGAACTATAAAGCCCGAGCCTTAAAGTACTTACAGCATAGTAAGTCGCCATTGAGGTAGTTGTCTCATGTGTTATGAGAACTCCTAGTGGTTTACCGGGAGAAACACGAGTCAGTTGTACCTAATAGTGGTCTGAACTATAAAGCCCGGGCCTTAAAGTACTTACAGCATAGTAAGTCGTCATTAAGGTAGTTGTCTCATGTGTTTATGAGAACTCCCAGTGGTTTACCGGGAGAAACACGAGTCAGTTGTACCTAATAGTGGTCCGAACTATAAAGCCCGGGTCTTAAAGTACTTACAGCATAGTAAGTCGTCATTAAGGTAGTTGTCTCATGTGTTTATGAGAACTCCTAGTGGTTTACCGGGAAAAACACGAGTCAGTTGTACCTAATAGTGGTCCGAACTATAAAGCCCGGGTCTTAAAGTACTTACAGCATAGTAAGTCGTCATTAAGGTAGTTGTCTCATGTGTTTATGAGAACTCCTAGTGGTTTAACGGGATAAACACGAGTCTGTTGTACCTAATAGTGGTCCGAACTATAAAGCCCGGGCCTTAAAGTACTTACAGCATAGTAAGTCGTCATTAAGGTAGTTGTCTCATGTGTTTATGAGAACTCCTAGTGGTTTACCGGGAAAAACACGAGTCAGTTGTGCCTAATAGTGGTCCGAACTATAAAGCCCGGGCCTTAAAGTACTTACAGCATAGTAAGTCGTCATTAAGGTAGTTGTCTCATGTGTTTATGAGAACTCCTAGTGGTTTACCGGGAGAAACACGAGTCAGTTGTACCTAATAGTGGCCCGAACTATAAAGCCCGGGCCTTAAAGTACTTACAGCATAGTAAGTCGTCATTAAGGTAGTTGTCTCATGTGTTTATGAGAACTCCTAGTGGTTTACCGGGATAAACACGAGTCGGTTGTACCTAATAGTGGTCCGAACTATAAACCCCGGGCCTTAAAGTACCTACAGCATAGTAAGTCGTCATTAAGGTTGTTGTCACATGTGTTTATGAGAGCTCCTAGTGGTTTACCGGGATAAACACGAGTCAGTTGTACCTAATAGTGGTCCGAACTATAAAGCCCGGGTCTTAAAGTACTTACAGCATAGTAAGTCGTCATTAAGGTAGTTGTCTCATGTGTTTATGAGAACTCCTAGTAGTTTACCGGGATAAACACGAGTCGGTTGTACCTAATAGTGGTCCGAACTATAAAGTCCGGGTCTTAAAGTATTTACAGCATAGTAAGTCGTCATTAAGGTTATTGTCACATGTGTTTATGAGAACTCCTAGTGGTTTACCGGGATAAACACGAGTCGGTTGTACCTAATAGTGGTCCGAACTATAAAGTCCGGGTCTTAAAGTACTTACAGCATAGTAAGTCGTCATTAAGGTAGTTGTCTCATGTGTTTATGAGAACTCCTAGTGGTTTACCGGGATAAACACGAGTCAGTTGTACCTAATAGTGGTCCGAACTATAAAGTCCGGGTCTTAAAGTACTTACAGCATAGTAAGTCGTCATTAAGGTAGTTGTCTCATGTGTTTATGAGAACTCCTAGTGGTTTACCGGGATAAACACGAGTCGGTTGTACCTAATAGTGGTCCGAACTATAAAGTCCGGGTCTTAAAGTACTTACAGCATAGTAAGTCGTCATTAAGGTTGTTGTCACATGTGTTTATGAGAACTCCTAGTGGTTTACCGGGATAAACACGAGTCAGTTGTACCTAATAGTGGTCCGACCTATAAAGCCCGGGCCTTAAAGTACTTACAGTATAGTAAGTCGTCATTAAGGTAGTTGTCTCATGTGTTTATGAGAACTCCTAGTGGTTTACCGGGAAAAACACGAGTCGGTTGTACCTAATAGTGGTCCGAACTATAAAGTCCGGGTCTTAAAGTACTTACAGCATAGTAAGTCGTCATTAAGGTTGTTGTCACATGTGTTTATGAGAACTCCTAGTGGTTTACCGGGATAAACACGAGTCAGTTGTACCTAATAGTGGTCCGAACTATAAAGTCCGGGTCTTAAAGTACTTACAGCATAGTAAGTCGTCATTAAGGTAGTTGTCTCATGTGTTTATGAGAACTCCTAGTGGTTTACCGGGATAAACACGAGTCAATTGTACCTAATAGTGGTCCGAACTATAAAGTCCGGGTCTTAAAGTACTTACAGCATAGTAAGTCGCCATTAAGGTAGTTGTCTCATGTGTTTATGAGAACTCCTAGTGGTTTACCGGGATAAACACGAGTCAGTTGTACTTATAGTGGTCCGAACTATAAAGCCTGGGCCTTAAAGTACTTACAGCATAGTAAGTAGCCATTGAGGTAGTTTTTTCATGAGTTTATGAGAACTCCTAGTGGTTTACCGGGAAAAACACGAGTCAGTTGGAGAATTTAATGCCATGTCGGCACGTTGGTCATAGTAGCTCAATGGTTTAAAGCGGCTTGACAGAGACCAGAAGATCCGTGGTTCAAATCCTACCCTTTCATAGTGCTCCTGCACACGGCTAGTGTGACATTAAATTCTCCATTTGACTCGGGTATTTCCCCGAGTGTCATTTCTTCACACTAGCCGTATAAAGGCTAAGATTTCCATCAATTAAATAAAATAATTAGAGTTAAATGATGAAGCCTGGGACTCAAATACTTAACAATAGTAAGTCGCCACAAACGGTGTATTTCAAATGCGAGAGCCCCTAGTGGTCTACCGGGGAAATATACGAGTCAACTGGAGAATTTAATTTCAGGAGGGCATGTTGGCCATGGTAGCCGAATGGGTTAGAGCGACTGGACGGAAACCAGGAGATCCGAGTTTCAAATCCCGGCCATGGCATTGCATTTTTCATGTTGACTATCTCAAATATCTTAGCCTATATATGGCTAGTGTGAAGAAATGATTAATTTTCATCAATTAACTAAAGTATTATGCATCTCAGAGAAAAATCCCTTGTTATTATTCTCATTAGTCTGATTAATACACAAAAAAATTCATATGTTTTGGTTGATCAGTCAGTATTTTAAAAAAGTGTACCAGAACCTGAAAAAATGTGAAACTGAGAAAAACAGCTTTAAAGTTTATTAATTACTGACTTCTCACATGAATCAGAACATTTCTGTTGCATAGTCTTGACCCTCTGTATTCTCACTTGTTCTTTTCAAGTTCCTTTTCATTTGTCTTGGCCAGTTCTTCAACCATTTTATCTGCTTTCAGAACTCGCAGCTCATCAATTTCTGCATATGACTACTATCATGATTAAAACATGTATTGTTGAACTGGGCCTACTAACCTCAATATTACATGTGGTTTCATTGTATATCCTATTTATATTTTCTACGTTTAGTTTTATAACTTTAGTAAAACAATTGCCTGTAAACTTCCTCTTTTCAAATGTTTTTGGCCTACCCTATCATATATTCACCAATAACTAGTACAAAATATTATTCAGAGCAAATAACTTCACATACAGAGCCAAAGACAAAAGAAAAACTAGTATTATTGGAGTTACAGTGGTACCAACAGAAAGAATGGAAGATACCTCACAAAACAAGGCTTAGTTCAGAAATATCTGTTCGTATTACGGAAGTTATGATCGATTTTCTAATAGCTTACGCAAAGGGGCGTGACAAAAACTTAACACCCACTAATATAACTAGCAAATTAGGTATAAAATACTGCTGCAATGAATTTTTAACCCTATATTTGTAATCTAGATGGATGATATTGTAATAAAATGTAAAAATAAAACAAGTGAATTTTAACCCCAAGTGAAGTACCTTCACACTTTAAGGGTATGTATGACTGAAATTTCATGAAAATCGTGAAAATAACGACTTTTTTTATTTTAATTCTATAAAATAATTTAGACATTTCCGAATGTGAAAAATGCATAATTTGCCTCCGGACGCCATTTTTAAACGCTTATTTAAATGTCGGTGGCCTTTAAACTCTGTCAGAGCCACGCCCTCTTTTGCCTACATCCACATTCTTTGTCTGTTTTCCGTTCTTAAATTTTCAATTCAAGAAAAGAAAAATAAGGCTTTCAGACAAAATAGTTCCTAAAATGTTGCCAATATATCAGAGGCTGGCTTCTACAACATTACTAGAGAGGTGCAAAACAGGAAAAACACAGAATGCCAATGAATCTTTGCATCATGTCATATGGAATAACTGCCCAAAGGAAGTTTTCATATCAAAACAAAAATTGGATCTTGCTGTTATTAAAAGCATCAGTGAGTTTAACATGGGTTGTCTTAAGTCATTGGAGCTGCAGCAAAATATCAGAGGTGAAAGTGTAGTAGACTCAGCAAGGAAAACTTCAGTGCAGCGAGATCAGACTCGTATCCTGCAAAGCAAGAAGCGAAGTTGTGCAGAAGAAAAGCAACATCTAAAGAAGAAAAAGGTGGAAAAAGCAGCAACAGAGAGGAAAAATAAATCTGAAGGTCCAACCTATCAACCTGGTGGATTTTAATGTGAGTTATGCAATCAAATCTTTAATCGCTGTTTTCTCAATGTTCATATTTCCAGCATTTTTCTTCCTGTAAAATGCTCCTTGCGATGCAATTTTTGTACTACATTCATGAAATTTCCTACACAGGTTCAGAATATCATAACGAATGGAAATTGCCCTAGGTTTTATTGTGAAATGTATATAAGCATATATTTTTAATTTTCAAACACAAAACTTACAGTTTTTTTAGACAAAAAAAGAATATTTGTAAATTAAAAAAATTTTGTGGCCTAAACTGAAGGAGATACAGAAAAACCCAGAGCAATTTCAAAAATTATGTGTATTATGAACATAGGGTTAAAATATTAGACCAAAATTCAAAATATTTTGTTGCAAGGGACTTTTTTAGTGACGTAACAAAAAACATACAAAATTTATCATAATTTCTAAACTGCTGGAGAAAAATGGTTTAAATTTAGGTTGTAACATGTTTACAGTATACTACACCTATGGTGTAAATTTGAAAAAGCTAGCATTATTAGTTCAGAATTTGAAAATTTCAGTCATACATACCCTTAACTAAAGTATTGTGCATCTCAGAGAAAAATCCCATCTTATTATTCTCATTATTCTGCTTAATACACACAAAAAATTCATATGTTTTGGTTGATCAGTCAGTATTTTAAAAAAAGTGTACCAGAACCTGAAAAAATATGAAACTGGGAAAAACAGCTTTAAAGTTCATATATTGATTACTGACTTCTCACATGAGTCAGAAAATTCCTGCTGCATAGTCTTGACCCTCTGTATTCTCACTTGTTCTTTTCAAGTTGCTCCTCATTTGTCTTGCCTTCTTGGCCAGTTCTTCAACTATTTTATCTGCTTTCAGAATTCGCAGCTCATCAATTTCTGTGTATGACTATCATGATTAGAACATGTATTGTTGAACTGGGCCTACTAACCTCAATATTACATGTGGTTTCATTGTCTATTGTATTTATATTATCTACATTTACTTTTCTATGTTTAGTAAAACGATTGCCTATAAACTTTCTCTTTCCAAATGTTTTTGGCCTACTCATATCATATATTCACCAATAACTAGTACAAAATATTATTCAGAGCAAATAACTTCACATACAGAGCCAAAGACAAAAGAAAAACTAGTATCATTGGAGTTACAGTGGTACCAGCTGAAAGATTGGAAGATCCCTTACAAAACAAGGCTTAGTTCAGAAATATCTGTTCATATTACAAAAGTTATGATCGATTTTCTGAAACCTTACGAGAAGGGGCGTGGCAAAAACTTAACACCCACTAACATAATTAGCAAATTAGGTATAAAATATTGCTGCAATGAACTTTTTAACTATATATTTTTAATCTAGAGTGATGACATTATAATAAAATGTAAGTGAAGTACCTTCACACCGTAAATTAATTAATTATACCTCAGCCAAAAAGTGTAGAACTTATACAGAAAACTTATTTGTTTGGCCTATATTAGTGAACTTTATGGACTAAACGTCACAGCGTTAATCAAAGATGCAGTAGACTCTATAGTTCGTGGTTCGTAACCGAAGACAAGAATTATGCAACAGTTTGAAAGTTCTCATGCAACCAGTGGCATCATTATGATGATTGTCAACATAAATAAGTGGGTTTCTTTCATCAGGAAAGTGGACTTGAAAACGTTTTTCAGAAGGTACTGCCATTCATGTGACATCTAAATGTCTGGCATGCAAATAGAGCGAGTGTTGACATGCACAAAGGAGCGGGGACAGAACGTCCTTGGTATATTTCCTTTCTTTTTCCCTTACCTACATTCAGCTGCTCTTAGCAGTCGGTCAAGTGTGAATATACTAATTGCCGAAACTGCAGGAATGGCAGAACCACAAATTTCAATTTAGAACTCTTCATGCATGATTGTACACACTACAAAACATTGCATAGACTGAAATTGTGTCATACCACTTTCTAATGGAGGAAGGCCCATCACATTTAATACTATATAGATGAAGAATTTCAACTGCCTAATAATCTCAAGACATTTCAGATAGAAAGTTACACATTCGAAAACTAAGGTATTTATCACTATTCATAACAATTTTATTGATTTTGTTAAACAATACTATTAGTGATAAAAATATGCACTAGATAATAAAGTTTCGTGTTCCTAAAGTTAGTTTTAGTAATTCTGGAAACTACTTTCATTCCAAAAGTAATAAATAAAGTTTCTCCATTACTTAAGACATCCTTATACGAGAATGGTCTGAAAAGTTTCCAAACTCACAAGATGGCAGCACTCGTAAACAGAAGCCAGTCAATTTCGTTTTTCACCTGTTGGCAGTTACTCACCAAAGTTTCAGCCATTTTTGATGCTGAGTTGTTATGTAACAGTTTTTTTAAATTTATATCCTCCAACATTAAGTCATATCGGACGATGAATGAAATGGATGAAATAATGCCCAGGGTCCATAGATCTTAGAGTTACCCAACATTCGTCCTTCAGGCTAAGAGAACCCCCGGAAAACTCTTATCCAGTTAACTCACTCTGACCGAGATTCGAACTCGAGACTCTTGAACGTGAGGCAGACATGCTACCATCTACGCTACCGAGGCGTAACAGTATGTAACAATAGTTTGAGTGAGTTGACGCGAGTATTTTTATGAACATGGACAAAATCGAGTATCGAGCTGTCATTAAACATTTGTTTTTGAAAGGCAATACGCCTATGCAAATCAAAGATGACTTGGATTCTGTGTATGGGGACTGTGCACCATCATTTACCACAGTGATCAGTTGCTTTTAAACGTGACCGTTAAACTTGAGAGAGGACGAACGTTCGGGACTTCCAAAACCTGCAACTACCGACGGAAACATCGCCAAATGGTGCTAGACAACCACCGAGGATGGGGATGGGGAATTTTTTCCAACCACAATAATTCCTCATCTTCTCCAGAGTCTGAAAGTATGAAAGAGAGTGTGAATGTGTGCGTTATGTAATGATTAAAACCCAACGAATACACGTTAACACCTTCGAGATGTTCCAAAGGAGAACGGCCGTCGAATTGACCATTGGAGTTTAAGATCATTGGAACAAAAGAAAATCATACTAAACTTTTAGTATTTTAAACATTATTAGTTCTTTTGCAAAATTCAAATTTTTCGAATTTTTTTTCCAGCTTTTGTGGAAGGTGCCCGAGACGCATACTGAATTTTTTTTTGTTTGTAAATTTACTTCCTTCAACAGTAAGTCCAGTAATTGGTATAAATACGTTTGTTTTTGTAGTGTTTAACGTCCGCTGTTACTGCTTGTGGCACCGCAGGCGGTGATACTGATCAAATATGAGATGAAATCCGGAGCTCCGGTTGGAATGAGATAGCGGAAAAAACCGAAGCACCCAGAGGAAATTCGCCCCTACGTTGTTTTGTGCACCACAAATGTCACACAAATGGTTTTTATTTTTATTTTTTATTTCTTCCTTGTTCGAATTCGGGCTACTGTCCTCCACAGCAAAGAAAGCCTCCAAGGCCTGAGACGCAGAGGGGTTGGCGAAGGTTCCCACACCCTCCCTGGACAGGTTTATGTCAACCCATGTCAGTACAGTTACAAACCATTCAAAAATATTCTGCTGTCTTCTACTTTTGTGAATAAATCTTCTCGGTTTTAGTGCCAGAGTGCACAGGGCGCATATTTTTAACGGTTCTGCTCCTTGTGTAGCATGCGTTCTGCCACACACATTCGCTATCCTTGTCCCACTGTGTAAGGCAGTACATTCCTTTCAGGGACCTTCTTTGCGTTGCTGGACAGTACTTTGGTGACAGTCGAGTGGTCTAACCCTTCAGCCACCGTGCGGCCTCACTGCATACGTAGCAGAAAAAGTAAAACTGCGTCTATCTTTGCCATTTCAATTCAGAGAATCTAAAACCCTATATTCGCTGTAAAATCTAAAAATCGATTCCTTGAAAAGAACACTTTCTCTTGCGTAATACTGGAGGGCATTAGAGAACACAAAAAAAAAAAATTATCACAAGAGTTAATTATTTTGCTCGTATATGTTCCAACAATGTCTAACTCCCTCGAGTATAAACTGAAGACTTGGGAACACGAGATGTGGCTTGGAATATTGGTTTTTCGTCGAGAGAATGGTGTATTGAAATTGGATCGTGGAAATACAAACACGTATTGTGTTATTGACGCTGCTATTGTCACAGACAATAAACCCGTATAAGTTACTTTGTACTCCACACGAATTTTGATATATCTGCAGAGAAAGGAAAGGAAAAAAAAAAACAATTGGTTTCTTTGATAAAACCAGATACACGAACAACAAAACAAGGAAACAGTACATTGTCTTAAATATATTACCCAGGCAACGCCGTGGCTTATTAGTTAGACCGCTTCACTCTCTCTAAGGTGTCCCGGGTTTGATCCCAGGTGACCGAATGTAAGATTTGTGGTGGACAACACGGCGCTGGAGTAGGTTTTTCCGGAATCTCGGGTTTCCACCACCATCATTTCGCAAATAGCTCGATTATCATCTAAGCTTTCCATACGATTCAGAGTTGCGGTTCCTCAAACCAACGCGTAATGGTATAATTGACCGAGGACCAAGAATCTCCGTACACCACGATGGTGGTGCAACTAGGGAGTTTAAGAAGACCAACAAGAAGAAGTGTATCTACCACCACTACCACCCCCACTACCACCACCAATTATTCATTATATGGGAAAACTCGTTACTTTTGATTTCCGTAAACGTGTTTTTTTTAATTAAAATACCATACGCGTTCTTTTTTTAATTTAGTGTTCCAAAGTTAAGTCATATAGGGCAATGAATAAGACGGGTGAAATGACCCTCAAATGAACCCAGCGTCTACAGAGCTTTTTTAAATTTTATTTTATTGATAGAAATGCTGTTCATTTTAGGAGAGGTGATCCGTCCCCTTCAGCTGCCGTGGTGTGGCCGCTGCTGACCCTTAGCACTCGTGGTACCTCTGACGTTACTAGAGGAACCTCGGGCCGAACATCTGAGCCACTCCTTCGGGATTTGTTCGGATTGGGATGGTCTCGAGGGGCCAGTGGTTCCCGATACCCGTGGGAATCGGGTACGTCTAAGGATGGGGTTCAGGGAAGCCATTAATTCTCCCGGGTACTAGCCTGCAAAGCTAGTAGAAGGTGTGCTAGATCGCCAGGTGACCCCACCGAGGTCATATCGGTAGTCTTCACCTTTGGTGTTGGCGCGCATAAGTGGCGTATCCACTTCCATCCCGTCTTGTGTCCTAGGACCAGATGAGTGGGCTTGTTTGGTTTCCAGGTCTTGCCCTATGGAAAACCCCACGGAGGACGCCGAGCGCCCTTTGGGACAGCTCGGATAACTCCCTGGTTGAAAGAGGCCCGGGTCTTGTTCCTACGGGTTCAAGGCTAATGGGAGTAGAACCTCTGGACTCAAACTGTTCTAGGTAAAGAGTTTGCGGCTTTATCTCAGCCTGATGGGGTTCCGCTAAGAGCACCCCCAATAGTGGAGACGCTGTTGCTCTGCGAGCTGCCGATCGCAGCAGGCGGGTTATGAAATGCTGGCCAGGCTTCGGCAATGATCCGAAGGCCCTGACCGAGGCGCGTGGATATTCGGGGTAATTTTATTTAAAGTGCACAATAAGGCATATTTTATGGTGTCTAACGCCGGGGGAAAATGTTGAAGATACGTCAAGTCTCCGGTCTAGGTGGCTTCCAGGCATTAGAGAAGTGAGACTGGATCCTCTGCTTGGTCCTGAAGTCATGGTCAGCGGTGATCTGTTCTGCTGTCCTCAGTTCACTGAGGCGAGTGTGAAGGCTGTTGTCCATTTGTGAGAGTTGGGAGGGGAGCTGGTGGAGTCTGTTGTTGAGGGTGGAAGTGTCCTGTGGCTGGCTGGGAAGTATATCAGTGAGATGAGTCTGCACTCGGTGCAACGTTCGCTGCAGTGAGGCTAGTGTATCTGTCTGTTCGCTGGCTAGGAGTTCGGTGTGCTGGAGTTGCGAGTAAATTTTCTCTGAAGTCTGCTGTAGCTGTGTTAGGGAAGAGGAGATTTGGTCCGGTGGATTAAGTCCGTCAGTCAGTAGTCTGTGTATGGTTGTCAGTCTGTCCTGTATGTCATTGAGGGCGGCGTTATTTGTGTTCTGTCGAAGGACGGCATGTGATGGAGTCATCCAGGTTGCACAGACGCTGATTTAAGCATTTGCCTTTGAGTGGAGGTACTGAATTTCTGCTGGAGGCCGGTGGTTGGCGGCGGTGATTGTTGTCAAGAGCTCTTCTATGGTGTGAAGTAGATGTTGACTCGCTGAAAGTCTTCCCGGAGGCAACCAAGGGCTTGCTGCCATCAGCGGGTTCGCTGGTGGCTGTGGTCCGGGGTGATGGTCAATTGGAATCCCAGCGAGTGTATGCTGGGCACTGCGCCTGTCCGGTAAAATTAAAGTTAACCGACAACTTTCGGGATAAGGTAAAATACTCGGAGGAAGTTTCTTCCAGTTAACTCAACCTGACCAAGATTGGAACTCGGGACCTCTTGACCGAGCTGGATGGCTCAGGCGGTTTCGGGAGACCAGAGTTCCCGTGACGATCCACCTGACCCGTGAAATTTTTTCGGGAGTTTTCCTTGGCCACCAGGTGAATGGTGGGTAGGTTAATTGTTAATCACATCCCCCAAGTTTCTGTCTCTCCATTCATCTCCATGATCGTTTCACATCATCTCTTACCTAGTGGCCTGTTTCAGGATAAAAGAGTTGGTGGGTGTCTCGGCGGTGAATGGAGGATTATATGCTCTTGGTAGAACTTCCTACTCTGGTAGGACAGTCTCCGGTCTCCAATCCCGGTCAGATGGAGCCTGGCCTGCCGGGGAGTTTCCAACTGGCAAAGTGTAGGGATCCTGCCCTATGTACTGTCATCGCTCTTTGGGACGACCGCGTCAGTCTCCTCTCGCCTTATCGTTCCTCCCGGGCGCATAGGTACAATAGACTGAGGTTGGACCTCCGTGCCGAATCATCATCGTAGCTTAGTCCAATCCAGTCCAGGTACCCTTTGAATGTAAGTCAAACGCGCTACGATTTACGCTACTGAGGTTGGCGCCATACGTTTAGTGTGGCTGTAATGTAAATGAAATGAATTATCTTGAATTTTATCGAATATCGTCTGAAATCCTCTTTATTCCGAATGACTTACCTAGATAGCTGGCAAACCATAACAAACAATTTTTTCAATACATAAAAATGTATATCTTAACACAGTTTAGCTCAAATATACCATACTGGAGATAAACATTTAAAAATATCCATTGTTTGGTTTGAATTTTCAAATACTCAACTTTCCAAAAGGACAATTTATACGCTCTTTTTCTTTTCCTCCTCCTCCTCCTCCTCCTCCTCCTCCTCCTCCTTCTTCTTCTTCTTCTTCTTCTTCTTCTTCTTCTTCTTCTTCTTCTTCTTCTTCTTCTTCTTCTTCTTCTTCTTCTTCTTCTTCTTCTTCTTGTATTTTTACTGGTCTATTAGGGGAGAGTCGTACAGTATCGGCCGGCATGCAGTACAGGCCACTACTGTGATTTCACTTTTCACCTCCATGTGGTAGAAGTTTCCAGTAATCAGTAGTAACCTTGTACATCCACTTCGGATATCTTCTTTCTCTCTTCAGTTGTTTGTCTGCTCTGAGTGCTTGATGGTGTTTAGTGTAATTCTTAGCGCACGGAAGATACTCTGAGGCCTATAGCAGTGCTATATTTGCAATCTCTGTAAACATTTGTGAACTGAGCAGAAATAGTGTCAATAAGTTCCCATGCTTTTATATTCTACTACTGTTCTATATGTGGCAGTGCAATGTGTCACTGACAATCTATATAAGACAGTGGCCGATACTACAAGACACTTTCTACAAGTCTTATAATTCTAGCGTGTTTACTTTCGGTGTATAAAGTACTATATCTAAAAATAAAAGTAATTACGTTACACTATCTAGAGAACATGTCTTGAGGTAAGAGAATAATATAGTAATATTCTGATTAACCACCAGAGTTACAGAGTAAAGTAAAAAAAAAAAAAAAACTTAACCCGGGCTATACAGCACGACCTTCCCCTACATAAAGACATCGGAATTTTGAAGCCAGCATACGGCTTGGCGATCTTAAAACATTTCACCATCGCTGCAGTCCACTTTATTAGTGGAAGGCATTACATTTCGTAATGAGAATATTGAAAAAGGGCAGCGCTAGGTCCAGGGAAATTGCCTACAAGGCGTTAGTGCGGCCGGTTATGGAATATGGAGTAGCATGCCGGGACCCGTATAGAGCTAACCAAATCGATCCATTAGAAAAAATACAGAAGAGGGCAATAAAATTCATAAAAAGAGGCAAGTATTTTGGGCCTATAAAAGGAGATGAGACTAAATGGGAGGAACTAAGAATTAGGCGTAAAAAACCTAGGTTGGTAGCATTATTCAAAGCTAATGCTGGTGTAAAGGCATGGATGGACGTTAGTGTAAGGTTAGATAATCCGGATTATTATGGACGAAACGATCATAGGTATAAAATTAAGGGTAGAAAATACAGAACCGACGTAGGAACATTTTATTTTGTTAATAGAACCATTGAAGAATAGAATGGATTGCCTGTAGCAGTCTTTCAGGGCTGTCCCCTGTCGCTGAAGAAATTTAGAAAAAATCTAGATGGTTTATAGTTTAACTTTTTAATTATAATGGTATATAATATGTAAATAGAGAAGTAATTAGATATGTTTTAAGAAACTAAAGTAAAATAATATCATGTTTGTATTGTTTATTGTGTTATTGTTGTAAATCTAGTATTTGTAATTTGATCTGTATTCTTAACTCTACCACCGGGTAGTACCCAATTGCAGTGAATAAATACATACATACATTATTCCTGCACCTATTGCTAATAGACAGAAGAATTACTTTTAGAAGAGTGGTTAGAGAACATTCTGTGAATTTAAGATCAGATTTATCTTTTGTGACAGAATTAAGCCTTTATTTATTTCCACGCGTGTCTTTGTTTATGTTGTGTATGCATTTATTTGTTGGAAGATACAAAGTTTGACATATTTTAAACGGTTAGTTAATATCGGGCGTTGAATAAAATGGATGACAGTATGCTTAACCGGATAACTCACGTCAACCGGGATTCGAACTCGCGAACTCTTGAGCAGACATGCCACTCCCCCTCCTAAAACGTTTGTTAGAATGAAGTAAGATTACGTCTGAAGGAACTGTGTTTCCGTGTTGGGCCTGCAGGGTCAAGGAGATAACCACTTCTACTGTCCAACAGACTAATCACGCCATTTACTTTCAAAACACGCAACGTGTCTGGTCATCTCCTAAGTTGCCAGTCCTAAGTTCACTTCTATTATTCAGTTAACTACAACTTTGTTTTCACTTTCCTTAATTTCCTTCCAAATTGTTGACTCATTCCAAAGTTGAGATAGTCGCACAATTGAACGTGCCTTTTTTAAGCATTTGTTAAAATTCAGTTCCCAAATATACTGTAGAAAGTTCAATTTCTTGCATTCAGCACCTCCTAGGTTCCATTCTGTATCATACAACTTATTTTGTCACAAAGGCCTTAGTGCTAGGCAGCTGTATGACTGCTTCCACTTGTGCCACAGATTACATTAGATCTGCTTCCATTATCTGTAGATAGATGACAGAGCATTACCGTCTATTTTCATTTTTACAATTAAGTAAAATTTTTACTTAACCTTAGGGACTGTGAGAAATCTTGAAAAGAAATTTAAATCAAGATTCATATGCCAACGGGACTTTAATCCAGAGCCTCCTGAATTTGTCACAGACGTTACCTCCTCACGTTACCCTTTCGATATGAAATTTTTGTTGCACTCCAGGAAAACAAGTTAATGGATTGAGGACCACTAAAGAATAATGAAAGAAAACATGGAGGAGGTTGATGGTCTGGGCATAGGGGAAAATGGTGGACATTAGGGAACAATAGACACATGATGAGAACAAAAGGATATCTGACAAAAGACGGGCTGAAATGGTGAGGTATATGTCAGACGGAAAATGTACATACATGGCTTGAACAAATCTTTTACCTGTTTACTGTATAACTGACACTGAACGCTTGAAAATATCACTGTGTACTGTTGCAGGTTTATTGTTGATGTTTATCATAACAACGAAAAGAGTTCCTAACAATGTTTGATAACTAAATTTGTTTTATTAAATTTGATTGTTTCCTTTCCTGTAATACAAAAAATTATCTGCATATAAGTTTTAATTTAAAAATGTAACTACATATATGAAATGCTCAATCAAAATAATTACGTACACATAACTTATCTTTAAACGAGGGCTGTTCAATAAAGAATGATCGCAATTTTTTTGAGAACGTACCTTTACTCATCCTCATAATTTTGATGGTCCTTCTCAAAATAGCCTCCCCTGAATGTAATGTACTTGTCCCAGCGTTTCTGCCAGTCTTCAAAGACATGCTGGAAACTATTTTTTGAGAGATCCTTCAAAATCCCCTCCGCAGCCTTCACCACTGCTTCTGATGATGTATAATGCCTCCCACGAAGGCGTTTCTTCAAGTTAGGGAATAGAAAAAAGTCACATGGGGCTAAATCCGGACTATAGGGAGGATGAGGGATGCACTTCACGTTGATTTTTGCAAGATATTCAGCAACAACATTGGCAATATGCGGCCGCGCATTATTGTGTTGCAGCATCCAGCCTGCTTCACGGAAATGTGGTCTTTTTCGCCTGATATGAACTTGCAATGTTTTCAGGAAATCCCTGTAATATTGTCCAGTTACTGATGTGTGTACAGGTACAACATGCTGATAAATCATTATATGAATATTAAAGAATGAGATGACCATAACTTTCCCAGCAGAAGCAACCACTTTTGCTTTTTTGGGTTGTTGGTGATGAAGGAGATTTCCACACTGAGCTTTGCTGTTTGCTCTCAGGATCAAAATGATGTAGCTAAGTTTCATCAGCAGTGATTACATTTGAAAGAAACTCCGGATCTTCCTCTAACATCAACTTTAACTGCATGTTACCTCCATTGCAGCGGTAGGATAATGAATATGTCTGAACTTTCCTGGTTCCCACAGGTGGGAAACAGAAACTACTACTGCGTGTTTGTTTCACATTAAGCTAACAGAATATAATAATATTGAATTTTAGTGCGAAAAATTATAACCGTAAAAAAATTATGATCTTTCTTTATTGAACAGGAAAGGTGCTTTTTAATTTTTTTTTAAATTTATTTCACAAATGAATAGTTGTGTGCAAAAATGTTTGTTATGAAGTACTGAAACGCCCCAAGAAATACGGATGGTGTGTAACTTTTGGCAGAATAATAAGATAAAACCATATGAAGTCATATGTAAAAAATAGTAATTACATTTTTTCATAACTTCTCACAATATTGTGTCAATTAACATTCTATAAATAATAAATGGTGAAAGGTTTTATTATAAGGATTTCTTGGATAGGTTTTCCTAAGAATTTGATATTCTGATCTTGTCACTTTGGTTGTCGTTCTCCCCTCCTTGAGGAAAGCAATTAAGATAGCGAAGAACCTGTTTCTTAAGTGGGATCTACGTTTCTTATAATGATATACTGAAGTATCATAACTGTGACTCGGAAGTTGAAGATAGGGGAGGGAGCGGGCCTTCACGTTATAACAGTTTTTATTTTTTTCAAGATTAGGACCAGATAAAAACTTTTTTTTTTTTTTTTTTTTTTTTTTTAATACACGTGGACTCTCTGTGAATGCGTGACAGAGATGACAGTACTGCACAGTGCACAGAATTTTAGTGGCAGCAACGAGTTAGGTCTGTTTTTTGAGACTTAAAATGGCGACGTTTTAATTGCAAGAAGCATGTAATCGATGTTCCATTCATGCCGCCATCACGTGTTAACATCGCCTGACAGTTTGCCACGCGCACAGCCTTGTGATCATCCGTCAGCATTCGTGTCATCCACCTGGAAGTCACTTCTCCCATTTTCAGATCTTCATGCAGGATTGTGTGTACAGATCCCACGGAAATGCCAATTTTTGAGGTGATGACTGCAACGCTCAATCGGCGATCCTCCAAAACAACGTTCTCCACGCGACGGATCATGTCGTTAGACCGACTGGTGCGAGACCGTGACTGTCTTGGTTTGTTGTCACACGATATTCTACCTTCATTGAACTGTCGCACCCAGGAACGTACATTAGTGACATCCATGGTACCATCACCACATGCCTCACTCAACTGGCGATGAATTTCAATAGGTGTTACACCACGAAAATGGAGAAAACGAATGATTACACGCTGTTCTTACAATGAAAACGTCGCCATTTTAAGTATCAAAAACATTTTAAGTATCAAAATCCTTATTTTTGTCGTTTCAGCATATTTGGGTGTCATGGTCCCCTTTTCAAATGTATTTTAACCTTATCTGTTTTTCGACTACACTTTTATCACCGTTTCTCAATTTGAACATACAACAGTAATTTTTACAAATCATAATTAATCAAGAACATGACATTACACAAGTAATAAAGGGAGTAAATTCCAATATATTTGTGGAATAATAGCTCATACCTTGAAAAGAAAAATACGAAAGGAAACAAATCAGAAATTCCGTAAGACAGCATCTGTTCCGGTTTTGCTAATCGGAGATATGAGTGTTAAAAATAAAAGATTTTAACCAAATCAAGTAACAGAAATGAAATATCTAATAGCAGTAAAAGATACGCAAGGCAAAATCATGTTAGACATGGAGAAATAAGGAAAATTAAATATATTTTCGTTAAAACGTACAATTAAACAGAGAACAAATGGAAAAAGCCATTTGCTAAAAAAATGGATAATACTCGCATTCCATTACAGTTATAGGGATATAAGCCTGCTGGTTATAGAACAATAAGAATACCAATAAAAATTGGGGGGAAATATGAGGCCGGAAGAGGAGACTTTTCCTAAACCATGAAGTTTTTTTTTTATGATAACATGAGTAACATTTGTAGGCACTTTTCTCGTACAGTGTGTTCGATAACACCAAAAGTTTCCATTTGTTTAAGCTAAAACGTTTAATAATAACGTCTTTGTGTTGCATGATAAAACAACTTGGTGCAAAAAGATCCACATTCCTTTTCAGGTATGTCTGATGCGATAATGAATTCTAAGGGCAAGCACTACATTAGTTATTTACATATGTAATTTAAAAAGTACTCGTATTTAAATTATTAATCCATCTACTGTTTCTATGCTCTTTAACGGATTATTACACTTTTTAAGGTATTCTTTGACATTTTAAAGGCATTTTAAGTGTTTTCTCTCTTCAAAATCCGAATTCTAATCAAAATAAATTGGTTTAACTATTGATGCATTAAAATGCACACAAAATACCTTCGTAAATGCTTATATAACTCGGAAAAACGGCACTGGGTTTGTCTATTGGCGACCTACTGAGGAACTAACCTCTCCAAACACTCAAGAGTGCCACCAATCCATGCTCATTGCTAAATGTTCGGAGTACGTAATAGTACCTATATACCTACTTTCATGTCTACCTTCATACATACATTTCATTTTCAAAGGAACAAGCTAGTGTGGATTATCCTTTCAAAATTGAAAATTAGCAGCATGCATTTGTCTAATATGTTTTGTTACGCAGTATATATGTTATAAACTGCGTTTACATTTGCTGAGGACGTGCTGGAAGTGTTTCCCAAGTGAAGCTTCATTAAGATTCAAGAGATAAAGGAAAAGGTGCCACAGAGTATTATGTGAAGCTTGCGGAAGAAATGCCCTGCCCTATCGTTCAGTCACCATATGGGTGGATCTTGAATCTTAATGAAAGAACTTCGAAGTCATTTTTAGAGCGGCCTTTGACACACATGGAGAACAGTACTCCCAACCCAAGATGTTCCTCTTTACTAAAATATTTCAGAAATGGTTACACATAGTTATATACAGACTCGTCAAACTATAATAAGATATCTTAAAAATAACACAATTGCCAAAGTATTTTCGAAGAAAACATTCTATTGCGAAATAAACGTAGTTTTACCTGAGGCCAGAGGTCACATTATGTTTCGTAAAACCGGGACAAAAACACAGATGTTATCACAGCTAATAGCAAGAGTGAGTTCAGTACACATTACGGAATACATCGTCAACAAGCACGGATAGAGCTGAACTTTCTGGTCACTAAGATTGCTGCAGTTACTCTTTGAGATCAAGAAGATCCTTAAGGTATCTTTAACGTCATTTTCGGCGAGTATAAGTACCTAATATTCTAATTCCAACACAATCTAGGCTCTTGGTATCGTTATTCCTCTCAAGAACATGTTTGTTTTACGAGCATAATAACACGCAGTGGTTTTAATAAGTTGTTAAATTTTAACACGATGTTTACATAAGTTGTAAACATTAATATCACAGGAATGTTATAAAATGCCTCAGTTTACTGCATACGAGCACCATGACCTTCTATACTATGTCCAACGAGGGAATAAAGTACGGTATCACTGCGCGTATCACTGCGCGTCCACATGCGTTCGGAATGACAGTACTGTTACTACTTCGTTAAGTATAATATGAATATGTATTTTCTACACAAAAAACACGTATTTATTCAAGCAAACCACTTAATCACTTCGTTAAGTATAATATTAATATGTATTCATAATATGAATATGCATTTTCTACACAAAAAACACGTATTTATTCAAGCAAACCGCTTAATCGCTTGCTTAAGTATAATATTAACATGAATTGATAATATGAATATGCATTTTCAACACAAAAAACGCGTATTTATTCAAGCAAACCACTTAATCACTTCGTTAAGTATAATATTAATATGTTTTCATAATATGAGTATGCATTTTCTACACAAAAAACACGTATTTATTCAAGCAAACCGCTTAATCGCTTGGTTAAGTATAATATTAACAAGAATTGATAATATGAATATGCATTTTCAACACACAAAACGCGTATTTATTCAAGCAAACCACTTAATCACTTCGTTAAGTATAATATTAATATGTATTAATAATATGAATATGCATTTTCAACACAAATAACACGTATTTATTCAAGCCAACCGCTTAATCGCTTCGTTAAGTATAATATTAATATGTATTAATAATATGAATATGCATTTTCAACACAAAAAACACGTATTTATTCAAGCAAACTACCTAATCACTTCGTTAAGTATAATATTAATATGTATTAATAGCATGAATATGCCTTTTCAACACAAATAACACGTATTTATTCAAGCAAACCGCTTAATCACTTCGTTAAGTATAATATTAATATGTATTAATAGCATGAATATGCATTTTCAACACAAAAAACGCGTGTTTATTCAAGCAAACCATTTAATCACTTCGTTAAGTATAATATTAATATGTATTAATAATATGAATATGCATTTTCAACACAGAAACACGTGTTTATTCAAGCAAACCACTTAATCACTTCGTTAAGTATAATAGTAATATGTATTAATAATATGAATATGCATTTTCAACACAGAAACACGTGTTTATTCAAGCAAACCACTTAATCACTTCGTTAAGTATAATAGTAATATGTATTAATAATATGAATATGCATTTTCAACACAAAAAAACGCATGTTTATTCAAGCAAACTATTTAATCATTTCGTTAAGTATAGTATTAATATGTATTAATAATATGAATATGCATTTTTAACACAAAAACGCGTGTTTATTCAAGCAAACTATTTAATCATTTCGTTAACTATAATATTAATATGTATTAATAATATGAATATGCATTTTCAACACAAAAAACGCGTGTTTATCCAAGCAAACTATTTAATATTTTCGTTAAGTATAGTATTAATATATATTAATAATATGAATATGCATTTTCAACACAAACAACGCATGTTTATTCAAGCAAACTATTTAATCATTTCGTTAAGTATAATATTAATATGTATTAATAATATGAATATGTATTTTCAACACAAAAAAACGCGTGTTTATTCAAGCAAACTATTTAATCACTTCGTTAAGTATAATATTAATATGTATTAATAATATGAATATGCAGTTCAACACAAAAACACGTATTTATTCAAGCAAACCGCTTAATCACTTCGTTAAGTATAATATTAATAAGTATTAATAATATGAATATGCATTTTCAACTCAAAAAACACGTATTTATTCAAGCAAACCATTTAATCACTTCGTTAAGTATAATATTAATATGTATTAATAATATGAATATGCATTTTCAACACAGAAAGCACGTGTTTATTCAAGCAAACCATTTAATCACTTCGTTAAGTATAATATTAATATGTATTAATAGCATGAATATGCATTTTCAACACAAATAACACGTATTTATTCAAGCAAACTACTTAATCACTTCGTTAAGTATAATATTAATATGTATTAATAGCATGAATATGCATTTTCAACACAAATAACACGTATTTATTCAAGCAAACTACCTAATCACTTCGTTAAGTATAATATTAATATGTATTAATAGCATGAATATGCATTTTCAACACAAATAACACGTATTTATTCAAGCAAACCGCTTAATCACTTCGTTAAGTATAATATTAATATGTATTAATAGCATGAATATGCATTTTCAACACAAAAAACGCGTGTTTATTCAAGCAAACCATTTAATCACTTCGTTAAGTATAATATTAATATGTATTAATAATATGAATATGCATTTTCAACACAGAAGCACGTGTTTATTCAAGCAAACCACTTAATCACTTCGTTAAGTATAATAGTAATATGTATTAATAATATGAATATGTATTTTCAACACAAATAACACGTATTTATTCAAGCAAACTACTTAATCACTTCGTTAAGTATAGTATTAATATGTATTAATAATATGAATATGCATTTTCAACACAGAAACACGTGTTTATTCAAGCAAACCACTTAATCACTTCGTTAAGTATAATAGTAATAGGTATTAATAATATGAATATGCATTTTCAACACAGAAACACGTGTTTATTCAAGCAAACCACTTAATCACTTCGTTAAGTATAGTATTAATATGTATTAATAATATGAATATGCATTTTCAACACAAATAACACGTATTTATTCAAGCAAACTACTTAATCACTTCGTTAAGTATAATATTAATATGTATTAATAGCATGAATATGCATTTTCAACACAAATAACACGTATTTATTCAAGCAAACCGCTTAATCACTTCGTTAAGTATAATATTAATAGGTATTAATAATATGAATATGCATTTTCAACACAGAAACACGTGTTTATTCAAGCAAACCACTTAATCACTTCGTTAAGTATAATATTAATATGTATTAATAGCATGAATATGCATTTTCAACACAAATAACACGTGTTTATTCAAGCAAACCACTTAATCACTTCGTTAAGTATAATAGTAATAGGTATTAATAATATGAATATGCATTTTCAACACAGAAACACGTATTTATTCAAGCAAACCACTTAATCACTTCGTTAAGTATAGTATTAATATGTATTAATAATATGAATATGCATTTTCAACACAAAAAAACGCATGTTTATTCAAGCAAACTATTTAATCATTTCGTTAAGTATAATATTAATATGTATTAATAATATGAATATGCATTTTCAACACAAATAACACGTATTTATTCAAGCAAACTACTTAATCACTTCGTTAAGTATAATATTAATATGTATTAATAATATGAATATGCATTTTCAACACAAATAACACGTATTTATTCAAGCAAACTACTTAATCACTTCGTTAAGTATAGTATTAATATGTATTAATAATATGAATATGCATTTTCAACACAAATAACACGTATTTATTCAAGCAAACCGCTTAATCACTTCGTTAAGTATAGTATTAATATGTATTAATAATATGAATATGCATTTTCAACACAAAAAAACGCATGTTTATTCAAGCAAACTATTTAATCATTTCGTTAAGTATAATATTAATATGTATTAATAATATGAATATGCATTTTCAACACAAATAACACGTATTTATTCAAGCAAACTACTTAATCACTTCGTTAAGTATAATATTAATATGTATTAATAATATGAATATGCATTTTCAACACAGAAACACGTATTTATTCAAGCAAACCACTTAATCACTTCGTTAAGTATAGTATTAATATGTATTAATAATATGAATATGCATTTTCAACACAAAAAAACGCATGTTTATTCAAGCAAACTATTTAATCATTTCGTTAAGTATAATATTAATATGTATTAATAGTATGAATATGCATTTTCAACACAGAAACACGTATTTATTCAAGCAAACCACTTAATCACTTCGTTAAGTATAGTATTAATATGTATTAATAATATGAATATGCATTTTCAACACAAAAAAACGCATGTTTATTCAAGCAAACTACTTAATCACTTCGTTAAGTATAATATTAATATGTATTAATAATATGAATATGCATTTTCAACACAGAAACACGTATTTATTCAAGCAAACCACTTAATCACTTCGTTAAGTATAGTATTAATATGTATTAATAATATGAATATGCATTTTCAACACAAATAACACGTATTTATTCAAGCAAACTACTTAATCACTTCGTTAAGTATAGTATTAATATGTATTAATAATATGAATATGCATTTTCAACACAAAAAACGCGTGTTTATTCAAGCAAACTATTTAATCTTTTCGTTAAGTATAGTATTAATATGTATTAATAATATGAATATGCATTTTCAACACAAATAACACGTATTTATTCAAGCAAACTACTTAATCACTTCGTTAAGTATAATATTAATATGTATTAATAATATGAATATGCATTTTCAACACAAATAACACGTATTTATTCAAGCAAACTACTTAATCACTTCGTTAAGTATAGTATTAATATGTATTAACAATATGAATATGCATTTTCAACACAAATAACACGTATTTATTCAAGCAAACCGCTTAATCACTTCGTTAAGTATAGTATTAATATGTATTAATAGCATGAATATGCATTTTCAACACAAATAACACGTATTTATTCAAGCAAACTATTTAATCATTTCGTTAAGTATAATATTAATATAAATTTTAGACACTAAATGTACATTTTTCGAACTAAGTATCACGCAGCACACTATTAATATCCATGTAAATTAGCTACTACTTACGTCAATTGCATTCCTCTAATCTGAGCTGGAAATTGGTTCGTTACCCTACAGGTCCGAAGTCTCCGTGTCGCTCGATCCATTCAAGTAACAATGATGAGGTTTCAGTATGAGTACATCGTTTAGCTCGAGGGAATCTACCAGGGCGATCTGCACAGAGTGAAAACTGACCTCGACCCCCCCCCCCCCCACTCTGACGACCCGGGAGTTACCGAGCTGTACCCGAAGGGCGCCCGGTGCCTCCGTGGGGCTTTCCGTAGGGCAAGACCTGGAGACTAACAAGGCCCCCCCCCCCCATCTGGTTCTGTGGACTCAACACGGGATGGAAGTGTATACGGCACTTACACGCGTCAACCCCAAACGGGAAGGCTACTGATTAACCTCGGTGGAGTCGCCTGGTGATCTAGCACACCTTCTACTAGCTATGCTGGTTAGTACGCGGGAATATATGGCTTCCCTCAACCCGTCCGGAGACGTACCCGATCTCCCACGGGTATCTGGAACCACTGCCTCGTCGAGTCCAACTCAATCCGAACTGAGGGAGGAGCTCGAATGTTCGGCCCAAGTTTCCTCTAGTAACGTCAGAGGCACCACGAGTTCTAGGGGTCTGCAGCGGACGCACTACGACAGCTGAAGGGGACGGATCCCCCCCCCTATGGGGGGCAGTCTGAGTACAGTGTGACCCGCAAGTTTTGCCATTTCGTGAATTACGTATTTTTCGTACTCTTTAGCCCGAGTCTTGACCATTTCCATCAAACGCACCTTAACATGTCCCTGGTGGAAAGCTGCATTTTTACTATGTAGCCATGTTATGTTACTTGTTTGCTATGCGTTCTAACCTCACACTGTGGTGGGGGACATTGTCCATAACAATAACGCTTTTCGGTCGTAATTTGGGGAGAATCTTTTCATACCAGAATTTGAAAACGTCGCCATTCATTTCTTCATTGATCTGGCACGTGGCCTCTTGTTGAAACTTCACCAAATGTGGCTTTTTGCTTACGTGCACTATAAATGCTGGAAACCGACACACAGGTAAACTCAGATGTTAACTTCACCACTTCATCGATAGCAAGTTCTGGAAATTTTCTATTTAACTGATTAAATACATTCGATATTATCTTCTCACCATTTCGTAAAGGCTTTCCGCGCGCATGTTTAACAGTACTCGCCAGTTCCGCCATTATTCAAAACTGGATTTGCCATGCGTGCGCAGCATGATTTACTTTAATTACAAACTAATTTTATCTATTAGTATATGTTTTTTAAAGTTTAAATATACTTAGTATTTACTTGTGCGCTTTAGTAAAACGAACTCAAGACTCCACACCTCAGTAGCAGTACTTTTTCAAGGGACTACTTACACGGCGCAAGCATCATGGAAATTGTGAAGAAGTCGTCCTACGATCAACGGTCACGTGGTTTTGTTTACATCTATTTTATTCTCCCGCTGTAAGCAGAAGTTACTCTTAAGAAAGTTACTCTTTTGTTCACTTTCGTAGCTTAAAATCAGAAACAATTGCGAATCATCTGTGGTAATCTCCAAACAATTTGGAATCAGGTGCAACTATGCTAACCCGCCCTCTGAATATTGTGGGGCAGTCCCACATTTTGACAATTACGAAGTTAATCCTCAATGGAAAGAACACGTGCTCTATATTTTAATTACCATCTGCCTTCCCTTTCTTTATTCACATTTCCGAGTGTTTCGAAAATGATAATACATAGGTGGTCTGAAAATTTTCCGTCGTAATAAAGATACAAGACTTTTTTTCAGTTTTTTTTTAGTTTTATTTTTGTAATTTTTTTTTCAACATAGTCTCCTTGTAACTCTGCACACTCTGCGATGCTTCCATCTCTGTAAGCCGTCCAAACTCTACTCGGCGTTTTTCTCTGCAAAATAATTGTTCACAAAGGTGATTGCCTCCTCATTTGACGAAAATCTCTGTCCTCCGAGCGCAATTCTTAGATGAGGGAACAAAAATAATTCGCTTGGGGCTAGACCTGGTGAATAAGGCGGATGGTCAAGCAGTTCAAATCGTAATTCGCGGATTTTCGCCATTGCAACCGCTGTGGAGTGAGAAGACGTTGCCTTGAAACAGGATTTTCTTTTTATGCAAATGTGGCCGTTTTTCCTCAAGTTCTGCGTTCAGCTTGCCAGTTAATGATGCATAGTATGCTCCTGTAGTAGTTTTTTTTTCTTTTTGAAGACAATGATTAAAATAACTCCATGACTACCCCCCCCCCCCAGAAAAGAACAGTCGCCATCACCTTCCCAGCTGAAAAAAAAAAAAAGGTTCCTGCTTTTCCTGGAGCTGGTTCCCCCTTTGTAGTTTATTGTTGTAGTGTATCCAAGTTTCATCTACAGTAATTAATCGGCGCCAAAACTCGCATTTTTTGCACCTGAACTGCGCCAACAGAGCGTTGGAAATGTTCATTCGAAAACGCTTTTTTGGTCTAACGAGAGCAAACGCGGTACCCAAAGCGCGGACAGCTTTCTCGTGTCTAAATGTTCATTTAATATATGACAAACATGTTCTTTTGATATGTTCATAGCCTCTGCTATCTCACTTACTTTAATTCGGCAGTCGTCTGGCACCATTTGGTGAACTTTGTCAACTTTTTCGTCGGTAGTTGCAATTTTTGGACATCTCGGACGTTCGTCTCCCAAGCTCTTACGGCCAGGTTTAAATTCAGATACCCAAAATTTTACTGTGGAAAATGATGGTGCAGAGTCCCCATACACAGAATTCAACTCATCTTTGATTCGCGTAGGCGTATTGCCTTTGAAAAACAAATATTTAATGACAACTCGATACTCGATATTCCATTTTCATAAAAACACTCTTATCAACTCACTCAAACGACTGTTACATAACAATTGAGTGCCAAAATAGCTGAAACTTTGGTGAGTAACTCAACAGATGAACAACGAAATGCACTAGCTTTTATTTACGAGTGCTGCCATCTTGTTGAGGTCGGAAACCTTTCAGACTAGCCTCGTAAGTATATCTTCCTTCAAACTACATATGTCTGCTGAATAATCTTTCAGCCCAGGGCAAGTATAGTGGTCTGATGTTAGAAATGGGTTTCACCAGATAACTTCAAGTAATAATTCATTTTAAAATGCCATTTAAAGGGATTTCTGTCCAGTACGTAATGATAAGGAATTCTAATATGCACAAGTAGTAGTAAGTACACTTTCAAACACAAATAATTAAATTCAGACTGATGTATATTGACGTCATGAAAACTTCTCATTTTTGCTTCTATTTTCCCCAGTTAAAGGTAACCGAAGTTTGGCTACACCCAGCTGGTATGACTACTCCGTGACCGACTAGAAGATCAATTTAGGAAGGGGGGGGGGGGGGAGTGCTTATATCAGAGCTTTCGTAGTCAATATTATTTCTGCATTTATAATATAAAATGTTTATTATATGGGGCCAAATGTCAATGAAGCAACAAGTGAGTGTTGACAGTTCGACCATTAATTTATAATATATTGTCACCCGGGCGTTGGAACACCCTATGGAAGCAGCTGAGAGCGGAAGACAGGGGAGGTCCGTGTTAGCCACGCCTCCCCCTCGTCCGTCTTATAGTGGTGACAGGGATGGCTGGGGGAAGAAAACATGATTGTGCGGTCTGTTTCTCTTCTACCTGTGTTCTGGAAATTACGGGATCTTTCATCTACTGGAACCTTCCTGTGGAAGCCAGAAAGCGGCGATATTCCTATAAAAAGGGGCTGCCGGAGCGAAGTGAAGTCAGTTAGTCAGTTAGTGAGTGAGGAGACAAACACAGTTCTTGGTGTAAGTGTTAGTCAGTGTTAGTGCTGGACGTGCTAGTGAAGTAGCGCCGTGCAACGGAAGCAACTACGTAATTGTGTACGTGCATCGGAACGATAACGGACGAACTGGTGAATCGTAATTGTGTGCATTACGTAATTTTGTGTAATTGGCAAGTGTTTAACTGTAAGTCGGTGGAAATAAAGAACATTTTTGAGTGGTGAAATTGGACTTTTCATTTCACGAACCCACAAAGTCACAATATTCATACCAAATGTAATGCATATCGTGAATTTTCTGAAAATGTCCTCAGAAGACTTTATTCTAGATGACTTTTGTATAACTGGTAAACTGTAAGAGATGAACAAAAAATGTAGATCTTTTTAAAAAAGACATACTTTCGTTGTGAAGTGAACTATTTCCGAGATCAGATACTCTTATTTCCAAGACATACTTTTCTCAAACAGGAAGTTCTCTTAAGTCATGCAAAGAAACAGTTGGCCAGTTGCTAAACAATTTCATAACACTTAACCCTTCTGTATTCTGCTCTTCTAATTACTCTTGCAAGAAAATGTTTACAGATATCTAACACGAATAACATGAAGCGAAATGTACAAACTGTACTACATACACACAAACAAACTGTTGCGTACTTTAGATTTTAACAAAGAAATAAACTGAAATTTCTATATATGAAGTGCTTTATTAAATTCCTCCAGATTCACAGGAGAATGACGTGCTTTTGTTTCGAGAAAAGCAATAAATATCGTTCAAAGAAGGCTGATGAACGGGGTTTAAATCAACATAATACAAGTCAAGAAAGTGCCTCAGTTGCTAAGATGTGTACCACGGCGTGTAATGTCTACCTGGGGAGCACGACAAAAACACTCCCATTAGATTAATTATTGGCAAGGTCGATAACCGGAAAGACGGTGTCGAGAATTTAACCAAAGGATTTCTACGTACTTTCATTAAAGTACAGGGATCCAAACCTAAGTGCATTGTTTTATGCACGTTCTTTGTTCGTGTTTGAAGTTTTATTTTAGTAAATTGTATCGTAACAACAAACCTTTAGCTTATGCATAACTAAACGCTGTACATTCTTAATATATAATGTGATCCATATAAACCTGAACCATTTCAATAGGCCATAACTTATAAACCAATAAAAGACATACGTGCAACTTTGGAAGAATATAATACACAATTGGGAGATTACATTACACTATTTACATCTCAGAGAAAATGTTGGAAGTGTCCTCCACCAGCATCTATACATGTTTGTACTCGTCTCACCATATTCTCTGAAGTTTTACGGAGAGTATCCTCGCCAATGTTACTTATTTCAGTTCGAATGGATTCCTTGAGAACATCAATTGTCCGTGGCATATTCTTGTACACTCTATTTTTTAGATACCCCCACAAGAAAAAATCAGCTGAGGTTAGGTCAGGGTAGCTGGGAGCCATAGACCTTTTGAGATTATTCGATTATCAAAGACACTGGTTGCAAGTTCCATGGTGTTATTAGATGTATGGCACGTTGCTCCATCTTGCTGGAAGTAAGTTCTCTCAATTCGAGATCATCCAGCTGCTCCACAAATGTCTTGAAGATACCCATATAAACTTCACAGTTGAAAGCAAATGGGACCAACGAGTCATAGATGCTGGTGGAGGACACTTCCAGTATTTTTTTCTGAGATGTAAATAGTGTAAGGTAATCTGCTAATTGTATATTATATTCTCCCAAAGTTGCACATGTGTCCTATTATTGATTCAAAAGCTGTGACTTATTGAAATGGTTCAGATTTATATGGATCTCACTGTACTTCGTAACGTTTATACTTTTTCTAATATTTACCCATGAGTAGTTATTAGAGAACCTTCCCACCTTCGAGTACTCTTTATATGAAAGAGTTCTCGAAACTATTCATTCTCTATATAATGTTCCAGCGATTTTAATAAAATACCACATATTTAAGATATGATAAATGAAATCCATATCTAGAATTTTCTGGGGATGTCCACAGAAGTCCTTATTCTGCATGACTCTTACATATCTCGTAATAGATAGATCTCGTTAAAATATACTATTTATCAAAAACAAATTTTTTGTGCTAAGTGAACCATTCAAAGTATTCCTTGTATTTGTCTGAATTTTCCGATACCTATCCCTACTTTTCTCAAATGTGAAATCGTTTTCACTTTTTATCCTTTCACCAGCACAGGAAATACAATTTCAAAGCCATCACAGAGCTACTACTTCTAAAAGACATGAGTGTTGTCTAAAACCTTTGTATCCCCATATTCCTGTTGTAGCTACAAAATCTTATCACTTAAGTAGTTTTATACAGATTAAAGTGAAGTAAGGAATAAGCATTTTAAGAAATCTTGTACTAGCAGAGAAAGTCATGGCACTTCGCAACAATATTGTAACTTTGTGGGTTCATAGAATTAAAAGTCCAATTCCACAATCTTAAAATGTTCTTTATTTCCACCGAATTACAGTTGGAACACTTGCCGATTACATAGAATTACGTAGCGCACACAATTACAATCCAGCAGTTCATCTGGCACAGGTCCACTCCACACTCGCAATTACGTACAACTCCTCTGATACACGTACACAGTCTTCCAGTCCGTTCGCTAGCACAGCGCTCTTCACCGCTGCTCGCCAAGAACTCAACTGACTCGTCCACTACATCCCTTATATACGCAGATCGCTGTGTCTGGAAGTTTCGCGGCTCAGTGAACCATCCCGATTGTTCAAGACGTCAGGTGGAGGGGAAAGAGACGGTACAGCGCCTAGTGATACTTTCCTAAGCATTCCCTATGTTAGCGCTACAAGATAAATGGGTGGGCGTGGCCTAAATGCCTCCTGTCGATGATGATGATGATATATATAAGGGTGCTCAACTACGGTGGTCATGAGCGCCCTTTAAAAAACTAGTCATGGCAAAAGCCAGATATAAAACTTTCTAAAAGCTATACAAGTGTAACAAAACCTATTAAAAATACACGTACATAAAAAACACCAATCCAAACCTACTACAAATTTCGTTCACTAAATCCTAAACTCTAAACTAGACAAGAATCTAAAAACCTTCTCCACGGGTCTCCACGCACGGCCTACACGTGGGTGGGCCTGTTGACCGTCTCCCTCTACCACGAAGAGGAGCCCACACGAGGGAGACTTTGGCTCGGGACCCCCGGTGCGCCAAACACGTACCTACCGAAGTAGGCCCCTGGGAGGGCCTTCTGTTCCATACCCATACCCAGCTCCAGTTGGTCGTGTCTTCCGATAATTGGGTGACAATATGAAGAGGTCGTAATGAATTTTCTTAAGATTTTTTTACCTTTTTTTATTTATTTTTTATTTTTTTCGTGTGTGTTAGATTTACGGCCTCCAACGTGACGCTGGATGGTGAATGAATTGGGTGAAATGATGCTCAAATGAGTCCAGGGTCCATGGAGCTTAGAGTTTCCCGACATTCGTCTTTCAGGATAAGGGAAACCCCGTAAAAACCTTATCCAGGTAATTTGTCCTGAACGAGGTTCCAACTTGGGACCTTTGAACGTGAGGCAGACACGCTACCATCTACGCTACCGAGGCGGGCATTTCTAAAGGTGATGTCTGTTAGAATTTAATTCAGACGAAAAAAAAAAACACAGTTCAACTCGTCTAAACAGCATCACAAAGGACCACACAGCAAAAATCATATGGCCTTCACCACTGAAGGTGCTATACTTAAAGAGTACTACCAATTTCTTCTAAAAGAAGTGCCAAAGTTTATCTCCCACTAGAAGATGCGGAGTTTTTTCTCACTTGTTTTCCTCTTGGGTGACGCACAATTTACAGTAAAAATGGAGGATATTTTATTCTTTTGAAATACCCTATGTAGTGCTTTGGTTCAAACTTCCTAGTGTTGATGTGACATGTAAATCTCTTGGTTGTACAACACAAAATGACTGAAAGTAACGAGTTTTATGCGGAAAGTAATGTTAAATCCTTCTAATGAACTAACATTGGCACCGTTATTATAATGATTTGTTAATTCACCTACTTGCCTGTTTGTCTAGTCGCTACCAATTTTGCAATCTAACTTCCCGATGAGATACAGACTTGAAACATAGGTCTGAACTGAATAAAAAAGCAATACTTACAGCCTTTCACAACAAAATACCCTTTACAAAGATAATTATTTGTCTGAAATAATACATCAATAAGCCCGAGATCTGACACTAAGAACTGCGAGATAATACAATATTAACTCAGCTACAAGCACATCCCTCAACCCTAACCCACCCTTGACATGGCGAAAGTTTCGAAAATTTTGATTTGGCTCGAACGATTTTGATTGAAATAATGTATGTTTAAGAAACTTATGACAAATGAAATGTTTGAAAATTAATTATTCTTTCACACTGGCCGTGTGTAGGCTAAATTGTGGAAACGTAGAGTCAGACTAAAAAATTCAATGCCATAGCCGGGATTTGAACCACGGATCTTCTGGTTTCCATCCAGCCGCACAACCATTGTGCTACTATGGCCAACGTGCCGATATGACATTAAATTCTCCAACTGACTCGTATTTTCCCGGTAAACCACTTAGGAGTTCTCATAAACACATGAGACAACTACCTTAATGGCGACTTACTATGCTGTAAGTACTTTAAGGCCCGGGCTTCATATAGTAAACCACTATTAGGTTAATTAATGGAAATTAATTATTCTTTCACACTGGCCGTGTGTAGGCTAAATTGTGGAAACGTAGAGTCAGACTGAAAAATTCAATGCCATAGCCGGGATTTGAACCACGGATCTTCTGGTTTCCGTCCAGCCGCACTACCATTGTGCTACTATGGCCAACGTGCCGATATGACATTAAATTCTCCAAATGACTCGTATTTTCCCGGTGAACCACTTAGGAGTTCTCATAAACACATGAGACAACTACCTTAATGGCGACTTACTACTTGTAAGTACTTTAAGGCCCGGGCTTCATATAGTAAACCACTATTAGGTTAATTAATGGAAACTAATTATTCTTTCACACTGGCCGTGTGTAGGCTAAATTGGGGAAACGTAGAGTCAGACTGAAAAATTCAATGCCATAGCCGTGATTTGAACCACGGATCTTCTGGTTTCCGTCCAGCCGCACTACCATTGTGCTACTATGGCCAACGTGCCGATATGACATTAAATTCTCCAACTGACTCGTATTTTCCCGGTAAACCACTTAGGAGTTCTCATACACACATGAGACAACTACCTTAATGGCGACTTACTACTTGTAAGTACTTTAAGGCACGTTGACCATAGTAGCACAATGGTAGTGCGGCTGGACGGAAACCAGAAGATCCGTGGTTCAAATCCCGGCTATGGCATTGAATTTTTCAGTCTGACTCTACGTTTCCACAAATGAAATGTTTGTTTTGAAGTTTTGGGAATAGACTGATCTGTCACAATGTTTAAAATAGACCAAAAGTATTAAATAAGTATTCCTAGTCCCATAGATAAAGTATTGAGAAATTGACATTTTAAATTTTTAATAGCTCTCTGAAAATATTGTATATGGGGCTAAAAATCTACACAAGGCTAGATATTATTTTGTTATTTTTACTCAGTTTTGAAATCGTGATATATTACATCTTTTTAACGTTTTTTAATTTAAATTTTACCCGTGCATACCTCAGGGAACTTGCAGACGCCACTACAGTTGAAGAGTAGCATATCACATCAGAACTACAGTAAAGGTAAGTGTAATTACGTTTTATCACTATTTTCGGAGAGCAATTTTTGCTTCACCACGTAACACAGTGAACAGAAGATATATTCCATCCCAAAATTTGATATCCGGAAATTTGAGACTAAAGATCCACGCGTATGTATGAACAAGATACATTGGAAAGCAAAGATGATCAAACATGTTATCGTCCACGGACATGAGGTATTCTGACGACTAATTATAACGATGATAATATTTTTGTTATTTCAGTTCCTCGTTAATGAGGCCTCCCGTCAGTATTTTCTTGCTTCCGGCGCCTGTGATTCACGCGTGATCTTAAGGTAATGATCAACGGCCGGAGAGATGTGCGCTCGTATGCGATATAGGTTAGCTGGACTGGTATGAATGACGTCAGATGTACAGCACGACCATCAAATGTGCATACGTCGTAAACAACGTAACGCAATACTCTGCCTGCCCTTCAAATGTATGCGGACCACAAGGACAAGGTGTTGTATAACGCGAGTGTTTTGTTTCCTTTGGCAGTGAGGCGGTTGTCATGCTCAGGCTGTACCACCCTGCAGTTAAGATAAGACCTGAAGCTTTCCTGGCGACGAATACGCTCACTTTCTTCTCGGACAGCCAGCCAGCTGAAAAGATGATTAGATATCAACATTTCGGGAGTGTACATCTCTCCCATCATCAGGCTATTTATAAAATGTTGTAACCTCAAATGAAATATTGGATATAACACAACTATAAACAAAGACAAAACACTATCAAAATTCGCATTACTGAACAAAAGACTGTTTTCAGTAAATTAAATGCCAGGTCAGGAGATGGCGTGAGTATAGAAAATTGTGTTAAAGAAACGTAACTACTTAACTTGATTATCAAGCTGTATTGATCCTTGCTTCTTAATTCAACGGATTTCTATTTTAAGGCCGGTTTTCAAGAGGAGCTGAACTGAAATCTAGCAACACGATTAAGCGCGCTCCTTTCAGGGGAAATCACCAAAGCCTCCTTAATTCAGAATCAGCAGAATTCTCGCCAAATACAACATCAGTACCATCCACAAGCCACCTCCGAAGATTAAACATCTGTTGAGACCAGTGAAAGACAAACTGGACTTCCAAGTTCCGGGAGTGTACCGCATTCCCTGTGAATGTGGGACACCGTGTATACGACAAACCGGAAGGACCATCACTACTAGAACAATCGAACATGAACGGAGCATTGGTTTAATGCAACCTGAGAAGTCTTGACTGGCAGAGCATTGTTTTGATAACGACCATAGAGCCAATTTTTGGGAGACGAACATCGTGGCAAAATGCAATAGTTACTGGGAGTGGAGAATTAAGGAGGATTTGGCGATTCCCTCTGAAAGGAGCGCGCTTAGTCGTGATTCTGGATTTCAGTTCAGCTCCTCTTGGAAACCGGCCTTAAAATGGAAATCCGTTGAATTAAGAAGCAAAGATCAATACAGCTTGATAATCAAGTTAAGTAGTTACGTTTCTTTGACACAATTTTCTATACTCACGCCATCTCCTGACCTGGCATTTAATTTACTGAAAACACTCTTTTGTTCAGTAATGCGAATTTTGATAGTCTTTGTTTATAGTTGTGTTATATCCAGTACTTCATTTGTGGTTATAACATTTCATAAATATCCTGATGATGGGAGAGATGCACACTCACGAAACGTTGATATCTAATCATCTTTTCATCTCGCTGGCTGCCCGAGAAGAAAGTGAGCACCCTGCAGTTGTTTATATATGCAAGGAATAACAGTGCACTCCATGTGCAGTATACTTACGGAAGAAGTATCACATCTCCGGCCTTTAGTAATGCGATTGGCCTCTCCGTACTTCCAGCTACTGTACGAGTTTACATTTAATTAATGCTCGGTATTGCCTTCATCCAATTTGTTTACAATTACGGATGTATATATAGTTATATTGTTGCTCGAGTAAAATATATCAACTGTTCTTACGCATTAACTGTGTAGGGCGCCCCCGTTGGTAGTGTAGATGGCGGCATGTCTGCCTCACGTCCAAGAGGTCCGGAGTTCGAATGTCGGTTCGGCTAAGTTACCTGGACAAGGTTTTTCTGGGGTTTTCCCTTATCCTGAAACACCAATTTCGGATAACTCTAAGCTCCCATGAACCCCGGACTCATTTGAGCATAATTTCACCCATTTAATTCATCGTCCGAAAAAAAAAAAGAGTAGGGCAAGGTTTGGATAGATAGTCAGACTGAAAAATTCAATATTATCAGCGGGATTTGAGCTACGGATCTCGCGGTATACATCTGGTTGCTCTTAAACATTAAGCTTACTATGGCCAACATGCCAGCGTGGCATTATATTCTACAACTGACTCGTATGTTTCCCGGTAAACCACCAATGCCCGATTTCACCAACAATTGTTAAGACTTAACACGAGATTAGCAATAGTTAAAACAAAAATTGCATTTCACCAAGTGTAGGTAACACTCGTGTTAAATCTCATGTTAAACTAACAAGCCGAATTTCTAATGTTAAGTGCTTAACAATTGTAAATAGTCAAGATGGCGAGCATGAACTCAGCTGTTGACGTCGATTTGCTATATTTAAGACCGTCTAAATGGCATTCGTAATAGAGTACGACCTATGAGGAGAAATGATTTTGAGGAACTATACGAAGAAAATTGTTTTACGGAGGTAGAGACTGTCGAATCATGTTGCTATGAAGGTTACTGCGGAAGTACAAGAGAGGTTAGAACATGCATCGAAAGGAATATGACTATCTCGCCTTAGCTTCAAGTATTAGTAATCTTGCGAATTTATAATTCACTGAATTATGTGGATAATACACTGTCCACCTGCCGTCTTGAAACGTTCAAGTCACTTGTCCTTCTTCGCACCTCGTTTTAAATTTACGTAATACTGAGTTAGAATATACATCGAAAGGAATATGCCGATCTCGCCTTAGCTTCAAGTATTAATAACTTTGCGATTTTATAATTCACTGAATTATGTGGATAATACATTGTCCATCTGCCGTCTTGAAACGTTCAAGTCACTTGCCCTTCTTCGCATCTCGTTTTAAATTTACGTAATACTGAGTTAGAATATACATCGAAAGGAATATGCCGATCTCGCCTTAGCTTCAAGTATTAATAACTTTGCGATTTTATAATTCACTGAATTATGTGGATAATACAGTGTCCCCCTGCCGTCTTGAAACGTTCAAGTCACTTGCCCTTCTTCGCATCTCGTTTTAAATTTACGTAATACTGAGTTAGAATATACATCGAAAGGAATATGCCGATCTCGCCTTTGCTTCAAGTATTAATAACTTTGCGATTTTGTAATTAACTGAATTATGTGGATAATACATTGTTCACCTCCCGTCTTGAAACGTTTAAGTAACTTGTCCTTCGCATCTCGTTTTAAATTTTCGTAATACTGACAAGTTGTTTGGCGCTTGTAGTAGTGACACATGCATTTGAATTAAATTCGTTTCCAATATTTTCCCCGCGACATCTTTCTCTTTTGCATTCACTGCATCCGTCCTCTTATTTTCCACGATATCCTTACACTTCCTCACCATTTCAGTAACAATTCTTTCTCCGTCGATGAGAAATTTGTCTCACGGCTTTATTTATGATTTTGTTCATCCGCCATTTGTGCAGACGTAAATGAAAACAAAAGTGCATCGGAGACGTTCAGAAATTCATCCATAGCCTTCTATAGCTGTGATATTTACAAGTTTCTTGGCGTTAACACAGGTTTGTTTACATTTTAAGAAAACAGGTTGGTGAAATGCAAGAAATTTAACATTAGTTTAAGCGCTGTGACATTTGTTACGTTACATTTTTTAACATCGATTTTAACATCTGTTGGTGAAATCGGGCATAAGAGACCTAATATAGTGAACAATTCAACAACCTTGCCGAGATTGTACCACCGAGTCAGTTGGAGAATTTTATGCCATGATAACTAAATGGAACTAAACCGGACGAAGACTGGGAGATCCGTGGTTCAAATCCCAAGTTTGGCATTACACCCTTCAGTCTGCCTCTACCTATTCAAAGTATATTAACTATATAGCACCTATACATGCGTTTTTGTAATAAATTTGTTCGAGATTGTGGAAACGTAGAGTCAGACTGAAAAATTCAATGTCATAGCCAACATTTGAATCACGGATCTTCTGGTCTACGTCCAGCCGCTCTAACCATTGAGCTACTATGGCCAACGTGCCGATATGACATTAAATTCTCCAACTGACTCGTGTTTTTCCCGATAAACCACTAGGAGTTCTCATAAACACATGAGACAACTACCTTAATGGCGACTTACTATGCTGTAAGTACCTTAAGGCCCGGGCTTTATAGTTCGGACCACTATTAGGTACAACTGACTCGTGTTTCTCCCGGTAAACCACTAGGAGTTCTCATAAACACATGAGACAACTACCTTAATGGCGACTTACTATGCTGTAAGTACTTTAAGGCGCGGGCTTTATAGTTCGGACCACTATTAGGTACAACTGACTCGTGTTTATCCCGGTAAACCACTAGGAGTTCTCATAAACACATGCGACAACTACCTCAATGGCGACTTACTATGCTGTAAGTACTTTAAGGCCCGGGCTTTATAGTTCGGACCACGATTAGGTACAAATGACTCGTGTTTTTCCCGGTAAACCACTAGGAGTTCTCATAAACACATGAGACAACTACCTTAATGACGACTTAATATGCTGTAAGTACTTTAAGGCCCGGACTTTATAGTTTGGACAACTATTAGGTACAACTGACTCGTATTTTTCCCGGTAAACCACTAGGGGTTGTCATAAACACATGAGACAACTACCCTTATGACGACTTACTATGCTGTAAGTACTTTAAGACCCGGGCTTTATAGTTCGGACCACTATTAGGTACAACTGACTCGTATTTTTCCCGGTAAACCACTAGGGGTTGTCATAAACACTTGAGACAACTACCTTAATGACGACTTACTATGCTGTAAGTACTTTAAGGCCCGGGCTTTATAGTTCGGACCACTATTAGGTACAATTAATGGAAATTAATTGTTCTTTCACACTGGCCGTGTGTAGGCTAAATTGTGGAAACGTAGAGTCAGACTGAAAAATTCAATGCCATAGCCGAGATTTGAACCACGGATCTTCTGGTCTCCGTCCAGCCGCTTTAATCATTGAGATACTATGGCCAACATGCCGATATGACATTAAATTCTCCAACTGACTCGTATTTTTTCCGGTAAACCACTTAGGAGTTCTCATAAACACATCAGACAACTACCTGTTGCAGATTGTTCCCTACTGGAATTTTATTACTTTCATTATTGATGCTCATTTATTAATATGATTCTAACTTTATTTTAGAATTCATATTTCACTTTTAAGTGAGTGAGCCTTTGTTAACGAGGCAGTGCACCCAAATATTTGTTTTTGGTGCAATAAGTAGTAAATGTAAATCAGACAAAACTATTAATTTA
The DNA here is from genome assembly GCA_030765055.1 of Mantis religiosa. Taxonomy (NCBI): domain Eukaryota; kingdom Metazoa; phylum Arthropoda; class Insecta; order Mantodea; family Mantidae; genus Mantis; species Mantis religiosa. The sequence continues at coordinate 24,496,979 of CM060952.1, forward strand.
CCATGATATTAATTTATCGCTTTATTCTCATTAATACATCACGTATTTGCTTTCTACTACCCATGTGGGCGAAAATGCAGTACGGACCTAAACAGAATAATTTATAAACTAAGCTGGCAGCTTAAAACGTATTCAAGAGTTTAACTACTTTAAAACTAATAAGGTCTGGCATAAATGTAATGAACTGTAGAGTGACAGTTTAAAGAAATAATGCTCACAGCTTATAATTTATTATGAAAGCGCTGGCATTTGTTATATTTAATATCAGGGTTATACCTGTTTGATATTTCTGTACTGTTATGTTTGTTAAGTGATGTTAGTAAGTGATTGTATGTTACGTCAATACTTATCAATATTGATTATACATTTATCAACTCCTATTTTGAATTCGTTGCAGTGCCAATGTCTAATATATACGATGAACTGCAGTATTACGAAGCACGTGTGATTTCAAGACTTGTCAGTAAATACGTTTGGTTGTCCGAACACGGTAAACACCAGTTGCAGTTGGTAGTACTTGCCTGAGAATTGCCTCGCTGCGTGTTTCCAAGTCTGCATTGATAACACCACCACACCACTACCACCACCATCTAGCACGCTACATTGGCGTAAACTGAAGTCAACAGAGGAACGGCTCGGAGTGGGGGAACACCGTACCCCTCCATGCTGACGGGGGTACCCACCGACATAATAGCCAAGAGAGTGCGTGCGTGTGTTTGCCACCTTTAAGGGAAGCCCACACGCGTGATAAACAACCCTGTTGATTGATTTGTCGCTTTTATTGAATCATAAATAACGCGACACGCCTCAACAAAGGTTAGAGGAATTTTCTGCGCTTTCTAGGAGGTACATTTATCAATTGTACAGAGTGCCACAATAAACTGGCGAAGTTCGATGTCCCTTTGTACTACGCCCAAAATAGACCGAGTTCACTTAAAACGTATTATTGAATGAACTAGCTTACGCAACTTTTCACATTTAGCTTTGTAACTCAACTGGATAATTAATTTATTTCACGTAACTTGCTTCGTTCTTATGCATTTATTGTACAAACGTCTAGATTATTCTTTTGTATAAATTAATTAATTCACTGACGTTTAACGTTAGCAGGCTTCCATCTATAGAATCATTTAACAATTTCTGACAAGTTTGATTACAAGGAAATAAAGTTAAACTTTCTTACAGGACAGTTATTCAAACACTGACTTTAGTACCGTAAACTTATGGTACCGTTATGTAACAGTATTTTTGTTTAGTAATGTTCGAAGGAATAATAAATATATAAAAATGTATGTAGTTGTGTGATTGGCCGAAGTAGTAGTGGTATGACGTGGTGTGATGACGTGTCAGTGAATCGGCCAATCACAAAATAAAGTGGGAATTACTATGGGGACAAGAAAATCAATAATCTAGAAAAAGAGAGAATCTTGTGTCTTGCTGGAGAACGAGGAAAGACGTTACGATGATTGTAATTGTAAAGGAAAATTAATAAGATTCAAAAAGTGTTATTCAATATTTATAATAGATAAGAGTGAATCATAGTTCATATTATATAATTAAATAATATATTACAAAATTGGACTCATCTAAATTTTATTTTCACCAAAAATCCGCATCCACACCTGAGAAAAGATCTCACGACTCTCAGTAGATTAAAACTCGACTTGGATCTTATAAAAAGTTGGCTTGCTTCTTATTAGTTGAAGATGAACGAAAATATAATCCCGTTACAAATGGCGCAGCAACGTGTGGGGCTCGAATAGGATAAAGAAGAGGAGATTAAAGCATCGTGCAGCTCCGTGGGAATTTAAAAGGAAAGAAGAAAGAAGAAAGAAGAAAACGAGAACTGGTTTAAGTGAGTGAAATTAAAATAAAAAAAAAATAGTAGTAGTAGTAGTAGATTTATGTTGTTAAGAAATCAGAAAATAGTTAAAAAGATGGCGAGTAGAAAAGAAATAATAGTGGAAGGAGAAGTTACTGATAGTGTAGGAATGAATAGGGAGGATGCAAGATTAAGCATAGATAATGAGTCAATGTTGGAAAGAATAACAAGAATGTTAAGTAATTTAGATTCTAAAATAGAACAAAATGCAAAGAATTTAGATTTTAGAATGAGAGATGTAAAATCAGAAATAGGAGATGTTAAATCTGAAATGAGTAATTTAGATTCTAAAATAGAACAAAATGCAAAGAATTTAGATTTTAGAATGAGAGATGTAAAATCAGAAATAGGAGATGTTAAATCTGAAATGAGTAATTTAGATTCTAGAATGAAAGATGTAAAATCAGAAATGAGTAATTTAGATTCTAAAATAGAACAAAATGTAAACGATTTAACTAAGAAAATGAATGATTTAGATGTAGGAGTAAGACAGGAACTAGCACAAAATGTGAGTAACTTAGAAATTAATTTATTACAGAAGCTAAAACAGGAATTAAAATCTGAAATTTCACAGGAGATTAGAGAAGGGAGAAAAGAGTGTAGGGATAATATGGAAAGGCTCATGCAGATCATAGAGATTAATAAGGATGAGAATAGAAAGGAAGTCAATGAGTTGAGAGAGATAATTCAGGAAACTAGGTTAGGTCAGGACATTGTGAAACAAGAAATAAGAATGGAATTAAACAAAGAGTTAGAAACATTTAGGATACAACAGGCAGAAATAACACAAAAACAAAGAGAAGAATTAGGAGATAAAGTAGAACAAAGAATCAATGTAATTTGTTCTGAAATGCAATTACAACATGATGAAAGTAAGATACACCAAGAGGAAATAAAGTTACAAATTGATGAGATAAGTAAAGCAAAAGAAGAAGTAATTTTGCAAATTAAAGAGGTAAAAGAACATTTTGAAAAAGAAAAGGATAACTTAGGAAAATTGACACAAGTTGTAATTGCATTACAGGCTAGAAAAGTAAACAACGGGAAAGAAATGTCTAGAATTACAAATATAAACGATTGTGACTTACCAGGTGAATTAAGCAATCATCAGAAGTCTAGTGATGTAGTAAGTGAATGTAGTGATTTTGTGAGTCCAGATAATGATATTAATTATCACAGAAACACACAGAACATGTCCTCACACACACAACTCCACAGTCTAGGTCAAAATGAATGTGTACATTATTCACTAAATGATATTAGTCCACCAAGTTTTGATGAGGAATCAGGTGATAATCCAAAAGTATTTCTTAGGGAATTGGAAGAATATTTCCGTATTAAGAGAATTCCCAATGAATTTCGGATGGTAATAGTAAAACGCTGTTTGAAGAAAAATGCTCTTGAGTGGTTAAGGTTAACTTTGGCTTCACATGAAACATACAGTACTTTCAGAAATCTGTTTATAAATAGATTTTGGGGACCTGAGAGACAAAGAAGAATAAAAGTTGAGTTAGCAACGGGTAGGTTTGAGTTTAAAAAAGGGATTTCTATGACTGAATATTTCTTAAAATTAGCAAACAAAAGTAAGTTGATCACCAAGAAATTTCTGAGACAGAAATTGTCAACATGCTAATACGTCATTATCCACCACATATCAGAAATCATTTAATTGTGGCTAAGCCTATCGATTTCTCTGATATGATTGAATTATTATCCGAATTTGAAGCACATAACCTCATTAATGATACTACATCCTGTGATGGTAACTATAATAACGTCCATATTGAGCGAGGAAGAAATCGACAGGAATCACAACCTACAAATAATAGGAATAATAGGACGAGTTTAAATTGGGGCGGGGCACCCGTGAGAAATCAAAGATTTGAAGGAAGAGGTTATGATCCTAGACGAACTTATGAATCTGTAATTCCCGGAACAGGAAGTGGAGTTCAAAATAATGTGCAAAGGAATTATCATAACAATCAGTCGACGAGAATTGGAAGAAATGATCAAATAAACCATGTAAGATTTTATCGAGGAAATAATCAGCGAATAAGTAATTTTAATAGGGGTAGAGGTACTAGTTTATTTAGTGCAAATCAAAGAGATTTTAGGGGTGTGAGATTTGAAAGAAGTAATCAAAATGAAATAGTTGAAAATACACAAAGCACAGAGAATGATGTGAGTATAAACGATAGCACCAACCTAACCAACAATGAAAGTAATAACCAGAGGGAGATGGAAAACTAAAAACCAAATCATTTTGTGCTCTGGAAAGTGGTTCGGTGAGGATGACACAGGGCGAATTGAAAGTTGAAGATAACGGAAATAAGCTCACTCTCTTGCAGAAAAATAAGGAATTAGTCAACCCACCTCAGATAATTATTTACCTATGGGATAAAGAATATACAGCCTTGATTGATACTGGAGCCAGTTCTACTGTGATAAGTGAGGAATTGTTTAAAAATCTGTTAGCTAACTATAAAGTGGAATATTTAAATGTGTGTAACGTTTACTGCAGTACTGCAATTGGGAAGAAAAAGGATAGGATTAAATATCAAGTATTAATTAAGGGGCGAATAGGTGAATGGAATTTCAATTTCATTGCGTTGGTAATTCCACATTTGGCAAGAGATGTAATTGTGGGTAATGATTTATTATATGAATGGCAAAGTGTATTGAATTTCGAAATGCATGAAATGAAGGTTAAGACAGAAAATGATTTATTAGTAATAAAATTATTGGAAGAAGATGGAAGAAAAGAAGAGAACAGGGATAATATAAATAATGAAAGGTTTTTTGTGGAAGATATACTCTTGCAAGAAAATGGTAATATTGAATACGATGAAAATGAAAATTGTGGGAAGAATTTAATTATTGATGGATTGCAAAATAATGTAACTGACCTTGAAAAGCATTGTTGCCAATTATATACAATACAAGATAAGAACGGCGGAAGCCAAGTGGAGGAAGAAATAGAATTCCAGAGAATATTACAAGTAAAGTTAGAAAACACATACAATTTAGACCAAGCGAGAAAAGAACAGTTGAAATTGTGTATATTAAAGAATAGAAAAGCCTTTAGTTCAAAACCTGGACTGTGTAACAAATACACACACACATTTAAAGTGAATGATACTGCTCCCTATACACATAAAAGCCGACCTTTACCCATAGCTATAAGACAAGCATTTCTAGAAGCAAGTGTGGATACAAGAGATTTGTAATCAACGGAGTACTTATTGTTAAAATAGTTAAATAATAAAACATGTATATTATTGTTAAATGTCAATATATTGTTGTATTTTAATTAATGTTCATTTATTGTTGTGTTTTATGTTACAGTTCATTGTTGTAAACGAAATTGTTAATTGGGGCCATTCTTCGAAATATATGGAAACAGATTGTTAATTCCTTTATTTGGTTATTTTCCATATATTTCGAAGAGGGGCATTTGTAACAGTATTTTTGTTTAGTAATGTTCGAAGGAATAATAAATATATAAAAATGTATGTAGTTGTGTGATTGGCCGAAGTAGTAGTGGTATGACGTGGTGTGATGACGTGTCAGTGAATCGGCCAATCACAAAATAAAGTGGGAATTACTATGGGGACAAGAAAATCAATAATCTAGAAAAAGAGAGAATCTTGTGTCTTGCTTGAGAACGAGGAAAGATGTTACGGTGATTATAATTCTAAAATATGAATTAAATACAAAAGTGTTATATTCAATATTCGCAATATAAACAAGTGCATTATGCAATTAAACAATATATGGTTAATCTAATTCAATCACCAAGAAGTAAAAGTTAACATGCAACGATTAAGATGGAAAATCATGATTCTGGAGTGAAAGAAAGTATTATACCGACCGCCATAATGGAGAACAAATTTAATCCCGTTACAGTTATAAACAATTTCGATTCTCTTGTTCTACTGCTACGTCTTGTACTTTGTGAGTTGCCACATAGTGACCATGTAATATTTATTTATTCATAAAAATGGAAAGTGTCTCCTGAATTTAAATAATAAGAATAATAAGACTTTTACATACTACATTAATTAAAAGTTTAATAGTTTATTAAAGTTTAAAGTTTAATAGTTTATTCATTTAAATTAACTGTCCTATAGTCTATGTCCTTGAAGGAGAATGAAAAACCACAGAAGTTTTAAGCAAATTTTGTATTTAATTGTTCAGGAAGATGCAAATTTATTTTGGCTATAAGTCGCATATGTTTAAAATGTATACACTTAATAATAAAATTTCGTCATGTTCCAAGCTTTAGTTGCATAAACTGCTCAATATCTTAAGCATTTTTACCTACTGGTAGTGTTTATAAAATGCAACAAGTGCTAGCGAACCTGGTGAAATAGGTAAGAAAACATTAATGTAAGTAGGAAATATAGTTTAATGACAGTAGAATTAGAACAGCTTCTCCATTTTAATATACATTTAGGATACATTTTCTTTCAGTTTTTAATCGTATATAAACTGAAAGAAAAGTCTTGTTTGAATAGGTTAAAAGATATAATTATAATAGCCTACTTTTCCCAATACAACAATTAACTGGTGGAGTTAACGAGATATAAATGAAACCGACGAGGATAAAAAAAATCAATCTTGCTTGTACTAACGTGACTTTCTCTAGTACTTACTTTTTTATTAGCAAGAATGTCTAACTCATTATCATGTTTGTCATTTTTGCAAATGTGATTGAGACTGAAGAGCATTTCAGTGGCTATTCCCAGAAAGTTTAATATCTTAATTTATTTGGCGTGAAAATATCTTAAACATATGGTATTTTATATAGGGGAACATGGGGCATATCGGTGTAGTGAGGCAGAACGGAGTATACGTGTTTTCTCTCTAGAAGGTGGCACAATCTACCAGAATCTGTCAAAACTACGTCATCTCAATCACAGCTACTAGTGCACGTCAGTTGGCTGCCATAACAGAATCTGTTGTGTGCGAGTTGTGTGTTGGATACAGTTTGAAGTAGTTTTTACAAGATTCGTGATATCTTTCAAGGCATGTAAGTACATCATATCTACATTTAAATAAAAAACAATACTTACTATGGAATATAACACTTAATTTACTTCTAAATCCGTGTTTTTTGCTAAGTTAATTTTGAATATCGAACCATCGATAATCATTAATCTAAGCTTGTGTTTACGGGGCAATATGGGTGGCGCATAATAGGGTACTACCCCCTTATGCTCCTGGCGTAAACTCTTTGTGTGTTATTCATATGATTGACTACTCATGTTTCATGTGATTTCGGAATAGTACGTAATTACGTAAAGAAGTCACAGAGGCAAGAGTGGCCTTTAGTCTCAATGAAGGGGGCTGTGAATGCTGCATTTGATGGTTCAATGGGGTACAAAAGGACAGCTAGTCAATTTCAAATGCCCCAAACAACTCTTGAACGCTACGTTAAGAAGAAACGAGATAATCCTGATTATGTTGTTAAAAACTTTCTCACAGACTGCAGCCGCTAGATGTTTCTTTCATGAAACCACTAATCAAATATTATGAGGATGTAATTCGCTCCTGGGTTAGATCTAATCCTGGAAAATTCGTGACACTGTTTCAGGTTGCATCATTGTTTGGTGCCAGTTATACATGAGCCTCAGCAATGAGCGCGGCACTCAATGGGTTTCGAAAGCAGGAATACAGGCTGTGAACATCAATGTGTTTGATGATGCTGATTTCTTACCGTACAAAACGACAGATATTGAACTTTCTTTTGGAGTTCCTGATGATGTTAATCCTTCAACTTCTGAGATGTCAGTTGTCTCTGGTTCACCTATGGGGAGAGAAAACATTCTGATGCTAAGCTGCAGTAGTTTCCAGAGTTTCAGCCCAGAAAATATCACACCTATTACAAAGGTAGATCAGAAGAACAAGAGAGTTTGGAAAAACAGGGGGAAAAGCACAGTACTGATAACATCCCCTCATAAAGAAGCGCTATTGAATGCGGAATATGAAAAAATGAATAAAAGACCTGTAAAAAGGCGTCTTGCTCTACCAGAAAGCGAAACAAAACGGGAATCATCGAAAGATAGGCTTAGATGTCCTAATCCTCCTGTATCCAAACGCCCCAGAAGTCATCTGTCTACTGGTAACAGGAAAGAAGTGGCAAAAGACGACGAAGATGATTGTCTTGACTGCCACAATTGTTCAGAAGGAGGGTGGATTAGACACCCCTGCTGCCTGCAGGGGGCTCATAATTCTTGTGGAGCTGTCGAAAGTGATGATGAAGATGTTGTACATATTTGTGCATATTGTGAGAAGTGAACTAAATGTAAAAGAAATAAAATACTGATAAAAAATTGGTCAAAGAAATAATACCCCTTACTGCCCCACCTATGGGGCAAAACGGGGCAAATGTACTAATTTTGTTTCTGACGTGATAGCTAATCCCATTTGTTGCAAGTGTCTAATTTATGTTTTTCAGGTAATTATGCAATAATAATCACATTTACATTACCAAAACACAATTTATAAATGTTCAAGTGTGAAATATAGATGCACAAATATTAAATACCCTGTCGTGATTTCGTGAATATTCATTCACATCGTCAGCTCAAACAACCTCGTTGTCAACGTTACGATCATTACGTTACGAGGTCATTACGTTTTCGCCAGTGCTACCAAAATCTGAAAATGAAACAAACTTAAAAACAGAATCGACTGCCAGTATTTCAAAATTCATTACCCGATGTTTAGAAACAAAGCAGTCTCCAACTGGACCTTCTCTGATAACTAAGAAAGTCAAGTTAAGGAGTGTTGAGGAAAAAATGGCTACTCTCTTCTCTACAAGTAGCAACGAACCTTTTCGAAAATGAGAAAACTTTACTGCAAAATGATATACAATAATTTTCCTTCCCAAAGTGTTTTAGAAAATGCAAAAGCAGCGTTAACGGTGACAGAAATTTGGTTGTACCACTGAAAAAATATCAGGTTCCACTGCTAATATAATAAGAGACGTTATTTATTTCTGTTGTCTACTATGAATAAACGGCTTCCTTGATTCCGAAATTTCTAGCGAAACAGTTGCAGCATAAGAGGAGTTATTTCTCCCCGAAAGCTGGGCAGCGTGGTTCTTCCGCAAGTGCTTCCAAAGGATCGTACAGCATACAGTGACAGGGGAGAAACTTCGAGAAACTTGTACAAACAAAACGTTTCTATAAATATTTATTAATTTATTCCAATGTTTCACTAATGTATTACAAATACGTGAGGAACTACATGTGGTAAAAACATACAGAGAGAATGGATGATAGGATCAAAACAAGCAAGCACATACAAAGTAGAAGATCAAAATCGGGTCAAAACGAACAAGAACCACGTGGCTGTGACTATGGAGTCTCTACAATTTAACCCTGTAGCAGTTAGTTTAGATACTTCATGTTATGTTATGAACAGTCAAAGAGATTACTACCATTAATAATATTTAGAATTGTATCAAAGAATTTAAAAATGTTTATAAAGAATTAAATTTCCATCTTTGAACAAGAAAAGGATTATTTGTTCATTCTTCAAAAGTTATAACATTAACTTTGTCAGTCCCGTTACCACGACCCTGGGAAAGAGAAAGAACTCATCCCTCAAGAATTACAGATGCGCCTACTTACCCAGAGTTGCAGGAGAAACTTCTAGATTCCTTCAAGATCGTCACCAAAGCTGAGAAATGCATCATCATAGCATCTTCAAACACCATCATTGTGCACAAAATATAGCTTCAAGATGGCTTCTCAGCCTAGGTCTTCAAGATAATGCACTCGGAGTTCATCGCATCATAATCCTTCTAAATTGCCCTTCAACCCTACAGAAGAAGACTTTATTTGTGACAATCGTTCAATACTGAACGTACATATATTTTTATGTATAAAAATTTATTTGCTGGCATTTTTAGTGAATAGCATTCACAGATTACAAGGAAAGGATGGTAATTTGGCAACTAGGTTTGCATATAAACTTTTTAATAACCGTGAATATGTCATTACAATTTGTTTTGAAAATAGTACTGGGAAATCACAACATCCTTTTTTGGAGTAGCACATTTACGTAGTTCTAAGTCTAATCAACTGTTCCCAAGTATTTTGTTTTGGCAGCTGAGATATTGTTGAGATGTGCACTAACCTGTTCATTGTTATCAGCTGGAATTGTTGTTGTCTTGGTTACTTCAATCGCTTACTCACTCCAAGGCACTCCTACACAGATAATTACTTTAAAGTTGAATATCTTCAAGTATTCTTTCCTTGCTGATATAACTATCTTCTACTTTGATATTTAACTGGACATACTTCGGGCGCTTAAACAAATAGTTCATTACAACTTTTAGGACATTTTAAAGAACAACAAATAAAATAAATATGCAAATGAAAAAGCTGAGAAGCCCGCCTCGGAAACGTAGCTGGTAGCATGTCTGCCTCACGTTCATGAGGTCCCGAGTTCGAATCTCGGTCAGTGTGAGTTGCCTGGATAAGGTTTTTTCCGGGGTTTTCCCTTATCCTGAAAGATGAATGTCGGGCGACTGTAAGCTCTACGGACCCTGGGCCCATTTGAGCATCATTCCACCCATTCCATTCATCGTGTGATATGAGTTAGCGTTGGAGGACGTAAATTACAAGAGAGAGAGAGAGAGAGAGAGAGAGAGAGAGAGAGAGAGAGAGAGAGAGAGAGAGAGAGAGAGAGAGAGAGAGAGAGAGAGAGAGAGAGCTGAGAAGAAACTATACAAAAGCACTATTAACCACAAATACCAGAGTTGGAATTGATTTTTGCTCTTAACATTATTATAGCTACAGGTTTCCACTCCAGCTTATTCTTACTCTTTCCCCCCCCCCTTTTTGTCCGCAATGATAACTGTTTACATTCTGTCATGTAATATGCTATAGTGTCTATCTTATGCCTCTAAGGAATATTTCTTGTTCTCATTCAAGCCAGCATTTAGTTTTCTTTTATATTTGAGTAATGTATATATTATTCTCCTCCACAGTTTCTTTTTATTTGTTTAAACAATTTTAAATTCTTGTTTCATAAATCTTCCCATATATGCTGATTTTCTGTATTCTATTCCGTTTTCGGTTTACTTACATCACTTTTGTTATTCGTTATAACCTTGTTATTCAGTCTTACTCCTAAATATTTAGGCAAGGCCACACTGAAAATTCCAACTTCTGTAATAATAAACCTGTCGTTATGAACATTTAGCCACATAATTAGAGTATCATTTTAAACCTTAATGCAAATTTTCATGTTGCTACACCAAATAGTTTATTAACTAGTAATTAGTTCTTGTAAAAATATTCTAAAAATTAAAACTGCTCTACGCGTCAAAAAATCTGAGCTTATAAGTTGAATTTTTGTTTTTGGCTAGTACAGAGCGATTTTACAAGACCAACACTCTTATTTTTTGGAATAGGTATTCTTGTAGCATTTGTTCTAAAATATTTTCTATGTGTTTGCTCTCAAAATTTTGAAAATACTAACTTTTTGATTCCTTAACACCATGTAACTTTGAAAACATGAACATTAACAATAAAGGAGGAATGTGAAGCTTATTATTTACATATTATGGAGCTATCCTGTAAGTTTCACCAAGTTAAATGGAAAACTTTGACGCGTGAGGCATTTTTATGCAGAAAAGTGTTAGAAAAACATTTCCCAGAAAATTAACTTTAAAGTCATAATTGTCACTTTTAACGCTTGTTAAAGGTCTCTTTAAATTGTCACTGATGACCTAAAATGGTGCAAATGGTAAAAATAGCACGCCATCTATTACTACAAACCTTAAGCTACAAAAATTCCAAAAAAAGAAAGTTGTACGATTTTCAACATTTTTGGCGAATTTTCAGTGTGTAGCAAGAATACTCCGTTGTTGTGGGTTTCGATGCCCCAAAGTTGTGGCAACATATATAGCAAGATTCGTGCTGGTATCTCGTTTCCCGTCGTTGCTCTTACTTCGTCGATCTTACCTTCGTCCAAAATATTATGACTTGATGAAGAAGATGTTCCCCGAAGTTATCAGGAAAATCCTTAATTATGCCTCGGATAGCTTTTAATATTCTTCTGTTATATTCTTACTTACGAGCAATGAAAACTCTAAGTTACAAGAATGTTAACAAGTGAAGAAATCATTAAGATCTTTAATTTGAATTTAAATAAGAAATCAATCTTTTGTTTATTTCTTTTAACAACAAATCCGTTACAATTCTTATCACAAAACTTTATACTGTGATCGGAATCAATCTAATACTTCAAATTGAATTAACACTTAAATATTTTCGAGCAACTTAAAAAGCGTCCGATCTATTCGGTGTTCCACATAGAAAGACGCATTTTCTTTCTGTTTCTACACCAAGATTATTTAATCCTTCGTTACTATCGCTACCCATATATTGCTTTTATATGGTTGGTCGATTTACTACTACGTCACTACATTACGTAATACAATTATTTCTACGGCCAATCACAAAACTACATATATTTTTACACAATTTTTTTTTGTTTTTGTTTTATAAATTTATAAATTTTTCAAACCCTTCTTGAATATAAATCGAAATAACTGTTACAAGGGTAGCATTGCCTTTAGTTTATCCACTTCTAATCCTTTACCATTTAGTATGCACTTTTCATCTCAACTTAGTTTAACTTCTTTTTTGAAAACTATAACTTTTGAGTTATGTATGTTTCTGCACTAATTTCTGCACTTTATTTATATCCTTACTTTGTAACTCGAGTATCATTTTAACTCCTACCATCTGCAGGAATTTCTTTACCTGATATTACTTAGCAATGATTATTTTGCTTTTTAACCATGTATATTGTATTTACTTCACTGTGTCTTTCATCTCTGGAATTTCGGTTTTGTTTATCCATTTTAAGCTAAACTTTGCTACTTTATACATCTTTTACTAGTTTAGCTTGCCTCATTACTCGTTTATTTTCAAATGAAGGTGTTCTGTTTATCGTATTTAATGGCTTCTCGAAATCTGTAAATAAAGATATACCTTAAGGTTTTCTTACCAAAGTATTTAGAATAGTGAATGCAGAGCCATTTGAATGTAGCAAATAATATTTTTACTGTTTGAGAACAAAGATGGGACATAAAGTAATTTTACTCTGTACACATTCCATGTTTGAAGTTGAATTAGTTCAGGAAGAATAATCATTTGTTTTGTGGTAAAGTACTCATAAATTGATCCATAGCAACCATTATTCTAAACATTTTATGTTTATTAAGCCCTATGTGCTATCCTTTCTTAAGTACCTTTGTCTATTTTAGGTTAAGGGGACAGTTCGCCTCGATATCTGCTAATTGGTCCTGAACTGCAAGTTTAAAGCACAACTGTAAGTGATCTGAGGCCTATGACTCCGGAGTGGAGGTCAGCTGTTATTTTAACAATAGTTATGTTTCAATTTGTAACCGTCGGGGTTCCTTGATGAAGCTCACCAGGATGTCCTTCCATCCACTTGACTAATAACACCACAAACAGTTTCATAACTATGTGCCTTCTTCCCTACAGCACGGCCGTTGGATTTCCGGCCCTGACATTTTGCGGTTGCAGGAAGCAGAGGGGGAAAGTTAATAGTGCCAACTTGCAGTAATAAGCAATTGAAAACATATCCTCAAAATTATCTTTAGAATGAAAATATAGTACTATATATTAGCTTTAAAACATTGAAATCCAGCTTGAAATTCCATTATCATGCAAGACATTTATTACAGCGCCACTGTACTCGAATATTTCTTTCACTCCTTTCACGCACTGACTGCTTCTGTTGGTAGTACTGAGAGTCTGTAAATCCGCTGTTGTGATCAGGTAGTTAAAACTGTCTGCATTGACGCTGCTAGGTGTGGCTTGCAAATCCAACACCATGATGACAGCTTAATTTTGTTTGGACCACGTGGCTTCAGTTTCTTGCTCTGGTGAGCTTTCTTTGCTATTTTGTGCGTGCGGGAATTCTGAATTTGTGATCGTAAATCCTATTATTATCGCTATTATAATAATATGACCATTGCTTCGTGAAATATGCAAATACGTGAAATATTTAAAATACTGCATGTTCCTCTGCTTGAAATTCGCGCTAAAAACTGGCAACAGCCTGCTTCCCCCTCTCGAGAAATATCAGAGCCGGAGATCCAACGGCCATACTGTAGTTTACAAGGCATCTAACATTTTCTAACAGTAATTTCTATGCATTTACTTATAATATGGAATTCTAATTTGTATTAATTGTCATATTCCGTGATAGTACGTAATGTTTAACAAAGTTTATTAATTATTTCATTATTTTCCATGGACCCGGGCCTCCTTCTACCCGGGAGCGATGGATACTTCGGGGCTCTTTCCATAGGGCAATACCTTGAGTCTTAAAAGCCCCCCCCCCCGGCTGAGCACAACGCCAAGACGGGATGGAAGTGCATACGCCACTTACGCACTCTCAACCCCGCAGAGAAGACTACCGAAAACCTCGGTGGGGCCACCTGGTGATCTAGCACACCTTGTACTAGCTCTACAGGCTAGTACACGGGATATTTTAAGCAACCCTCTACCCCCTCCGAGCGGCCGTAGTCTGGCCGCAGATACCCAATTCCCCATGGGTGTCGGGAACACACTGCCCCCTCGAGTCCAACCCAATCCGAACAACTCCCCAACGGGAGGGTCTCGGCAGTTCCGCCCGAGGTTCCTCTACTAACGTCAGAGGTACAGATGTATTATTTTATCTTGACAGGAATCCTGCGCGGTATGGATGAGTAGCAACTGTGGTGGAGATAGTGCACCTATCGCCACAATGCGTCACACGCGTTAGATTACGAGAGGGGAGGGCGGTGCATAAGGTGTCTAAAATCAAATTTCATTCTCTAGGCCAGTTTATAAACTAAGTTATAATTCTTACTATGGTAGTAATACCCACGCTTTTGTTGGATCTTAAATAGTACATAAGCATTTGGAACAAAACCCTGTTCTCCTTCAGCAGGCATGATAAACAACTGTCGGCCTTTCAATATCGCTGCAGAGTCCCTGTAACGTATTTCACTCCAGGCATATGGTCCAGTATGTGCTGTATTTATGTAAATTTCATCCATATAAACTATATAAACTTTGATATCTCCGAATATTTCGTAAATACTTAAGCCTTTTTGTACGTATGGTGCGATGTTCGATTTAAATTTGTCTGTCACGCTTAGTGTTCTTTTCTTCCCCCACCCCCAAATATTCTTACCTTTAAAAGAACTCTTCTTAATGTTCAGATACTGCCTTGGAAGTCAGTAGAATTTTTAAGCTTCATAAGCACTTTCTTCAGAATTGGTCTTTGCTTTTCTGTGCTTTAAAAGTTATTCATAGTTCGCCTAACTACTTCTGAATTAAAACATCCAAATTGGATTTTGTGCATGTTCTTAATCTTTGTTTACTGGGCATAGAGAAGGACATTGTTGCAGTAGCATCAATGGCTTTTCTTTCCTTAATAACTCTCCTAAACTGCTTTCAGACACAACTGTTGCCTCAGATACCCTTCCCCAGATTTTTATAGCTGACGCAGACCATTGTTCCCTTTTTTATAAATCTATGGATATTGGTTATTACTTCTCGTGTTTTTAAATGTAGCACTTTATTTCCTAGTGTGCTGCTAGGAGGCGTCATTTATAAATGCTCTCTTGGAACCAGGAGACAAGCACATTTTGAAACAAGCTGTAGTGTTACCGAGTAGCTCTGCAATGTTTAGTTGCTCGCAACTGGTACGCAACTGCACTGCCCTCCCCTCCAGTTGTAACCGTTGTGAGGTGGACTCGTCCAGATAGCACTGCGCATCGCTCTGCACTTTTCAAGATAACAAAATTTACGAGATACTGACGTTGGTGAACAACGCTACCATAGCCGGACATCAAATTCACTTCCTTTGGATCAGAGGGCATGTCGGAATTCGATACAATGAAGTCGCCGATCGCCTGGCAAAAGAGGGATTCACCCAAGGCACCTTACAAGGCATCCAACTGCCCTACACGGATTTCTTCCCGGTCCTTGATCGTGACGCCTATTGTCGCTGGAATGACGCCTGGATTCGTTCGCAGTCCATCAAAGGCAAACACTACGCCGCCGTTCAGACGCATCTATGCACGAACCCTTGGTTCTCCAGCTTCAGAATTGCACGTCGACATCTCACCTCCATCATTAGGATGCGACTTGGACATGGATGTTACCCTGCGCATCTACACCGACTACGTCTCATCGATTCCCCTGTATGTCCTGATGACCCAGGCGAAACCGCTGACCACAATCATCTCCTGTTCAGTTGCTCTCGCTACCGAGCACACCGTTCTTCCTTCCTCCGCCGCCTACTTCAACAGTCTGCTCCTTTTTCCGCTAGCATCAACACCATATTACAGTTATGCCACAAACCTGTATACCAAGCTCTTCTACAATTTCTTAAAGAAAGTGATCTACAGATCTAGTCTCCTCCCATCTTCTTAATTTTCCTTACATTATCTTTCTTATTTTTCCCTACGATGGCCATATGGGATTTTAACGAAGGCCAAAAAAAAAAAAAGATAAAAAAATACATCTGTACCACGAGTGCTAAGGGTCCGCAGCGCCCGCACCACGGCAGCTGAAGGGAACGTATCCCCTCCCCTACGGAAGGAGCATCATAATACAGTCTTACGCCGTTTCTCTTAATAATTTATTTTAAATTGAGGTGCCTAAACTAGAGACGTATTTTTGAAAGCTACTGAAAATAAATGCCAATGTATTTGCATTTTGTATTTATCGAATTTGCAATCTAACCTGGGCTTCAAATTTTTAAGTGGAATGTCATAATTGCTGTATCTAATATCTAGGTAGACAGACATGGATGAGGTACCAACTGAAAGGGTATTCTGTACAAGAAATTACTCCATTATTATGTGATCATTCATACATACAGACGACGTGAGTTCAATTATATTCAATACTTGAATAAAACATTTTTAAATCCTTCACCAACTCATCATTGATTTTCCAGCACAGTCCCATAAGACCAGTGTGACTTTCTTTGACACTTCTCTTCATGCTTTCCAAATTTCTGCTAGCAGAAGTGTTCTCATATTGTCTTCAATCCCCTTTTTCTCTGAGTCAAGCTTCCTTACACGATATACCCCTCAAGGATATTCTCTAGTTACTTCACATCTGGAATATGTCATTTAAATATATAGTGCGATCCATATAAACCTGAACCATTTCAAATGGCCATAACATTTGAACCAATAATAAGAGACACGAGCAACTTTGGGAGAATATAATACACAATTGGGAAATTACGTTACACTATTTACATCTCAGAGAAAATGTTGGAAGTGTCCTCCACCAGCATCTATACATGTTTGCACTCGTCTCACCATATTCTCTGAAGTTTTACAGAGAGTATCCTCGCCAATGTTACTTATTTCGTTTCGAATGATTACTTGAGAACATCAATTGTCCGTGGCCTATTCTTGTACACTCTATTTTAGATACCCCCACAAGAAAAAATCCGGTGAAGTTAGGTCAGGGGATCTGGGGGGCCACAAAACTTTTGACATTTTTCGATTTCACTGGGTAACAATGAAAATGTTTCGGACTTAAAAATAGTGAATTTATATGTATTTCCATGCGATGAATTAAAAATGAGCATAAAAGTGATAGATTAGCTCTTGTTTTGAAGATAAAGTGACATTTCATTTTTTTTAGAGTGAAGATTTTAAATTTGGGGGATTTTTTTGGGAGTTGGCACACCTGTCAAATAACAAAACACAATCAAAGAGAAATTTTGTAAATTAAGTGATGCAAAAGTTGAGGAAGGAACTTTTGTCGGACCACAAATAAGAGAACTTGTAAAGGATCCTGCATTTGATCAAATTTTGGAGGGGAGGGGAAAGAAAAGGACGCTTGGGAAGCCCTCAAGGTTGTGGTTCATGGTTATTTAGGCAACTATAGAGATGACAATCACAAGCATTTGACGATAGTGCTCCTGCAAAAATACCGTAACCTTGCATGCAACATGTCCCTTAAGATCCAATTTCTCCACTCCCACCTAGACTTTTCCCCTCCTAGTTGTGGAGTTGTTAGTGATGAACATGGGGAGAGATTCCATCAGGACATTTCTGTTGTGGAACAATGATATCAGGACCGTTGGAATGAAGTAAGGCTTGCGGATTACTGTTAGTCTTTGTATAGGGATTCTGCGGAACTCCATCACCAGAGGCAAACTAAAAGACGACGAAGTCAATAGGCCACCACATGATTCTCTTCAGACACGACTATCTGCGAAGTATTTTTCCAGCAATTTAGAACTCTTAGCATGTAATTACCAGTTAAAAAACAAATGCACTTTTATTGTTGTTATCATGTATGTAATTAAAATGTATCCTTTTCTCTCAATCCGTCAATATGTAATACTTACACCTTGTGTATATCATAGAAACTAGAGCTAATACAAATTTTTCATTGTCATATTTGTTTTTCTCAACCAAAAGTTAGTAGGAATCATGAAGTGCTCGAAATATTTAAAAAAAATTTTTGTCGCCCAGTGTTATCAAAGAAACTGCTGACAAGTTCCATGGTGTCATTACTGTCCTCCACAGGAGAGAAAGTCTCCGAGGCCTGAGACGCAGGGGGGTTGGAGAAGGTTCCCACACCCTCCCTGGACAGGTTTATGACAGCCCATGTCAGTACAGTTACAGACCATTCAAAAACATTTTGACGGCTTCTACTTTTGTGAATGAATCTTCTCGGTTTTATTGTACAGGTTGAATAGGGCACATGTATTTTAACGGTTCTACTCCTTGTGTTGCATGCGTTCTCTGTCACAAACATTTGCTGTCCTTGTCTCACTGAGTAAAGGAGCACATTCCTTTCAGGGACCTTCTTTGTGTTGCTGGACAGTGGATGTATGGCACGTTGCTTCACCTTGTTGGAAATAACCTTCTCTCAATTCGATATCATCTCCATGAAACTTCAGAGAATATGGTGAGATAAGTGCAGACAGATATAGATGCCGGTGGAGGACACTTCTAACATTTTCTCTGAGATATAAATAGTTTAATGTAATCTCCCAATTGTGTATTATATTCTCCCAAAGTTGCACGTGTGTCCTATTATTGGTTCAAAAGTTATGAACTATTGAAATGGTTCAGGTTTATATGGATCGACCTGTACATTCTTCTTCTTCTTCTTCCTCCTCTCCTTCTTCCTCTTCGTCCTCCTTCCTTCTCCTCTTAGTCCTCCTCGCTCTCGCTATTATTATTATTATTATTATTATTATTATTATTATTATTATTATTATTATTATTATTATTATTATTATTATTATTATTATTATTATTATTATTATTATTATTATTATTATTATTATTATTATTATTATTATTATTATTATTATTATTATTATTATTATTATTATTATTATTATTATTATTATTATTATTATTATTATTATTATTATTATTATTATTATTATTATTATTATTATTATTATTATTATTATTATTATTATTATTATTATTATTATTATTATTATTATTATTATTATTATTATTATTATTATTATTATTATTATTATTATTATTATTATTATTATTATTATTATTATTATTATTATTATTATTATTATTATTATTATTATTATTATTATTATTATTATTATTATTATTATTATTATTATTATTATTATTATTATTATTATTATTATTATTATTATTATTATTATTATTATTATTATTATTATTATTATTATTATTATTATTATTATTATTATTATTATTATTATTATTATTATTATTATTATTAATTTACTTTTACAGATTTTAGCTTTGGAAAGATAAATAAGAAGTGGTTAAAAATTATGAAAACAATTTACAGCAAATTAAAATTTAACTATTCACAATTTTAACGGAATTAATGTTGCTTAGGAGGCCAAAAAGAAACTTTAAGACTTGCAGATATTATAATACTCTTTCACACCTTCCTCTTAGTAATGAAATATACCAACAAAGAATTTTTCTCACTTATGCCAACAGCGTTTGTCTATATCCTTATATATAGCTCTAATCATCATCCACAATCTTCTTGACAAATTCGGTTTGCTTAACCGCAGCAGTTGGCCAGTTTTCCCTTCCTAGCTGGAGTTTTCCAACTGGATCTCTGTTACTCATTTTTTTCTAACAAAAGCTGAAGAAATCTTGCTAAACCTTTCTGGTTTAAAAAGAAGTCGTATTACTGTGTTAGTCGGGTGACAGTTTGACTTCTATATTCCAGATATGTCCATCTTAATTTGCGGTGCTTTGCTCACGGTCCATATACATCTTTCGGTATTACGAAATCACCACATCGTGAGGAAATCAAACCAACTGTTTTCTCGGAATACTGATTTTGCAATGGCTTTAAAATGACTGATAATACGGTGGAGTTAAAACTGCTTTGGAATCAGCTGCCGTGAAGCACGTGGCGGGAAAAGCGACGTTGCCTGAACGCCTCGGTGCTCGTGACGGTTAGACAGAATACAGCGCTTAAGGGTATGTATGACTGAAATTTCATGAAAATCGTGAAAATAACGACTTTTTTATTTTAATTCTATAAAATAATTTAGACATTCCCGAATGTGAAAAATTCATAATTTGCCTCGAACGCCTTTTTAAATGCTAATTTAAATGTCGGTGGCCTTTAAACTCTGTCAGAGTCACGCCCTCTTTTGCCTACATCCACATTCTTTGTCTGTTTTCCGTTCCTAAATTTTCAATTCAAGAAAAGAAAAATAAGGCTTTCAGACAAAATAGTTCCTAAAATGTTGCCAATATATCAGAGGCTGGCTTCTACAACATTACTAGAGAGGTGCAAAACAGGAAAGACACAGAATGCCAATGAATCTTTGCATCATGTCATATGGAATAAGTGCCCAAAGGAAGTTTTCATATCAAAACAAAAATTGGATCTTGCTGTTATTAAAAGCATCAGTGAGTTTAACATGGGTAGTCTTAAGTCATTAGAGCTGCAGCAAAATATCAGAGGTGAAAGTGTAGTAGACTCAGCAAGGAAAACTTCAGTGCAGCGAGATCAGACTCGTATCCTGCAAACCAAGAAGCTAAGTTGTGCAGAAGAAAAGCAACATCTAAAGAAGAAAAAGGTGGAAAAAGCAACAACAGAGGAGAGGAAAAAGAAATCTGAGGGTCCAACCTATCAGCCTGGTGGATTTTAATGTGAGTTATGCAATCAAATCTTTAATCGCTGTTTTCTCAATGTTCATATTTTCAGCATTTTTCTTCCTGTAAAATGCTCCTTGCGATGCAGTTTTTGTACTACATTCATGAAATTTCCTACACAGGTTTAGAATATCATGAGGAATGGAAATTGCCCTAGGTTTTATTGTGAAATGTATATAAGCATATATTTTTAATTTTCAAACACAAAACTTACAGTTTTTTTAGACAAAAAAGGATATTTGTAAATTAAAAAAAGTTTGTGACCTAAACTAAAGGAGACACAGAAAAACCCAGAGCAATTTCAAAAAGTATGTGTTTTATGAACATAGGGTTAAAATATTAGACCAAAATTCAAAATATTTTGTCGCAAGGGACTTTTTTAGTGACGTAACAAAAAACATACAAAATTTATCATAATTTCTAAACTGCTGGAGAAAAATGGTTTAAATTTAGGTTGTAACATGTTTACATTATACTACACCTATGGTGTAAATTTGAAAAAGCTAGCATTATTAGTTCAGAATTTGAAAATTTCAGTCATACATACCCTTAAGCTAACCAAATTAACTTGTTGATAGTCATGTAAAAACTGAAGCTGCTGACAGTGAAGTAAACTGAGTATTAAGAATAACTAAGCACTTTATGATCTATCTCAACCTAGTTTAATCCTGCTGTAAACATCTGGGTGGGAAGAGAGAGACAGAGATATTGCTACAGAAAACGGTTAAGCTGTTGATTGGTCAATGGGCGTTTTCTTTTATTTGTATACGTACGATAAACTCTCCTTTAAGTACAGTAGTGTAAGTAGTTTTGTGATCACTGCTCTGTGTGAGCTAATTTCGTAGAGAGAAGTATGCAAATGTTTGGATTCTTATAAACGTAATAGATCCACATTTTATCTTTCTGCTTCACATATCACATAGATGTGTTCTGTATAATATGTACAGATTAGACAGAAGACAGGTGAAATTATACACACTATTAACTTATTATATTAATTAAGCTGCATTTTATTTAACAATTACTAAAGGACACTGCTATTATATAATATTTTTGCATTCCTATACCAGGCAGCTCTCTGGTCTGAGGTCTGTATCGAGTTGAACGCTGATTAAGATGTTATTGTTTATAGTGTGGAGTTGCAATTTAAAAACATTAAACTTTACATCATGGAGCAGGTCGGTGCTTTATCCGAAATAAAACACAATCAAGGCAAACCTTTAAAAAGTGGCGAGAGGCGAATGATCGTACATTGTTTTGCGGTGCTTAAGAAAAAAAAAACCAGAATCGTCTATAAAAACATTGAGAAAGAAACTGATGATCTCCTTGTAGTGTACATAGTGTTAAAATGGAACAGCTATCATTCGGAACTCTGAGAACACCGGGAAAATCGCGTTAAATGCAAACAGCGTGTGGAGAAATACGTCGATTTTACGAAAAGTGCGTTACGCAGTAAAGTTCATGACTTTTTTTTCCAGAAATGAACCAACTCTTATATTTACTAAGTTAATGTGTAACTCAACTCTATTTATTTATTGTCTAGAATTTAGCGCTGCTATATGTACTGCTAGTGTTGCAGAACTTATGTGTGGTATGTAGTGTCTAGCACGTGGCGAGTTTAGTCAGCTCCACCTTGTTGTTTACAGCAGGATTGAACTAGCCTGAAATAGAGAATAGTAACACAACTTCAGTAATACTTATCTGTATTTACAATCCTTTTGGTATCGGTTTCGAAACAACTGTTTCATTTTCAACCTGTCAACTGACACTGACATTGACAGTGACTGATTGAACTTGGCCTCTCCCGGAAGTTGAAGAATACTTCCATATGTTACTGCCATCTATCGGGGACAACACAAATTACTCAATAAGTTTGCAATAAGTTTGTGCTGTCCCCGGTAGATGGTATTAACGCAACTGTTACTTCATTGTTTTTTCTTCAAAATATTTACACAGTGCATAAATTTCCTTACTTGTCCACGTAGTGCCGATCTCGGTCCTACTTTTAAATATCTGTTTTTGGGAGGAGCGAGTTCTTGGTCTACCTCATTTTTCAGTGATGCTGGTAGTTTGCGACATTGTGTCCTTATGCTAATAATAATACCAAAACACTAAATTACCTATGAAAAACGAGGTAGGTCCAGAAAGTAAGCTCTATTTGGTAATAAACTTAAATTGTGTACAGATACAGAAAAATTATTTATTGCAGAAAATTCTACAACTCTTAAACAACTTTTCCACATAACTGCCGAAATTTTGCAGGCATTTGTCATTGCGAAGCACAAGTTTTGTATACCTTCTTCATAGAAGTTTGCCACCTGTGTCTTCAACCAGTTGGAAACATTTTCTTTCAGCTCTTCGTCATTGTTGAAGTGTTGATCGCCAAGGAAAGAGTTGAGATGCAAAAACAGATGAAAGTCGCTAGGAGCGAGGTCAGGGTTGCACGGAGGTTGGTCAAACACGTCCCAGGCAAATCCCTGTAGGATGTTTTTCGTTACCTTTGCAGTGTGTGGTCGTGAAGAAACACACCACCTTTTGACATCGCAAATTTTCCGATAAGTTTCAATTATTTTCACTTTCCTAGCATTCAGAAAACGAATCACAGATCTGATTTCACAAGCGGCGGGAATTTCAATCAACACCGACATTGTAAACAAGTATAACAAAGCGTACGTGACTGACAGCGATCTCACAATGGCTTGATACAGAGCGTCTACCGCGCATGTGCGGAACTGCGATTGCAGATCTGCAGCTGAAATAAATTGAAACAGAACTTACTTTCTGGACGCCCCTTGTATTAATATCTATACTAATGAAGTTGTGAACTAATGTAGAAAGCATATTTTATAAAAAATAAAATTATAACTAAACAATTAGGTATGCTTATATTACGTAAGGGGAAGGAGAACGTGACAACACAGTAACATATACAGGGGATAGAGAAGACTGCTTCGCTTAATTGTTTAATGTTATGTGGTGCAGCCTAAAAGAGGAGTAATTATCGTTGCCATAGAAACTCTCCCTCCTTTAACCTTGAAGGAACTGTCATGATCCGAAAGTGTAACATAAATTCAACCGTAACCTGATGTTTATGCAAGAGTAGAGAAAATCATATAAGTGCTTAGATATTCCTCCATTTACTTCATGTTAATTGAGGTTATCTATTACTAGTTTTCTTGAAGCTGCAATGGGAATATAGGAATATATTAGGCTATGCGTAATCAAAAAATCAGATCTATAAAAAACTGATTGTTATTCAGTTACTTCAAAATGCCTTTATCTTTACATGGCCATGGACAAAAGAAAGCAAAGGTATAAGGACTAAAAATTCAAATCAGTAACAAAAACTACCTTGAGAATATTTAACCAAACGAACCATTAAGACACAAACAAAACTATACCTTAAAGACAACTACACTGCATTTTGAGTAATTTTTGCGTATCTCTTACAGTTAACAGTTATACAAAACCCTGCCATAATGAAGAGGGCTTCTGAGGACATTTACAATAAATACATTATCATTTATTATTTTACACATATGGTATTTTAATTAAAGTCGATTGTTCTTCACATTTGCTACCAAAAAGTTTCCCTGACCACAAGTTTGTATTTGCACAATTTTCAATAACCTGCTTTAATTATGTCAGCTGTCCAACACATAAATTATAAACAATTTATTATTACTACATTTCATGGCGTAGGAAATTGCGGATTACAATTCCACCAAGAATTGTTTTTGTATAAATGTAAATGTGTCTATGTGAGGCAGCAAAAGGACAAAACAAAGAAAAAATGTGAACGGGCAAACACAGCTGACTTCTTACAGTCTGGGCCGCAACTGGCGTTTATTAAAACATTAAAAAGAGGTCAACGAATATGTGTGATATGCATTGTACATAAAAGAATATACCAAATAGTAAAATTTAGCTACTTCAGTTATTCAACTGTTTTAAAGTTAATTTACATGTACTGTTTTGTGTTACATTAAAGTGTTTTAGATTTCTTACATTATGTTTTTACAAGTTTTACTTTCTAGCACCCTAACATTTATAGGTTGTGGTCAAATACTTCAAAACTACCAACGTTTCCAAACCACTGAACTGTGCTATCTTTTAGTTCGAACACATAGTGAACTGTGGCTGACAAGCTAGACAGTCTTTGAATAAATATAATGTACACAAATTCATTAAAGTTCCCATTAGATCTCTTGTAATACCTCCAGTGATCACATACAGACCACAAAACCAAGTTTCTTCCATAACTATTATATATGTCCAAACTGGAGTTCACATTAGGCCCATTCTTTGAGACTTCCACCCCTTGGAAGATGCTGAAGTTCATGATTAAATTTCTCCATCACAATTGAGTGACAATTTCTCCAAAGCTTTCCATGTAAAGAAATGTTTTGGGGAGTGGTAAATACCTTTGTGTGAAAAAGTAGGAACACGTGTCGCACACACACATGCCAACACACAAAGGGAGAGAGAGAGGAGAGAGGAGAAAGAGAGGGGCAGTCAGACACTGCACACATCTGTAACGCAATGGAACCTCAGGCTGACTTATCTCGATAAGGTTCTTTGCAGTTTTTTTATCAGGTGAATGTAAGGAAATTCTAAGCTCTATGAACCCTATACTCATTTGAACATCGTTTCATTCATCGTCCGATATGACTTAACGTTGGAGGTTTTCCCTTATCCTGAAAGATGAATGTCTGGTAACTCTAAGCTCTATGTACTCTGTACTCATTTGAACATTATTTCATTCATCGTCCGATATGACTTAACGTTGGAGCTTTTCCCTTATCCTGAAAGTTGAATGTCTGGTAACTCTAAGCTCTATGTACCCTATACTAATTTGAACATCATTTCATTCATCGTCCGATTGACAACGTTGGAGATTTTCCCTTATTCTGAAACATGAATGGCTGGTAACTAAGCTCTATGGACCCTGTACTCATTTGAACATAATTTCATTCATCGTCTGATATGACTTAATCTTGGAGGGTTTCTCTTATCCTGAGAGTTGAATGTCTGGTAATTCTATGCTCTATGTACCCTGTACTCATTTGAACATCATTTCATTCATCGTCCGATATGACTTAACGTTGGGTGTTTTCCCTTATCCTGAAAGATGAATGTCTGGCATCTCTAAGCTCTATGTACTCTGTACTCATTTGAACACCACTTCACTCATCGTACGATATGACTTAACGTTGGAGGTTTTCCCTTATCTTCAAAGATGAATGTCTGGTAACTCTAAGCTCTATGTACCCTGTACTCATTTGAACACCACTTCACTCATCGTACGATATGACTTAACGTTGGAGGTTTTCTCTTATCCTGAGAGTTGAATGTCTGTTAACTAAGCTCTATGTACCCTGTACTCATTTGAACATCATTTCATTCATTGTCCGATATGACTTAACGTTGGAGGTTTTCTCTTATCCTGAAACATGAATGTCTGGTAACTCTAAGCTCTATGTACCCTGTACTCATGTGGGTATCCTCTCAGGCATTCCATTCGGTGTCTGAGGATACATAAAGGTGGGAGGATACATAAAGCTATTCAGAAATATTATTTTATTTTGGGATTACTGGAGTCTTAAAACATTTATTTCGAGTGATACTTATCGGCTTTTGGATAGAATACATCATTTCCTCGACATACGTAGAAGAGAAAGTAAACAAATGCAATGTTGAAGATAATGATTTCAATTTTTATGCTTGGAAGTCTTTGGGACAATGCTTAGTTAGGGATCCCACCGTGGAGGTTATAAAATATGTGTAGCTTACTGAAGGCTTGAATTATTTATGACCAATTGTGAGTGATTTAGAGATTAAAAAGTAACCACTGGGAAAGCTAGTTGCTCTATCCAAACAGTGAGGACTGCAGTTTAATTAGTAAATATTACCCTCCGACAATGAGCAACATATGTCTTTTACAGCGCCTTCATTGTGATTAATGTTCTCTGGACCCTCCACGTAGAAGCAACACAAAACTCATTGTTGACTTTTCCGGTCAGATCTTTTAAACAGAAATAAGTATGAACAGAAGCAACATATGTAAGATTCAGTTGTCATTGATAAGCCAAACTGAGGAGTTCAATGCAGGAACAAATCACTTAAGACCAAGTTAATGAGTTTTGACTGAAATAATGTTACTTATTGTGGTACAAAACAAGATTATAAGCAGTTATTTTGACGTAGATGGTAAAAGTATGTACTTACAAGACATACTATCTAAGTAAATTCACTGTTCTTTCACACTAGCCATGTATAGAATGAAATATGGAAATGTAGAGTCAGACTGAAAAATTCAATGCCATAGCCAGCATCTGAACCAAGGATCTTCCGGTCTCTATCCGTCTGCTTTCTATAGTAGTAGTAGTAGTAGTAGTTTTATTCATTCGTTAAGTCAATACAATGATATTGGATACGTCAGTACAAATATTTAGAACAATACAAATAATATAAGTATAAAAATAAAAAATAAGTTGCATCAAGTGTAATTAATAAGATCTAAGCATGAACTCATAAATATATATAGTTGCATGGCTCTACAACTACACAGCATTTAAAATGCATCACAAATATATACAATTATATGGCCAGCTACAGTGTATCTAGAAATTCACTTATATCATAATATGAATCACTTAATAAAATTTCTTTCAACGATAGCTTGAAACACCTCATGGATTTTATGTTTTTCAGATTGGCCGGTAGTTTATTATACAGAGTGACTGCTGAATATCTAACTCCTTTGGAATAAAGTGTAGTTCTATGTGTTATTGTTCTTAAGTCTGTTTTACCTCTGGTGTTATGATGATGTATTTGATTATTTGTGGTGAAATTTTCAAGGTTTTGTTTTGTATAACATAGCAAACAGTATATATACAGACTGGGCAGAGTCAAGATATTCAATTCCTTAAAGAAGTTCCTGCAGGAGTCATATTTTTTTCCTGACATTAGGCATCTAACAATCCTTTTTTGTACTTAAAAACCAAGTGACTGTCTTTACTATCCCCCCAAAACATAATGCCATAACTCATTAGACTTTCTGCATATGCAAAATATAAGGTTCTCATGTCACTTGCATACAACTCATTTTTTATTACTCTTAATGAGAAGTAGAATTTATTTAACTTTATTACTAGATATTTTATGTGTGCTTCCCAGTCTAAATGCTGATCTATCCATACTCCCAGAAAATTTGCTTCTGTCTTATAAGAAACACATATCTAAGGATCTATACTATCTAAGGATCTTCAGCTACATAATATAACAGACGCCTGCGCAATTTACGGGGCGTGTCCGTTAAATAAGGTCTTCAATTTCATTTAATATAGAAAACATGTTTATTGTCCATGAAAGGCGAACTTACAGCTATTTTTCAACGTAATCACCATTGCGATCGATGCACTTTTGCATGCGCTGTGGCAGTTTTTGTATACCCTTGTCATAGCACTCTCCCGCCAAGTTGCGCAGGTAGCCCTCAACCTCGTTTTTCAAATCATCGTCGGTCTGGAAATGTGTTCCAACCAGGTGTGACTTTAACTCAGGAAACAGATGATAATCACTAGGTGCTAAGTCCGTACTGTAGGGGTGATGGGTGAGGATGTCCCATCCGAATCGGGCCAGGAGATTTTCGGTGAGCATTTTGGGGACTCACCTCACACACACCTTGCGATAATGCAAATGTTTGGTCAAAATCTTGTCAATCGTAGTCTTACTGACTTCAGGGATAAGTTCGCACAGCTCGGGAACTGTCACACGCCGATCTTTAAGCATTTCTTGCTCCACTTTTGCAATTGTTTCAGCTGAAACCCAAGGCCGACCAGAACGCTGTTTTCATGGACGTCTGTACGTCCGTCTTTGAACTCTCTGATCCACTTTCGCACGTTTTTGACGTCCATACACTGTGGCCCATAGACTTCGCTTAAGTGACGATCAATATCAGTGTGGGTAGTGCCCTAGGCACTCAAAAAACCTGGATCACTGCACGCAACTCGCACTAGGCAGCGGAAGTGACAGGAAGCTCCATCGCAAACGGCTTCCCAGCCAAGAAAAATGTGTCTAACGCCTTCGTTGAGGTGGGGATTTGAAGGGGTAAAACCAAGCTACACGAAAGTGTTGCCGGATCTGGCGTAATAGCGTTCCTCACGGCTCCAGCGCCTTGGAGACCCTACTTTACGTACACGCCTAGTACTTCTACAATTCTTCTCTTTGCATCAGTTGATCATTCTTAAAAATTAAAGAAGTAGCGTTATTTCCACCTGCCCATTGTTGTATAACAATGAACTATAGTAAAATCTGCCTAAAACGGACCACTTATATGCCGAAAACTTGGAAAAAACGAAAATAAATTTCGGAAAAGAGCTATTTCCCATATAAAATTATACTTTAATCTGTAAAATTGTCTAACGTGGAAACTGAAATATTTTTCGTTTGCGTAAATAACATGATTAAAATTGATTACTTTATGTGTAATGGGCTATGATGTGCATATTTTAAAAAGTGTAATAATTTTGAGGGCAACTGTACTTGAATGAAATTCCATGAAGCATATAATATATGCACAAGATTTCATTAGCGTTGGATTTACGGTGTAGTGCGGGCAGAGGGGAAGAAGAGAGAGCCAACATGCTCTTGTTTCTGCAGAGTGGTCAATCTAGAAAAACACAATTCAGCCAAATTGCGGTAAGATAAGCGAAGATATGCGCCGGAGGTATGAGATGTGTCAACAAACAATTGAACTCTATGCGATATGATATATGCTTATATATTGTGACTTTGTAGGTTCGTGAAATCAAAAGTTCAGGTAACAAACACAAAAAATTGTTCTTTATTTCCGTAGAAATACGCTCCGTACACATACACAATGCAACATACAAAGTCAACAAACGCCACTGTTTACCCGCACGCGTTCAATTACCAACTCACTGACTTAGGCGGGCGAGCTGCCCTTTTATAGATTACTAGCACGCCAGAAATTTCTCAAACAATCGAGACCCGGCTAGAAAAAGGGCGAAATCCCGATAAATCCGTCTCCTCCCGCCCACAATTTTGGCGAGCTTTTATCTCCGCAGTGCGCTGCCATCTCTTTGATCTCGTTGCCCACGCCGCCTCCAATCAACAATGGCCTGGCGACAATATTTACTGTTATGAAACACATAAAAGTATAAATGAAATATTATGACAGCTATTGACACTGACTTGCAATGTGATTCTTCGATTTCCAAGTCTACAGCGTGTTGTTGTGCTGTAGTTGTTTTGTTGCTTCTTTAGCAGCTTCCTCAGCCTTTTCATTTCCGGCTATTCCTTGGTGGGATGGTATCCATGTCAACAGTATTTCTTTGTCATCTTGAATAAGTTTATTGTACAAATTTTGGATATATTTGATTACACTGGGCAACAAAAATAATTTTTGAATATTTCTAGCACTTCATGGAGCAATTCCTACTAATTTTGGGTTGAGGAAACCGAACATTACAATGGAAAATGTTTATTAACTCTAGTTTCTATGATATACACAAGGTGGAAGTATTACATATTAACGGATTGGGAGAAAAGGATACATTTTAATTACATACATGCTAACAACAATGAAAGTGCATTTGATTTTTTAACTGGAAATTACATGCTAAGAGTTCTAAATTGCTAGAAAAATACTTCGCAGATAGTTCTGTCGTGAAGAGAATCACGTGGTGGCCTATTGACTTCGTCGTCTTTTGGCTTGCCTCTTCTGATGGAGTTCCACAGAATCCCTATACAAAGAACAACAGTAATCCGCAAGCATTACTTCATTCCAACGACCCTGATGTCTTTGTTCCATAACAGAAATGTTCTGATGGAATCTCTCCAGGTGTCTAGGTGGGAGTGGAGAAAATGGATCTTAAGAGACGTGTTGCATCTAAGGTTACCGTATTTTTGCAGGAGCACTGTCACCAAATGCTTGTAGCTGTCATCTCTTTTGTTGCCTAAAAATCCATGAACAAAACCCTTGAAGACTTCCCAAGCTTCCATTCCTTTCCCCTCCAAAATTTGGTCAAATGCAGGATCCTTTACAAGTTCTCTTATTTGTGGTCCGACAAAAAGTGCCTTCCTCAACTTATGCATCACTTAATTTACGAAATTTCTCTCTGATGTTATTTGACAAGCGTGCCAACTACTAAACAGAAATTCCCCCAAATTTAAAATTTTCACCCTAAAAATGAAATGTCACTTTATCTTCAAAACTAGAGATAATCTATCATTTTTATGGTGATGTTTGAATTCAGCAGATGCAGATACATGTAAATTCACTATTTTTAAGCCCGAAACATTTTGATTGTTGCCCAGTGTTATCAATTTAGTGGAAGACAGATTTTGGAGCGACAATAAAGCACTCGAGGAATTACGATATTGTTACCTTGCCATGAGGATTTATAGCGAAATTTTAAAAAGCGATGAAGTGTACAACATCACATAAATCAGATCAGCTCGTAGAGCTTTCCTCCTCTCCAAACAGGAACAACGGTTTCTACTCAGCCGATCAAGATATTCAAAAATCATCAGTCGACTTAATGGTTTACCTGACCTTATTTGGTGCACTGAGTGCCTCCATACACGGGGACAGCTATTCCTCTAACATAAAATACTTCTAGACGAACCGTTAGCTGTTTCTCTTGTGGCTTATATTTATCTGAATACATTCCCTTTGAAAACTGCGGCCCCGCATGAGATAAAGCAATGTGTTACACTTCAAAGATACCCACTTTCCGCTCGTTTCTATGTCATCAGTGTCAAGGATAAGCGTTAAGGGTTATTATTACTGAAATAGAGTGATGATGATGACTACGTATCTTGAACAGCAGTGCAAGCTCTTTGACTCGAACCGTTTATTTGTTGCTAAGTTACTGGTATTTGTGAGGAAGGTTCCAAATTCTACTCAGAATGAGAACGAACACTGTAACTCTTTAATTCAACTGTTTCATTCATCTATGCTGCCGTAAACACCTTAAAAAGGCATGCAATTTTGTCGCGCAAGAGATAATGACAGTCGGTGGTTTGTAGTCAATGCATGCTGCTTATTGTTGGGAAATCAATTCAGCTATACTTAGGTATAGTTCAACAACTTCTAAAATCCCTCTCTCTACGTCTCTTAAGCATCGACTTAAAACACCAGAGACAATTAGAAGAAGTAGATGACCAGATCAGTTACCTCCTTCAAGATCCTGTTTTTTTTTTTTTTTTTTTTTTTTTTTTTTTTTTTTTTTTTTTTTTTTTTTTTTTTTTGAAAGCGTACCTTTACTCATCCTCATAATTTTGATAGTTTTTTTACCCGGAATTCGTCTTGAAGGATAAGGGAAACCCCGGAAAAACTTATCTAGGTAACTCACCCTTACCGAGTTTCGAACTCGGGACCTCTTGAACGTGAGGCAGACATGCTACCATCTACGCTACAGAGGTGGGCATACTTTTGATGGTCCTTCTAAAAATAGTCTCCCCTGAATGCGATGCACTTGTCCCAGCGTTTCTGCCAGTCTTCAAAGACATGCTGAAAACCATTTTTGAGAGATCCTTAAAAATCGCCTCTGTAGCCGTCACCAATGCTTCTGATGATGGATAATGCCTCCTACGAATGCGTTTCTTCAAGTTTGCGAATAGAAAAAAATCTCATGAGGCTACATCCGGACTACAGAGAGGGTGAGGGATGCACTTCACGCAACAACATTGGCAATATGCGGCCGCGCATTATCGTGGTGTAGCATCCAGCCTGCTTAACGGAAATGTGGTCTTTTGCGCCTGATATGGACTTGCAATATTTTCAGGACATCCCTGTAGTATTGTCCAGTTACTGATGTGTGTGCAGCTACAACATGCTGATAAACCATTCCATGAATATCGAAGAATGAGATGGGCATAACTTTCCCAGCAGAAGCAACCACTTTTGCTTTCTTGAGGGTTTGGTGATGAAGGAGATTTCCACAAGCTGTTTGCTCTCAGGATCAAAATTATGTAGTCAAGTTTCATCAGTAGTGATTACGTTTGATAGAAACTGCGGATGTTCCTCTAACATCAACTTGAATTGCATGCAGACCTGCAGGCGAATGTCCTTTTGTTCGGGAATCAACAGTCTTGGAACCCATCGCGGACAAACACGTCTCATGTGTAATGTTTCTGTCACCAACGTGTGGGTGGCACCCAATGTAATGTTCAGTATTTCAGAAAGTGATTTTACGGTAATTGGTAGATCCTCTCTCACAACGGCAGCAGCAGCGTTGATGTTTTGTTCCGTAAGAGCAGTAACTGCAGCACCAGGTCCACCTTCCTTTGAAATTAACTGTCTCCGCTCTTCAAACATTTTAAACCACCTTCAAGTTGTGCTGTAGGGAAGAACAGACTCTCTATAGGCCTCCTGTAACATTGTATAGGCCTCAACTGAAGATTTGTTGAGACTAAAGTAGAATTTCAAAGCCGCATATTTTTCCTCGCGTGTTATCTCCATTGCAGCCGTAGGCGATACTGAACATGTCTGAACTTGCCTAGTTCTCACAGGTGGGAACTAGGAGGACCAAGAATGAAACTACTACGGTGTGGTTGTTTCACATTAAGCTAACAGAATATAATAAGATTGAATTTTAGTGGGAAAAATTATGGCCGTAAAAAATATATGATCATTCTTTATTGAACAGCCCTCTAATTGACCCTTGTAATTTTCTGACAAAACGTACCCCCTGTCAAAATATAAAAATTTTTTGCGTAACATTTGCCGTATATATATAGTAAGAACAACAAAAATCAGATCACTATTCTAACTCAAAGCACACTACAAAACCACAACTCTGAATTTCCCAAAGTGGCAGCACTAGTTCAAGTTTACTGCTTCACAATGGGACGACGCAAGGTGCATAAAAATACCAGTATACACAAATATTTACTGAGGCCATTCGCATGTTCTTAAATACAATTGGACGTTTTTATGTTAATAACATGCAATATTGTACACCTGCTGTGTGCATGGTATAAATATTTTAATTTATGTAACTTAAGAACTTTCAGATCGCGCCGAATTATCTCACGACACATAATCGATGCATAAATGTGACCCTAGATAAAACAATAACTGTTTACAAGAACCACAATCAAAAAAGTATATTAGGTCCCATAAGTAAAGTCGAGTTTTTGGTGCTTTGGAAAATTTATTGGGTTTCTTTTGTTTGGCACTGCTATTTACAGGATGCCATGGCTATTGTTGTATACATTGCGAGCATGTATCAGTGTTCAGTTGTTAATAAACAATCACAAAATGGAGATAACAAAGTTTGAAGTTACAGCCCTTCTAAAACACTGCTAGAAACAAGATTATAAAGTCGCTGTCGCAGCTCGAAGAATATGTGAAGTGGAAGGAGAAGGTGTCGCTAGTAAGCGTGTGACACAACCATGGTTCCAACGTTTCAACAATGGAGACGAAAACACTAAAAAGTTACTACATTCTAGACGATCTAAAGTATGGAATACTCGGGATACACGCCAAGTTTTGCGAGAAAATCTGCAAGAAAGTACCAAAGGTTTCCAGAAGACCTTAGTGCATCAAAGAATACCATACATTGGCACATTAAGACACTTGGAAAATCATACAGAAGCTGTAGATCTGTACATCATGAACTGACAACTCAAAAGGCTGAACGTAAAGTGGATATCTGTCGTCAGCTTATCCGTAATCCCATGGATGATAGATTTCCTTGGGGAATTGTCCCTTGCGTTGAAAAATGGATCCGAGGGCTGTTCAATAAAGAATGATCATAATTATTTTTGACAACATACCTTTATTCATCCTCACAATTTTTATGATCCTCAAAATTGTCTCCCCTGAATGCAATGTACTTGTCTGAGCATTTCTGCCAGTCTTCATAGACATGCTGGAAATCATTTTTGAGAGATCCTTCAAAATCGCCTCCGCAGCCTTCACCTCTGCTTCTGATGATGAATAATGCCTTCCATGAAGGCTTTTCATCAAGATAGGGAATAGACAAATGTCACATTGGACTAAATCTGGACTATAGGGAGGGTGACGGATGCACTTCCCGTTGTTTTTTGCAAGATATTCCGCAACAACATTGGCAATATGCGGCCGCGCATTATCGTGGTGCAGCATCCAGCCTGCTTCACGGAAATGTGGTCTTTTGCGCCTGATATGAACTTGCAATATTTTCAGGAAATCCCTGTAGTATTGTCCAGTTACCGATGTGTGTGCAGGTACAACATGCTGATAAACCATTTCATGAATATCGAAGAATGAGATGGGCATAACTTTCCCAGCAGAAGTAACCACTTTTGCTATTTTAGGGGTTGGTGATGAAGGAGATTTCCACACTGAGCTTTGCTGTTTGCTGTCGGGATTAAATTATGTAGCCAAGTTACATCAGGAGTGATTACGTTTGATAGAAACTCCGGATCTTCCTCTAACATCATCTTTAACTGCATGCATACCTACATGCGAATGTCCTTTTGTTCGGCAATCAACAGTCCTGGAACCCATCGCGCACAAACACGTCTCATGTGTAATGTTTCTGTCACCAACGTGTGAGTGGCACCCAATGAAATGTTCAGTATTTCAGAAAGTAATCTTTAGGTAATTGGTCGATCCTCTCTGTTGATTCCCGAAGAAAAGGACATTCACCTGCAGGTCTGCATGGAGTTAACGTTGATGTTAGAAGATGATCCGGAGTTTCTTTCACACGTAATAACTGCTGATGAAACTTGGCTACATCATTTTGATCCTGAGAGCAAACAGCAAAGCTCAGTGTGGAAATCTCCTTCATCACCAACCCCCCCAAAAAGCAAAAGTGGTTGCTTCTGCTGGGAAAGTTATAGTCATCTCATTCTTTGATATTCATGGAATGCTTTATCAGCATTGAGTAACTGAACAATACTACAGGGATGTCCTGAAAGCATTGCAAGTCCATATCATGCGCAAAAGTCCAGATTTCCGTAAACCAGGCTGAATGCTGCACAACGATAATGCGCGGTTGCATATAGCCATTGTTGTTGCTGAATATCTTGCAAAAATCAACGTGAAATGTATCCCTCACCCTCCCTATAGTCCGGATTGAGCCCCATGTGACATTTTTCTATTCCCTAACTTGAAGAAACGCCTTTGTGGGAGTCATTATCCATCACCAGAAGCAGTGGTGAAGGCTACGGAGGCGATTTTGAAGGATCTCTCAAAAATGGTTTCCAGCATGTCTCTGAAGACTGACAGAAACGTTGGGATAAGTGCATCGCATTCATGAGAGACTATTTTGAGAAGGACCATCAAAATTATGAGGATGAGTAAAGGTACGCTGCCAATAAAAGATATCATCATTGTTTATTTAACAGCCCTCGTAAAACTCGATACACGTCACAAAAAATCATATTTCAGAATATTTTGGTGAATTTCTAGTAATTTATTTATGGTTTACGTTTTTTCGCTTTTGAAATAAATTCTATCATTGAAGTAGGCTTACATCTCTTACGGTTGAGCAGTTAGTCATTAAAAATGAGGATTCAAAATGTATAGGTAGGAAATTTCTTTTGAAGATATTCTAAAGAAGTATTGTTTGAAAAAAAATACTTTTGAAAAGTGTTAGATATAAAGATTGGGTGGAAGGATTTTGTAGAAAACACTGACTCCCATCCCTGAATTTAATACCAAATTTTGTATTTAAAAAAAAAACCATACTTTTGAGTTATGCTGTGCAAGAACTAGCTCACAGTCTTGCAGAAGTTTTTCTTTATATTATAGGGGCCTCAAAATATGTATTTCCGATGAACTCACGCTGTTAAATTGTTAGGTAGAATGCAGGGTTCTTGCTACTTGCTATAGGTAGTAGAGAAATTGATAAAGATAATCATTATG
Source organism: Mantis religiosa (assembly GCA_030765055.1). Taxonomy (NCBI): domain Eukaryota; kingdom Metazoa; phylum Arthropoda; class Insecta; order Mantodea; family Mantidae; genus Mantis; species Mantis religiosa. The sequence goes on from CM060952.1 coordinate 24,533,969, forward strand.
GTTTAGCAAACTTAGACTTTTTTTTTTTTTTTTTTTTTTGTAATTTACGTCCTCCAACGTTAAGTCATAATAGGATAAGGGAAAACCCCGGAAAAACCTTATCCAGGTAACTCACCCTGACCGAGATTCGAACTCGGGACCTCTTGAACGTGAGGCAGACACTCTACCACCACGCTACCGAGGCGGGCCGCAAACATTAATGCAGTTGTAGCTATGTTGTAAGAGATATCAGAACACGTCTTCCATAGGAGCTAATGTGTTTTTCTTCTAATGACAAGCTCTTACAATGTTGCACAACATACCTACAGTGTCTAGGAAGAGGCAGTTCTCGATAAGGAATGTGCTTCAGGCCACACAGATAATCAATGAATAGAAGAACAGTTTATGTAAAACAAACTCAATCCTCAAATGCTTTAGAAATAAGTGTTCTAAAAACATGTTTCAACCACGTGAAGAACTTTCATTGTAAAGGAATTAAGGATAACAATAGGTTAATTTCTATATCTTGAACTAAATGACAAAGAGTTGAGGTGTATTGACCTTCATTGACAAACGCTGCATTCGCTTATTTACTAGAAGGGCAACATATTAGTAAACTGACGTACAGAAGTTATTAAACCCAAATAAAGCTCTGTGTCTGATATGAAAGTTTAGTAAATTAATTATTATAAGAAATGCAAATCACCATTATAGCCGCTTGACACCTGGGGAGTTTGATTCTCTCTTTTTTCTTCTTGTTACAATATTCAATCATGTCTGCCCGATTTCACCAACAGATGTCCAGGTATGTGTGTGTGTATGTATGTGTGTGTGTATGTATGTGTGTATGTATGTGTGCGTGTGTGTGCGTGTGTGTGTGTGTGTGTGTGTGTGTGTGTGTGTGTGTGTGTGTGTGTGTGTGTGTGTGTGTGTGATAGAGAGACAGAGTGGGGGGCAGCAAACCCATAATCCAAAGTTGGTTTAAATGTCAACTTGGTTGACATTTAACGAAATCTTCCACTCTAAAATTAAATGGACCATTTTTTGGACATATTGAATTTTTAAAAAATTTTCAACTTATCTAATTATAATACCATATGTTTAATATATTATCATAACAAATTAAATATAAAATTTGAATTTTCTGGCAACAGCCTCAGAGGCCTTCTTCAGTCCGGGTGTAATTTGCATAACTTATACATCATGAGATACACACAAAATTTTGTCGCTTAAAAAATGCAGGTTTCTGAAACATACAATTCATTAAGAAAACAAAGCATTTTTAGAAGAAAAGATTATCTGTATCTGTTTGAATGTATCTGCCTGAGTGTATGTATGTCTGAACACTATAATTCAAAAGTGAAGATTTGTTTAAATGACAAGCTTGATTAAAATATCGAATTTTTAACACATTTTGTCCACAAATAGAATGTTTATATTGTTGCCAGGCCATTGTTGATTGGATGCGGCGTGGGCAACGAGATCAAAGAGACGGCAGGGCAGTGCGGAGATAAAAGCTCGCCGAAATAGTGGGCGGGAGGAGACGGATTTCTCAGGAGTTTGCCTTTGTTCTAGCCAGGTCTCGATTGTTTGAGAAATTTCTGGACTGTTAGTAAACTATAAAAAGGCAGCCCGCCTGCCAAAGACAGGCATTAATCAACATCTTACAGAGCTTTCTAAAACATCGCACTTTTAAAGTCCCAGTTGCGGGGCAAACATTTCTCAGATCCGTGAGAGGCGGAGTCCCAGAAGGCTCCGTATTATCTCCCACACTATTCAGTGTATATATGGCAGACTTCCCAACCGAGCCGCGCGTCGAAATGGCACAATATGCTGACGACGTGCTGCTGTTTTGCAAAGACAGACATATTCGCAGAGCCTTCAATCCAATCCAAAGACACCTCCGTCGCACACAAGAGTGGTGCAGGCGTTGACGGATGTCCGTTAACCCGGACAAAAGCCACGCTATTCTATTCACCAAGCGCCACACCCCCGCCGACTGCCCAGATTTCCATTTCAGAGGTCGAAGGATAGAATGGGTACCCTCTATCAAATACCTGGGAGTAGAGCTAGACAAGGGTCTGACTTTCCGTCGACACATCAGGGAACTCTCGGCGAGGGTTCAGGGAGCTCTTGCTTCCCTGTATCCTATGCTGGGTTCTCGATCGATGCCAGTCCGCGTAAAGCTATACCTCTTTCGAGCTCTCATAGTCCCGTTGATGCTATATGCCTGCGAGGTCTGGTGCATGGCCGCAGACTCCTGGTTGGCATATCTTCAACGCGCTCAGAGTAGAGGACTTAGGTCCATCTATTCAGTAGGCCGATTCTTCCCAGTAAGGTTCCTCCATGAAGCCTCGGGTCTTCCATACGTGGAGGATGAAATTAAACGCCGGGCTACAACATTATACGAACAGTTACCTTTGCACAGAAGTGCCCTGGTCAGGTCTCTTGGTGATTATGATCCAACCAGACATCGTCGCCGGCTATTCCGGGTCCCCCGCATGGCTTGCGGGCATCCGAGGTAACCACGGAGCAATTCCAGCAGCAGCAAAAGCTGAGCTCCCATAATCTACCAAGAATTGTTGGTCTCAAAATTAACAAAAATCAATTTAAAATCAAAATAAATCCTTCAACGCCAGGGTGCTTAAGGAAAGCATTCTATCCTTCTAGAGGAGTACTAAACTACCTCGAAATCAATCCACCATCCTCAAACAAAAACAGCCATCCTAAACCATCCTGGAAAGAAAATCCTATCTGTGGTTAAACCCTATCCTGGGTGGGCACACAGCAACAATCTTCGGGCTAACAAAGCCTGCCAGTACCTGCGATGCGAAAGACAGTTAGTCGGTAACTGAACGCGTGCGGGTAAACAGCTGTGTTTGTTGACCTTGTACGTTGTACTGTATATGTGTACGTAGCGTATTTCTACGGAAATAAAGTGCAATTTTTTGTGTTTGCGACCTGGACTTTTGATTTCACGAACCCACAAAGTCACAATGTTGAATTTTCTGGAGTAACCACTGAAGTCCATTTTATTCTGAATTACCTTCTCATAATTAGTAATTCTGAAGAGGAATGAAAAAGAAAAAATATTTTTATGAATGCTTTTTGGTGGATGAAAGAACTTTTTTCTTTGCAAAATCTAGCATAGAATTTTTGAAATATTATACAAAACTGCTACTTAAATAATTAATAAAGAACCTAGGTACGTTCTTTTGTGAAATAAATATACATGATGATACTTAACTGGGTAGGCACACATCTTTTATTTGTTTCATCGATCTCTCACAGGTCAATCTGAAATACTTAGGCAGTCTCACTGATAAGGATTTTTAAATTATTACTCTTTACTAGATTTTTTAATACAGTGTGAACATCTTAACTTAGATTTTCCCTGGTTATGGGAGAAGTAACTATCTTTCATGTCACGAAAGGACAATTAATCTGGAATATCAGAGGCAGCATCATGATCCTCTTTGCAATCTACAGACAGATTTATCTTTGTAGATTCATATATCTTGTCATGTTCAGAAACTACGTTTCCTACTCTTTATTGTCGAATCTCAAGAGAGATGAAAAATGAATTTTGTATAGATTTTTTTTAAAATTAGCGTCCTCCAATGTTAACGAAGGATAAATGAATGTTTTTCAAATGAGTCCAGGGTCCATACAGCTTAAGAGTTACCCGACATTCATTTTTCAGGACAAGGAAAAACCCCAGAATAAATCTTATGCAGATAACCCGCCCTGACCACATTCGAACTTGGAGTTTCTTGAGAGACATGAGTTGGATGTTTACGTAATCCAAATTTTTACTGAGTTTTTTAAGTTCGTGTATTAATTGAACTACGGCTTAGGGCCAACATTCGGTATTTCGGAATTGTGTTTAGCCAACTGTTTAGCCTTTACATTTTTTGGATGCGTTTATGTCCCAATATGCATTGCATTTCGAACCTGTTGGATTCAGAACATCCAGGACTTACCAAAGCAGTATTTATTTTATCTGGTTGCAAAACTTGAATGTATATATTTTATTTAAAATAGTAAATATACATTGTATTCGGGAATGTAATACCTTTTGGTGGTAAATAGCTTTCAACATGTTTCATAGTTAAACATTATAACATACCTTTATCAGTTATTATTCAGTGTTTTCAACCAGGATGATCTACAGTCTCTTCTCACCAAGGCAGCTCGGGTTCGATCTCAGGGCACCACATGTGGGGTTTATTTGAAACAAAACGACGTCTGGTTGTGTTTTCTCTGGATTCTTCGCCCTCGTCCTCCATTTATTTCACCTACTGCTTTCGTTTAATCCATTCTACGTCATTTCATATCATTTACATAACACGCTCATACCAGGTACGAAATATTCTCTCGGATTTAGAGTTTTTGTGCCCCTCCACAGATGTTTCTTATTCAAAATACCCTGGTGGTTCTAGGTTCTCAATACAAGAAGATTATTAGAAACAGAATAAATATTTTCAAGTGCTTTTTATGATTTAGTTAATTATTACAGATTGTTATTCCCATTATCGTGTTGTTTAAATAAGCCTAGCGAAGCAATGAAAAGCTTAAGTATGTTTTATCTGCATTTTCATTCCCTATAGCTGAGAAGTTGAGCCGTAATTTCATGACCCGCAATCCAGCAATTTGAGACAGGCCATAGACACGCGAACTTGGAGCCTAACCGTTCCTGCAGTGCGAAGGGTTTGCGTGTCTGATACAAGAAGTTTTTGTCCTTATGGAGTCGCTTCTCGTAACAAAACTGAAATATCTGCATGCTCTTATTAAATATATACTTAATATTACTGAACATCACACAATAGATCGCAGACTTTTAGTGAAACCCAGCATTTCGCGAAGCAGATCATAAAAGGCCGGCACATGGGGGAAAACATTTGAAATGACACGTTCTGCCACGGCTCTTCCTAACATAAAAGACGGCGCTTCATGCCGTACCTGGAACTTTGTAAAATGTTGAATTTCAGAAAAAGTCTACCACATCTGATGGGGCATTGAACATTAGTAGACAGTGAAAGGAATTAGTACGTCGTTCAAAGAACTAGAAATCGACAATAATGTCGTCTGAATAGCTCCATAGCAAATGTAACATTTTTGCATAAGTATTTATCAAGTTTAAATGACTGAACGCAATACAAACGCAGTTCATAACCGGGGCTAAGCACAACCGAGTTGGAGAAAGAAGAAAAATATTTTGTAAAATGTAATATGAAATACCTGTGTACTTAATGTAAAGGTAAATAAGGACACAACATTACGTAAAAATTAAGCTACCTACAGTGAATCAATAAATATTACACAAACATAAGTATCTGTAACAAAAGCTTCGCCCATCTTAACAAAATTATGTCGATATATCTTATTTAAATCGATTTCATTAACATTTTTCCACATCTTCAGTCAAAACACTTCGTCGTCACGGATGAAGGTTACTCTGTTATTATGTTTTTTCAGTATTACCAAAATCTGAAAACGAAACAAACCTGAAAACAGAATCGACTGCTGGTATGTCAAAATTCACTACGCGATGTTTATTTTTTAAAATAAATATCTTTTACCAAACTATTAAATCTGTCAAACCATGTAACTGTTTTCGTAATTTAACTTCAGGACTTATTTCATGGTTAAATGACCAAAAATGATCTGCTATGGCCGATTTATCAGTTTGTTTATATCGTACTTAATGTTACGAAAATGTTCCTTTGTTCTGGTTTCCAAATTACGTTTAGCCTTTCCAATGTAAACCTGATCACAATATAAACAATTAAATTGATAAATACCAGATTTTTATTATTAGGAATCGAATAATCTATCTATCTATTTTAGAGTAATGTAGTAAATTTTAATACTATATTTATTTTGAAGAACTAAAGTTATACCAAACTTTTTAAAACTTTTTTGAAAATGTTTATTAACCCAAAACTATAATCGTGGTTTATTTTTAAAGTTAGAAATATCATTAACAGTTATTGATATTTAAAATTTGCAATTTTTTTTATTGTATAAAGTCTTTGTTAAAACATTAATTAAATCAGTATTATAATATGTATATATTCTTTATTAAGTTCCTCTTTATTCAGGGGTATATTTATTAATCTATAAATCAAACTATTAAAACAGGAAATTTATACGTAAAAGGGTTAAAACTTTTATTTTTGTATGTAACTATCGATATGAGTAAAATTACTATAAATACCAACATCTAATTTATTATTATTTATTATTATATTCAAATCTAGAAAAGGAAGAAATCCATTAATTTCAGTTTTTAATGTGGATTTTATAGCTTTATCTTTATCTTTGACGAGGAAGTGTGTTGACTGAAGATGCGGGCAAATGTTCGAGAAATAAATTTCGATTAATAAGAAAAATTGACATAATTTCCTTAATATAATTGAAGTTCTTGTTAAAAATCCAGTAATATACCTACAAAATGGAAAATAAAATATGCATTTACACAATCTGGGACCTTGAAATTCCTTTATCTACAGGTTAGACTGTGATTACTATAAAAACGACGAGATGGAGGAATCTGGTCCTTGGTAATGATGATTCACCAACCATACACATGAAATGCAACTGCTGTATCAATAAAGCAGATCCGCCAAACCTCTGGTAATACGACACCTGAGCAACTCTTACGTTAACCTCTTACCAGAACGACTTCCAAAAAACAGGTAGGTATCTTGTCTCGAAGTTGGATCACGTTTCAGATTCTAGTGCTAAAATGTTTCATTGAGAATCGTCTTAGACTTTTTCCTTTAACACCTAACCTCATTTGGTGGCTTTTCCATTAGAACAATTGCTAATCGCCAGTGATATTCAGCCTATCTCTGTACCGTGGTTGTATCATTTCTGTCTCACGTTTTAAGAGATTCTGGATTCAAATCTCTGTAAGGGTGAGTTACCTGGTTAAGGTTTTTCCGCGGATTTTCTTCATCCCGAAAGATGAATGTCTGATAACTAAACTCTATGCACCCTGGACTCATTCGAGTATCAGCTCATTCATTGACCAATATAACTTTACGTTGCATTACTTCATTTTAAAAAATTATGTCTATATACTTACCATTGGTATACATATATATATATATATATATATATATATATATATATATATATATATATATACATACATATATTTGTAGATCACATTGCCTTGTAAGCTCTGTTTCCTTACGCGCTTGCAAATTATTGTTAATGTCTACTATTTTAAAATAGCCTGGGTTATTTCTCAAGTACGGTTTTCATTTAGTATTTTATTTTATCCATGACAGGTCCAACAGCTCTGAGTGTATCTGTTAAGCTAATTCTACTAAGAGCCTTATGACATAAGCCATTTCTTTACCTCTCTTTTCTAGCTGAACAATAGTTTTGGACAGGTCTGAAAAACTGTTTCTGATGAACAGCAAATCTTCGTTTAACTTACTTGAAATGAGGGACTGAGCGGCTCGTACTGCAGAACTATGCTCGTTACGTAACACACTAAGAATGTCAATAACTAAATCGTAATGTTCCGCATAATACATATCGGCATTTAGTCAGGTGCCCCAGCGAGTTGTAACCGGCTGAAGAGGTAAGGCGCCATTACTTTAAATTCACGTTTTCTGCTTGGGGCTTTCAAAAGTATATGTTTTTACGTTTGTAATGAAACTGTCTACATCACTGTAGCTTCTGCGAATTTCCTCGGCTACACAATCTTACACAAGTCCTGAAAAAATTGATCTGAGACGGTGAAGTTACACTTGGCCCTCATTGTTCCTTGACCCCTGTTCTTGCTAAAAATCCTTGCTTGATGTTTCTTAGTGTTACAGTGCTGTCTCGACCGTTTGGGTTTAGTGCCCTTTATTTCTACATAGCATATCGTACATTGGTTCTGTGTGAAAATATCATCTCTGGTTAACTATTCATCCATCGTGCGTTTACGTGTCAGTGCGTTTCTGTCAGTGAACAAATCACTGTCTCCAAACACCACAACACTGCCACTAACGGCAGGGCGTGCAGCGTTTGTATGGCCCTGAGCGTTTTGATGCATGACGTAATAGGCTGTATTACGTCGCGTAACATTTAAATGTGTTCTCCCGCAGGGGTCCTAAAAGTTCTAACTCTGCTCATATGCACGTTCACACATTTCGTAGAGCAAATCAAACCCCCTCTTCCTCTGCAGGCCCTGCCTGCCTTCTTGTGGTGGGTAGAGAGCACCTTCAGCTGCAGCATTGAATGCCCGCGAGCCTGCCGGCCACCACTAAAAAAATAAGCCACTGTAGTAGATATAAAACAATAGGTAGTGGCGTAGATTTAATTTTCAATGAAGTTCAGAAAACTAAAATATTCAAACCATAAACAAGGAAAGAACTCCAATAGGAGATAAATCCAGGATGCGACAGTCCATATAGGGCTAGGACCTGCCAACCAGACTGCTGGTCTCACACTCAGAGGTGGGCGATCATCCAAGTAATACGGGAAGGAGATGTGATCAGCATCTCGGCATCCCCCAGGCTTCTATGACCAGAACCGCTTAACTATCGTAAGCTCAACTTCCTCAGGATGCTGAGTGTCAGCGGTTCTATACCCGGGTCTTAAAATCCACACCCCATGGGTGGCATCGAACCCGGGCTACATTCCGTGGCAGGGAACCAAAGTATGATGCCTTAGTCTACTAAGCCCCGACGCAGGACAGTAAAAGACATATTGGGAAAATTGTGTGAAACGCGTTTTTTCTTGTGCTGTAAGATTTTATCTATATTTTATGGTTTACCAGTTATGCAAAATTAAATCAGAAATAACACAGTTTCTTAGGGTATTCCCAGAGACTTTCGGACATACATTTATGAAATACTTAAATGTACAGCAATTTAATAAAACTCAAAGACATTTTTGAGATTGTCACATTTGTAAGATTTAACGTAAATACCAAATTAGATTCTTAAGATATTTTTTTATTATTTTTAAGCTATGTGTTAACAGAAAGGATGCAAGACACATATGGCTACCAACTTGTAGATAACACGTGAAAATTCACTCATATCAGAATAGCCAATACCTACAGTACATTGTTATGTTTTGCCTGGAATACCACAGGATTAGCTGGCGTATCCTACAGCCGAGGTTTGGTAGCTTATCTTTTCTGTAGGAAGAATGAAGTCTGTGTGCTGAAACATCGTGCTCACACACATTTTTGTAGCAGAGTTTTATCGGACACACCTGATCGACCGATACCACACCAAGAGGGTGCCATGGTGATTATCTTGTCGCTAACACAACTTTCACGTTGGGTAAGTGGAACATTTTATTTTTAGCATATAGCTTTTGAATACCAGTTATATTTAGATGATTTGTACTTGATTATAATCGATGACTACCGAAGGTCACAGGTTCAAATTTGCCTCAGAACGATGTTATTGGTTCATAAGAGAAAATATACTGGCATCTGAAAGAATATCTGCGGGACAAAATTCCGAACAGCAGCAGCGCTGAGATGACCCTGATGGTTGACATAGTCTTAGGAAATAATATTTAAACGAGGGCTGTTCAATAAAGATTGACCACATTTTTTTTTTTTTTTTTTTTTTTTTTTTACAAAGTACCTTTACTCATCCTCATAATTTTCATGGTCCTTCTCAAAATAATCTCCCCTGAATGCGATGCACTTGTCCCAGCGTTTCTGCCAGTCTTCAAAGACATGCTGGAAACCATTTTTTGAGAGATCCTTCAAAATCGCCTCCGCAGCCTTCACCACTGCTTCTGATGATGGATAATGCCTCCCACGAAGGCGTTTCTTCAAGTTGGGGAATAGAAAAAGTCACAAGGGGGCTAAATTCAAACTATAGGGAGGGTGAGGAATGTACTTCACGTTGATTTTTACAAGATAGTCAACAACAACATTGGCAATTTGCGGCCGCACATTATCGTTGTGCAGCATTCAGCCTGCTTCACGGAAATGTGGTTTTTTGCGCCTGATATGGACTTGCAATGTTCTCAGGACATCTCTGTAGTATTGTCTAGTTACTGATGTGTGTGCAAGTACAACATGCTGATAAACCATTCTATGAATATCAAAGAATGATATGACCATAGCTTTCCCAGCAGAAGCAACCATTTTTGCCTTTTTGTGGGGTTGGTGATGAAGGAGATTTCCACTCTGAGCTTTGCTGTTTGCTCTCAGGATCAAAATGATGTAGCCAAGTTTCATCAGCAATGATTACGTTTGAAAGAAACTCCGGATCTTCCTCTAACATCAACTTTAACTGCATGCAGACCTGCATGCGAATGTCCTATTTTTTTGGGAATCAAAAGTCTTGGAACCCCTCGCGCACATGTGTAATGTTTCTGTCTACAACGTGTGGGTAGCACACAATGAAATGTTCATTATTTCAGAAAGTGATCTTAAGTTAATTCGTCGATACTCTCTCACAATGGCAGCAGCAGTGCTGATGTTTTCTTCCGTAAGAGCAGTAACTGGAGCACCGGGTCCACCATCGTTTTTAATTGATTGTCTCCCCTCTTTAAACATTTTAAACCACCTTCAAGCTGTGCTGTAGGGAAGAACAGGCTCTCCATAGACCTCCTGTAAGATTGTATTGGCCTCAGCTGAAGATTTGTTGAGACAAAAGCAGAATTTCAAAGTCGCATATTGTTCATTGCGTGTTACCTCCATTGCAGCGGTAGGCGATACTGAACCATGTGTGAGCTAGCCTGGTTCATACTGGCAGGAACGAGGAGTACCAACAATGAAACACGGCGTGTTTGTTTTACATTAAGCTAACAGAATATAATAAGATTGAACTTTAGTGCGAAAAAGTGTGACCATTAAAAATTATGATAATTCTTTACTGAACAGCCCTCGTACATTTATTTCCTATGGCCGCGCTATCCGGTTTCCGCCGCCATCATTCCACCAATTGCTCCATGATTTATCCCTTCATCATCCCACGCTTTCGGCCGAACCCTCAACCCTGATCTCATCAGGTCAACATGCTTCGGTTCCCTCGGTCTGAGGGCACCCGAGCTACTCCTAGCACCAACACTGCCGAGAAAGTGAGACAAAAAAGTTATTTCCTGGTGTGTACGGGTGTATGTGTGTGTCTGTACTTAAAACTAGCATCTTTCAAAGATGAGAGAGGAAGATGGTTAAAAGATCTTAACCTAGACCATCCGCTGTAGGTAAATTTTTAGAACATTTGTATTTTCTCAAAAATGGCTTTTAACAATTTTGATTAAAATACAGTATATTTACTACATGCCTTGCAGAATATTTTTAAATCAAGGAACGTCAGTAGAAATACTAAAATTAAAATATATACAACTGTACTGAGACCAATAGTGATGTATGGTTCAGAAAGTTGGGTATTGACAATCAGAGAAGAACAGTGGTTATTACGGCGGGAAAGGAAGATTTTGAGGAAAATATTTGGAGTGATAAGGGACTTGGACGGATGGAGAATGCGGACTAACCTGGAGCTACAGGGCCTATTTGGACAACCAAATATAGTAGTGAAAATTAAACAAGGAAGAATAAAGTAGATTGGTCATGTGCAGAGAATGCCGGAACCAGTGTAGTTAAGAATATATTCATAGGAAAGCTGGATGGCAGACCGAGAACAGGAAGACCCAGGAAAAGATGGGTAGATGATGTAGAAGATGCTTTGAGAAAGCTGGGGGTTAAAGGCTAGAGGAGAAAAGCAGAGGACCGAGTAGAATGGAAGAGTGTGGTTAGGGAGGCCAAGGGCCTACATGGTCTGTAGCTGAGGAAGTTGGGGGTTAAAGGCTAGAGGAGAAAAGCAGAGGACCGAGTAGAATGGATGAGGGTGGTTAGGGAGACCAAGGACATACATGGTCAGTAGCTGAGGAAGTTGGGGGTTAAAGGCTGGAGAAGAAAAGCAGAGGACCGAGTAGAATGGATGAGTGTGGTTAGGGAGACCAAGGACATACATGGTCTGTAGCTGAGGAAGTTGCGGTTTAAAGGCTTGAGAGGAAAACCAGAGGACCGAGTAGAATGGATGAGGGTGGTTAGGGAAGCCAAAGGTCTACATGGCCTGTAGTTGAGGAAGTTGGGGGTTAAAATCTGGAGAAGAAAAGCACAGGACCGAGTAGAATGGATGAGGGTGGTTAGGGAGACCAAGGGCCTACATGGTCTGTAGCTGAGAAAGTTGGGGGTTAAAATCTGGAGAAGAAAAGCACAGGACCGAGTAGAATGGATGAGGGTGGTTAGGGAGACCAAGGGCCTACATGGTCTGTAGCTGAGAAAGTTGGGGGTTAAAATCTGGAGAAGAAAAGCAGAGGACCGAGTAGAATGGATGAGAGTGGTTAGGGAGACCAAGGGCCTACATGGTCTGTAGCTGAGAAAGTTGGGGGTTAAAATCTGGAGAAGAAAAGCACAGGACCGAGTAGAATGGATGAGGGTGGTTAGGGAGTCCAAGGGTGTACATGGCCTGTAGCTGAGAAAGTTGAGGGTTAAAGGCTGGAGAAGAAAACCAGAGGACCGAGTAGAATGGATGAGAGTGGTTAGGGAGACCAAGGGCCTACATGGTCTGTAGCTGAGAAAGTTGGGGGTTAAAATCTGGAGAAGAAAAGCACAGGACCGAGTAGAATGGATGAGAGTGGTTAGGGAGACCAAGGGCCTACATGGTCTGTAGCTGAGAAAGTTGAGGGTTAAAGGCTGGAGAAGAAAACCAGAGGACCGAGTAGAATGGATGAGAGTGGTTAGGGAGACCAAGGGCCTACATGGTCTGTAGCTGAGAAAGTTGGGGGTTAAAATCTGGAGAAGAAAAGCACAGGACCGAGTAGAATGGATGAGGGTGGTTAGGGAGTCCAAGGGTGTACATGGCCTGTAGCTGAGAAAGTTGAGGGTTAAAGGCTGGAGAAGAAAACCAGAGGACCGAGTAGAATGGATGAGAGTGGTTAGGGAGACCAAGGGCCTACATGGTCTGTAGCTGAGAAAGTTGGGGGTTAAAATCTGGAGAAGAAAAGCACAGGACCGAGTAGAATGGATGAGGGTGGTTAGGTAGGCCAAGGGTCTACATGGCCTGTAGCTGAGAAAGTTGAGGGTTAAAGGCTGGAGAAGAAAACCAGAGGACCAAGTAGAATGGAAGAGGGTGGTTAGGTAGTCCAAGAGCCTACATGGCCTGTAGCTGAGGAAGTTGGGGGTTATAGGCTGGAGAAGAAAAGCAGAGGATCGAGTAGAATGGAAGAGGGTGGTTAGGGAGTCCAAGGGTCTACATGGCCTGTAGCTGAGGAAGCTGGGGGTTATAGGCTGGAGAAGAAAAGCAGAGGATCGAGTAGAATGGATGAGGGTGGTTAGGTAGTCCAAGGGTCTACATGGCCTGTAGCTGAGGAAGTTGGGAGTTAAAGGCTGGAGAAGAAAACCAGAGGACCAAGTAGAATGGAAGAGGGTGGTTAGGGAGTCCAAGGGCCTACATGGTCTGTAGCTGAGGAAGTTGGGGGTTAAAGGCTGGAGAAGAAAACCAGAGGACCAAGTAGAATGGAAGAGGGTGGTTAGGGAGGCCAAGGGCCTACATGGCCTGTAGTGCCTACCATCATAATCATTATCATCATATTTACAACACGGCAGAGCGCTGAGGCCTGTTGGCCTTCAGTGACAGAGCGCTGTATTCACTTGTTATGTTGATTACTGGAAGAGCGAAATATTAGTAACATGACTACAGTAAGTGACGTAACACAAATAGAGCTGCGGGTCTGATATGTAAGGTTAGCCAATTATTATATACAAATGTAAATTACCATTCCAGCCTCTTGACACAAGGTGATTTTGATTCCCTCTTCTTTCTCGTCTGTCGATATATGACCTGATTACATCTGAACAGAGTGTACATATTACTCGACAGGGCGTTGAGGCGTATCGACCTTTAGGTGACCAGCGCTGTGATCGTCTCTTATCGGGTCTTATCTGGTCGATTAGAAGAGTGAAGTACTAGTAAGGTCATGTACAGTAAGTTACGAAACACAAATAGAGCGATTGGAAGCTCCGTGTGTCTATGTGATATGTGTTCTCGCAGCTGTCGATGTATGACACATTGTTGTCCAGAAGACACGATTATATCTGAACAGAGTATACATACATTGGAGTCGCCGTGTGTGCGCACGATCAGCTGAAAGTAAACATCTCTATGTTACCTATTTTTCCGATACGCTTTCTCGCTTTGCCATGTATAAGTGTCTCGCTGTGTATGTGCGATAGGCTTGTGTAAACAACTCCTTTCGTTCATATTCCTTCCGATAGGCTTCCTAGATTGTATTCATGATAAAGGAAACGGATATATTGATTTTTGGGGAATATTCGTAGAAGTTGTGTTCATATCCGTAACTCGCTTAGTGTGCTTTTAGTATTTGGGCTTGTATTACTTCCGGTTATTACATTATTTTCACATCCATTCATACTTGCTGACTCCAGCGGAGATGGGGAGTAAATCCTACTTAAAGGATTCGAACATTGGACCTCTGGATTTGAAGCCTAGCTCGCTAACTACTAAGCCACGGAGACTGTTTTTAAATCCTCCAACGTTAAGTCATGTCCTGCGCCGTGGCCACGGAAAGCGGTCCGGCTTCGATCCCACCCATGTGGTGGGGATTTTAGGTTCCGGGTGTAGGACCGGTGCCCACTGAGCATCGTGAGGAAAGTGAGGAGCTTATGCTAGGTAAGCGGCCCTGGTCACGGAAACCAACATTCCGACTAGGGGATGCCGAGATGCTGACCACATCTCCTCCCCGTATCGGTTGGATGATCGCTCGCATCTACCGTGCGTAAGTGGGCGTGAGGCCGGCAGTGGGGTTGGTAGGCCTTGGCCCTCAAAGGGCTGTCATCTCGATTGGATTCATGATAAACGAAATGGATATCTTGATTTTTTGGGAATATTCGTAGAAGTTCTCGTCATAACCGTAACTCGCTTAGAGTGCTGTTAGTGTTGTGTGTAGCGTTTAACGCCCGCTTTTACTACATATGGCACCGCAGGCGGTGACACTAATGATACATGAGATGAAGATGGAGTAAAGGTGGAATGAGATGGTGGGGGGAAACCGGAGGTCCCGGAGAAAACCCGCCCCACCGCCGTGTTGTCCACCACAAATCTCATTTTGCAGTCGTCTGGGATCGAACTCGGGCTGCCTTGGTGAGAGCCAAGCGGTCTAACCACTGAGCCACGGCGCGGCCTTGCTGTTAGTATTTGGGCTTGTCTTACTTCCGGTTATTACATTATTTTCACGTCCATTCATACTTACAGAATCTAGCGGAGATGGGGAGTAGATCCTACTTGAAGAAAAACTATATCCACCAGTCGCGATTCGAACACTGGACCTCTGCATTTGAAGACTAGCACACTAACTACCAAACCACGGAGGCAGTTTATTAAGTCCTCCAACGTTAAGTCATATCGGAAGATGAATAATGACATCGGTGAAATGATGCTCAGATGTGTCCGGGGTCCATGGAGCTTAGAGTTACCCGACATTCGTCTTTAAGTTAAGGGAAAACCCCGGGGAAACCTTATCCAGGTAACTCACTCTGACCGAGATTCGAACTCGGGACCTCTTGAACGTGAGTCAGAAACGCTACCGAGGCGGGCACAGAGGCTGTGCTGCTACAATTTTACTTTTCGTAAACGCAAATCCGCTTTAACTAGAGGTTAAGACATTTGACAACCGCTTCAGGTCTACTGTGGGAGCTACATAGGTGCATGGTAACAGCGCGTTAGGAAAGTGCTGCGACCAAATATCGATGCTGCATTAATTATTGAGGTCAGGGTCGAGCGGACGAATCTTCTCAATGGCTCCCGTCAAATTAGAATAACAAAACAAGCAGAAGTAGCAAAGTTCGTTTCGCAACATACAGGAAAGCATTCTGGGTCAGAGGTGTTATACACTTCTCCAGACACTTTTGTAGACTCGCTGCAATACACAAAACTGAACCTTTGATCTTCCGTAGTCCTTTAAGTTGTCTCCATTACAGCTTTCCATTTCACGATAAATATACATTCAATATCATTTTTACTTTTTCTAAAGAAAATGTCATAATGCTTGTTCTATTTCCTTCATGTTAATTGAAGTACATCTTTGATCTTATTACATACAGTGGAACAGAAAAATACAGCAAACTTAAGCAATACGAGGGGCACTATTTGCATAGGCAATATGAAAGGCCAGAGCCAGACGGAAAAATTCAATGCCATTGGCGGAATTTGAACCACGGATCTTCTGGTTTCCGTCCAGCCGCTCTAAACCACTGAGGCACTATGGCCAACGTGCCAACATGACAATACATTTCTCCAACTGCCTCGTGTTTCTCCCGGGCCGCGCCGTGGCTCAGTGGTTAGACAGCTTGGCTCTCACCAAGGCGGCCCGGGTTCGATCCCAGGCGACCGCAAAGTGAGATTGGTGGTGGACAACACGGCGCTGGGGCGGTTTTTCTCCGGGATCTCCGGTTTCCCCCGCCATCTCATTCCACCGGTACTCCATCTTCATCTCATGTATAAAAGCGGACGTAAAACACTACACACCTCCGTGTTTCTCCCGGTAAACCACTTGGACTTCTCATAAACACATGCGACAACTACCTTAATGACGACTTACTATGCTGTAAGTACTTTAAGGCCCGGGCTTTATAGTTCGGACCACTATTAGGTACAACTGACTCGTGTTTCTCCCGGTAAACCACTTGGACTTCTCATAAACACATGCTACAACTACCTTAATGACGACTTACTATGCTGTAAGTACTTTAAGGCCCGGGCTTTATAGTTCGGACCACTATTAGGTACAACTGACTCGTGTTTCTCCCGGTAAACCACTTGGACTTCTCATAAACACATGCGACAACTACCTTAATGACGACTTACTATGCTGTAAGTACTTTAAGGCCCGGGCTTTATAGTTCGGACCACTATTAGGTACAACTGACTCGTGTTTCTCCCGGTAAACCACTTGGACTTCTCATAAACACATGCGACAACTACCTTAATGACGACTTACTATGCTGTAAGTACTTTAAGGCCCGGGCTTTATAGTTCGGACCACTATTAGGTACAACTGACTCGTGTTTCTCCCGGTAAACCACTTGGACTTCTCATAAACACATGCGACAACTACCTTAATGACGACTTACTATGCTGTAAGTACTTTAAGACCCGGGCTTTATAGTTCGGACCACTATTAGGTACAACTGACTCGTGTTTATCCCGGTAAACCACTAGGAGTTCTCGTAAACACGTGAGACAACTACCTTAATGACGCCTTACTATGCTGTAAGTACTTTAAGACCCGGGCTTTATAGTTCGGACCACTATTAGGTACAACTGACTCGTGTTTCTCCCGGTAAACCACTAGAAGTTCTCATAAACACATGAGACAACTACCTTAATGGCGACTTACTATGCTGTAAGTACTTTAAGGCCCGGGCTTTATAGTTCGGACCACTATTAGGTACAACTGACTCGTGTTTTTCCCGGTAAACCACTAGGAGTTCTCATAAACACATGAGACAACTACCTTAATGACGACTTACTATGCTGTAAGTACTTTAAGGCCCGGGCTTTATAGTTCGGACCACTATTAGGTACAATTAAATGAAATTAATTGTTCTTTCAAACTAGCCGTGTGTAGGAAGCACTAAGAAAGGTTAGAGCCAGACTGAAAAATTCATTGCCATAGCCGGGATTTGAACCACGGATCTTCTGGTCTCCGTCCTGCCGCTCTAAACCATTGAGCTACTATGGCCAACGTGCCAACATGACATTAAATTCTCCAACTGACTTGTATTTTTCCCGGTAAACCACTAGGAGTTCTTATAAATACATGAGACAGCTATCTTAATGGCGACTTACTATGCTGTAAGTAATTTAAGGCCCGGGCTTTATATTTAACCACTATTAGGTACAATTAATGGAAATTAATTGTTGTTTCACACTAGCCGTTTGTAGGACGCACAATGAAAGGGTAGAGCCGCACTGAAAAATTCAATGTCATAGCCGGGATTTGAACCACGGATCTTCTAGTCTCCGTCCAGCCGCTCTAAACCATTGAGCTACTATGACCAACGTCCCAACATGACATTAAATTCTCCAAATGAGTCGTATTTTTTCCGATAAACCACTTAGCAGTTCTCATAAACACATGAGACAACCACCTCAATAGTAGTTGTATGCTGTAAGTACTTTAGGGCCCGGGCTTTATAGTTCGGACCACTATTAGGTACAATTAATGGAATACATTTAATGTCATGTTGGTCATAGTAGTTCATTGGTTTATAGCGGCTGGACGGAAACCAGAAAATCCGTGGTTCAAATCCCGGCTTTGACATTGAATTTTTCAGTCTGGCTCTACCCTTTCTTAGTGTTTCCTACACACAGCTGGTGTGAAAAGTATTTTCTGATTGAAAAATTCTTTATTATTTTTTAAATATTGCCTTTTATGATCAATACACTTTTGCATCCGTTTGAACCATTTGTCAAAGCAAAAAAATTATTCAAGTCTTCTTGAAACGCCTCCAAAAAATTGTCACGAACGCATTGTTGAGGCGAGGTGGCGCGGCCGACGAGTTCATAGAGACGGGCAGTGCACTACGGAGATAAAAGCTCGCCGAAGCGGCGAGGGAAGGAGACAGATTTCGGGAGAGTTCGTCTTTCTTCTAGCCCCATCTTGATTATTTGATAACATTCCGGATAGTGAGGAAGTTATAAATGAGGAAGCCGCAGCTAGTCAAGCGGACAGTTGTTAAATTGAACTCGTGTGCGCGAACAGCTGTGTCAACTTTGTTTGTGGTCGATGAACCTGCAAGTTGTATTGTGTATGTGACGTAATTCTGCTACTGTCAGGTTGACTAAAGTGAGTTTCTAAGGAAATAAAGATCAATTTTTGATGTTTGTAACCTGGACTTTTAATTTCACGAACCTAGAAAGTTTCAATTTGGTTTCTGAACGCTTCAACGGCTTCTTGTGCCGTTGAAAATCTTAGCCGCGCAATTTGTTCTTGATGTTCGGGAACAAAAAGGAGTCATTGGGTACCAAATTAGGACTTTATGGCGGAGACTCATTAATTCGATTTTTTGAGCCTTTAAATACTCTGTTATTAGGTAGACAAGATATGTGCGCGCTCACCTTGTCTTGATAAAGAACGATTCCACGGTTCTTGTTGGTTTTCCTTACTTCACCGAAACCTTCCTGCAAACAAATGGTTGTGTACCATTCGCCATTGACCGTTTTACGTTCCTCTAAAGGCACTGTTGCCACATGGCCAGTTTTTCCGAAAAAGCCATTTGCTTCGAAGTGCTTCGAGTGCGAACAACTTTTGTTGGATTTGCTTCATGTTGAAACATCCATACAGTCGACTGCTGTTTACGTTCCCGTTCATACACACAGATCCATGATTCGTCAGCTTTTACAATCTTATATACGTCTTTTGAGGCACCGCAATTGTATTTCAAGATCATTTTTGTATACAAATCGACACGAGGATCTTTGAGATTGCGTCAAGTATATGGGATCCAAAAAGGAGCAAGCCTTCTTCAGGGCTAAATAATCATACAATATTTTATATATATATGTTTATATATATTTATATATATATTTATATATATTTATATATATATTTATATATATTTATATATAAATATACATATATATAAACATACATTTATATATATATATATATTTATATATTTTATATATATTATACTAGGTTATTAATAATAACTAAACACTAGTAACACAACTTCACTTATCTTATTTAAATCCTGGGACTGGTTTCAAAGCAAACATCTGCTTCATCCTCAGCCACTCAGCTTAACACCGCCCACTAACTGACTGACTGACCTTGACCACTACCGGAGTATGAAGAATAGCTCCTTATCTAACTGCCATCTACCGGGGACAACACAAACTTATTGATGATGTCTATTGGAGGGATATCAAAATTCATTACGCGATCCTTATTTTTCAAAATAAATATCTTCTCCCAAACCATTAAATCTACCGGTTATTTCAATTGTTTCAATAATTTAACTTCTAGATAAACTTCATGATTATACGACCAAAAATGATCAGCCACTGCCGATTTCTCTGTCTGTCTATATTTAATATTTCTAAAATGTTCTTTCGCTCTGGTTTCTAAATTACGCTTGGTCCTACCAATATAGATCTTATCGCATTCTAAAAAGTCAACTTGATAAATACTAGAGTTTATATATTGTGCTATAACTAATGCCTGGGATTGCCTCAATCTCACAATATTTCGCACAGCATCAAAGTTTTCTGGCGCAACAACTGAATTTGGACGACCTTTACAAACTCTATCATTGAACGAACGGCAGCTACTATTACATACGTTATACCAGCGTATCACAGTAACAAAGGATGAAGCTTCGTCCTCAGATGTGGAAGTTAGTTCATCGATGTGCTCTTGTCTTGATAAATCCACGTCGAAAGTCATAATAAATCATTGCACGAATACAGAACGAGACAATTCCACGTTTTTGTTAAGATACAGTTTTCAGGTTAATGTAAACAAAACAAATGACGCTCTATTAACAAAATGTCTTCAGTAGATTATGGTCAACATGTCAAACTTACTATTGGAAACATCAGATGGTACGTACAATATTCAGGGTCGCCAAGGCTCAAAATGTAAATAGAACTCCTCGTACACATACTTTTAAGAGCTGCTCGCCAAGTATTTGCTCTAAAATTCCATTCTCTTTGGATAACAGAAATCTAATTTATTTTCATGAATGCTAAAGTTAACTACTGTCTTCTTCTAATTAATTCGCTCACAGGCCTCTTTATAGAACGTGGCGCCGAGAATCACAATAGTTATAGAGCGTCCATTGTATATAAAGCGAAGAAAACAACAGGAACTTGAGAGGGATCAGATTGGACATGAGGTCTCTATAACCCAAGTAATCTATCTCCTCTAAGAATGGTAAACTATTCGATTTCAACAGTTCAATTATATCTTGGGATGTTTACTTATTTTTCTTAATTTACGTCCTCAAACGTTAAGTCATAAAAGACAATGAATGAAATGATGTTCAAATGAGTACAGTGTACATAGAACTTAGAGCTACCAGACATTCATCTCTCAGGATAAGGAAAAACCTACAACGTTAAATCATATCGGACGATGAATAAAATGATATTCAAATGAGTACAGTGTACATAGAGCTTAGAGTTACCAGACATTCATCTTTCTGGATAAGGGAAAACCTCCAACGTTAAATCATATCGGACGATGAATAAAATGATGTTCAAATGAGTACAGTGTACATAGAGCTTAGAGCTGCCAGACGTTCATCTTTCTGGATAAGGGAAAACCTCCAACGTTAAATCATATCGGACGATGAATGAACTGATGTTCAAATGAGTACAGTGTACATAGAGCTTAGAGCTACCAGACATTCATCTTTCTGGATAAGGGAAAACCTCCAACGTTAAATCATATCGGACGATGAATGAAATGATGTTCAAATGAGTACAGTGTACATAGAGCTTAGAGTTACCAGACATTCATCTTTCTGGATAAGGGAAAACCTCCAACGTTAAATCATATCGGACGACGAATAAAATGATGTTCAAATGAGTACAGTGTACATAGAGCTTAGAGCTGCCAGACGTTCATCTTTCTGGATAAGGGAAAACCTCCAACGTTAAATCATATCGGACGATGAATGAACTGATGTTCAAATGAGTACAGTGTACATAGAGCTTAGAGCTACCAGACATTCATCTTTCTGGATAAGGGAAAACCTCCAACGTTAAATCATATCGGACGATGAATGAAATGATGTTCAAATGAGTACAGGGTACATAGAGCTTAGGGTTACCAGACATTCATCTTTCAGGATAAGGGAAAACCTACAACGTTAAATCATATCGGACGATGAATGAACTGATGTTCAAATCAGTACAGTGTACATAGAGCTTAGAGCTACCAGACATTCATCTTTCTGGATAAGGGAAAACCTCCAACGTTAAATCATATCGGACGATGAATGAAATGATGTTCAAATGACTATAGAGTACATAGAGCTTAGAGTTACCAGACATTCATCTTTCAGGATAAGGGAAAATCTCCAACGTTAAGTCATATCGGACGATGAGTGAAATGATGTTCAGATGAGTACAGGATACATAGAGCTTAGAGTTACCAGACATTCATCTTTCAGGATAAGAGAAAACCTCCAACGTTAAGTCATATCGGACGATGAATGAAGTGATGTTCAAATGAGTACAGGGTACATAGAGCTTAGGTTTACCAGACATTTATCTTTCAGGATAAGGGGAAACCTCCAACGTTACGTCATATCGGACGATGAATGAAATGATGTTCAAATTTGTACAGGGTACATAGAGCTTAGAGTTCCCAGACATTCATCTTTCAGGATAAGGGTAAACCTCCAACGTTAAGTCATATCGAACGATGAATGAAATGATGTTCAAATGAGTACAGGGTACATAGAGCTTAGAGTTACCAGACATTCATCTTTGAGGATAAGGGAAAATCTCCAACGTGAAGTCGTATCGGGCGATGAATGAAATGATGTTTAAATGAGTACAGGGTACATAAAGCTTAGAGTTACCAGACATTCATCTTTGAGGATAAGGGAAAATCTCTACCGTTAAGTCATATCGGACGATGAATGAAATGATGTTTAAATGAGTACAGGATACATAAAGCTTAGAGTTACCAGACATTCATCTTTGAGGATAAGGGAAAATCTCCAACGTGAAGTCGTATCGGGTGATGAATGAAATGATATTCAAATGAGTACAGGGTACATAGAGCTTAGAGGTACCAGACATTCATGTTTCATGATAAGGCAAAACCTCCATCGTTAAGTCATATCACACGAACAATGAAGTGATGTTCAAATGAGTACAGGGTACATAGAGGTGCACTTGCAACAAACCTTACAATCCATGTAGCTATAGTTAGACTTTTCACACAAGAGCATAAGAGCGAATACATATTAATTTTTTCGTATCGTGTTTTACTTTGAATAAGGAAGTAACGTTTGACTGTATGAGCTTAGGAGAGGCAGGAAGCAGTTGCAAGCCATTAGGTTGGCAGTAAAAAGCGTGACAGACAGTTGAATACACATAACAGCCTGATATCGGATGTACATATGTGTGCACAGCTGTGGCTATCCTTGCGGTCTTTGGTTTAAGACGTACATGCAATTTAACACGCTTATTACTATCTCGTTTAACGGATCCAACAAGGAAGCAGGTATCACTCACACCTCCGGTCTCAATCTCAGTAACGGTTTCCCTTCCTACGGGAAACCTGTATTTACATCAGCTTAAGGTAATAGAATTGTAAAAGTTAACTGATTTTGTTTGTTAACTGTTTTGAATAAAAAATAATAAAATAAATAAAAAAATAAAAAAGTGATCTGTTACTTCGTCCACCACCTGTAGTAAGGGCACAATTAATTCGCCTCTGTGCCGCAGATTCTCGGTCAAAGCAGCTATCTGGATAAGGTAACTTTTCCACGGTATTTGCTTATCCTAAAAGATGAATGTCAAATAACTCTATGCTCTATGTATTCTGTACTCATTTTAACATCATTTCATTCATCGTCCGATATGACAACGTGGGACGTCTTCCCTTTACCTGAAAGATGAATGTCTGGCAACTACAAACTCTATGTACCCTGTACTCATTTTAACATCATTTCATTCAACATCCGATATGACGTTGGAGGTTTTCCTTTATCCTGAAACATAAATGCCTGGTAACTCTAAGCTCTATGCAACCTGTATTGATTTGAACATCACATCATTCGTCGTCCGATATGACTTAAAGTTGGAGGTTTTCCCTTATCATGAAAGATGAATATCTGGTAACTCTAAGCTCTATGTACTCTGTACTCATTCGAACATCATTTCATTTATCGTCCGAGATGACTTAAAGTTGGAGGTTTTCCCTCATCCTGAAAGATGAATGTCTGGTAACTCTAAGCTCTATGTACTCTGTACTCATTCGAACATCATTTCATTTATCGTCCGAGATGACTTAAAGTTGGAGGTTTTCCCTCATCCTGAAAGATGAATATCTGGTAACTCTAAGCTCTATGTACTCTGTACTCATTTGAACATCATTTCATTTATCGTCCGATATGACTTAACGTTGGAGGTTTTCCCTTATCCTGAACTTCAAATGTCTGGCAACTATAAGTTCTATGTACCCTGTACTCATTTGAACATCATTTCATTCATCGTCCGATATGACTTAACGTTGGAGGTTCACAGTAATTCTTTTATCACGTCATGCGGTAGTTTAAATTTTTGTTTTGAGTACTGAAAAGTAAATATATATACATACACACCAAACACTTTGAACTCTCTAGAGTAAATAGACATTACGAACCATTCATAAACAAAGATATAATGTGACCAGACACGTTCTGCCAGGGCAGCAGGAAATTTATTGTTTCCTCTCGCTCGAATTGGATTATTCAAAGTAATTCTTTTGTCACGTCCTTCAAACATTTACGTTTCAGTTCTCAAAAATTACAAATATACGTACACGCATACATGCCAATCAATAATGATATTCATACAGTGCTTACGTCACGATTTATTTATTATTTATTTATTGTTATAATAGTACTTTATTTATTTCTATTAGAAGAACTATTTGAGTGAAAACTATGGGGTTTTCATGGTTATGTTAGATACATTACTCTCTACCTTCCACATGGATCAGTTTTGGCGAAATTTGAATTTTTGTGTTAGCGCGAATAGTGTTTCATACAGATTGATTATGTTGGCGCCTCTCACTCACCACTAAGCGGTAATGCAATACGACAACACCGCCGAACTCCCATTGGTTGCTCACATAGTAGCGCTCAAGTACAAACACCTTCCCATTTAAAACACATAATAGGGGAAATAGTTCTACATTTATTCCAAATTTCATAAATGACTCCACAGCAAGTTAAAATAACAGATATTGTCGTATAATTAAAATACATATAAATCCACTTCACTAAGTAAGAACCATAATGAGCAGAAGGGTGTGGAGTGATTACCTGTGTCGAAAAACAAAAACATAGGTTTTTGGGGGGGGCGGGGCCTTAAGGATGAAAATTGAAATATCTGAAGCTTTTGTGAGATTTGTTTCAAATTTATAGCATTTATTTTTGTGATAGATCAAGAACGGAATAATATCAAGGTTCAGCTTTCTAGTTACAATGGTTTCTGAGGAATTAACAGTTTATGTCTAAATTACTGGCGATTTTCAAATTGTCACACGTATTGTCATTTTTAAATTTAATGCTTGGTTTATAAGTTTCTGCACCCATTTTAACCTATTAATATGAAATATTAATGTGAAATATTTATCTTCGACATATACACGAAAGGAAAAAATAATCATACCCATTTTAGAATTTTTATTTTCCTAAGCGATTACAGCAAGAGGTTAGCCTTATAATCCTTTTCAATACAAATAACAAAAACACAACAAATGTAAATGGATACACTTAATATGCAGTTGCCCTTAGAGGCATGTTTAGAATTTCATACAGATTAATAACATTTTTAATGGAATCTGAGAAATATTAGGTTAAAATTACGTAATAGCAGCTACGATACAGGTGTAGGTTTATTTAAATATTCATGTGGATTTTCTGTACTGCCGTTAGAAAAAAAACTATATTATTTAAGTATATCTATATTATATTATTTAAATGATGCAAATTATTCCTTTCTTCACAGTAGCCGTATATAGGTTAAGATTTTTGATGGATAGAGTCAAACATGAAAAACTCAATGGCATAGTCGTATTTAGAACCACGGATCTCCTGGTTTCCGTTCAGTCGCTCATAACCTTTGAGCTCCCATGGCCAACGTGCCGTCCTGACATTAAATTCTCCATTTGACTCATATATTTCCCCAGTAGACCACTAGGGGCTCTCGCATCCGAGATTCAGCGTTTGTGGCGACTTACTTTTGTAAGTACTTCAGTCCCAGGCTTCATTATTTAACTTTTATTATTTTAGTTAATTGATGGAAATTAATCATTTCTCCAAACTAGCCGTACATAGGCTAAGATTTTTTATGGATAGAGTCAACATGAAAAATTCAATGCCATAGAATTTTTCAGGTTGACTCTATCTACATCTATATTAATTTTAACAGAAAACTAAGGTTGGAATTATTGTAAGCTTTGGGTCAATTTGCACAGATGTCTCTCCTTAATAAACCCCTTTTTGTATAGCCATAGCGCAGCAGTAAGAAATTTCTCTTCCCCGAAAACTTCACGTTGAAACCAACAAATGCAAAAACAATACTCACAAATTACAAGCAGAAGAAATTGGCTAAAAAGGCAGTTTTAGGCACTAATAAGCAGAACAGGCACAAACGTATGAAACAGGCTTTCATAGGTACTATAAAACTAAGAAATTAGGCTAATAATGGTAGGGAACGTGCTTATAACTTAAAAGCCTAGATTTCTGAACGAAGGAATAAAATAGGCAATTAGGGCAAAATCTACCCCCTAGTTATATCCACAAATGTATAACTGCATATAAAAATGTCAACAATGACAAAACACTGCTAATATGCGCGTCGCTGGACAAAAGGCTGTTTCAGTCAATCAAATGCCATGTCAGGAGATGGCGTTAGTGCAGAAAATTAATAAGCTCAAAGAAAGGTAACTACTTAACTATATTATCAAGCTCAATGGATCTGTGCTCCTTAAGTCAACGGATTTCCATTTTAAGGCTCGTTTACAAGAGGAACCATCAAATACCTTCAAACACTGCAAAATCTCTCCCGCAGGAAAAACCTTTCCGCTCCCATCTGCACCACAAACGACTCCCTCCATCAAGAAATCCACATCCCGAACATCCCCGAGGCATTGGAAAGAAGAGCCTCCTCCATTTGTGGGCGCGTTCGTCGGCATACAAACCCTTTAATCTATAACATCGCAAAAGGTGGGCCAAAACACCGCAAACATAAACGGGTGAATACTGTAAATAAGGATGGCTCGCCACCCATTGCGCGCCCAAAGTTCCCGGCCCAAGGCCTCACAAACCGCCGGCAGGGGCCGCCACTCCCGGGCTGCTCAAGGAACTGAGCGACATGCTGCCGCTCAGCAGGACAGCTGAGTGTAAATAGTGTACAAAGTGAAGTGAAGTGTGCGTGAATATGTATGTGAGTGCGAGGGACGTACTACGTTTTCCCATGAGTGCGTGCGTGAGTGAGTGTGTGTGTGTGTGAGTGTGTGTGTGTGTGAGTGTGTGTGTGTGTTATCTATAAATAAAATCACAAAAACCAACATAAAATTCAAGCAAAAACTGGAGCAACTGAAAGAAAACGAACTAACTAAAGCTGTTCTCGGTGCGACCATAAAGGGACGCCGTATGGGCTTTATGTAAAGCCATGACGTCAAAACCAACAAAAACTGAAAAATGTAATATAATGCAAATGTAGAGCCTATAAGTCAGGTCCATTGTACCAACATCAAGTATATCAAACAAAAATGAAAAGCCTAAGCCTAAGCTGAACTGAAATCCAGCATCAGCATTAAGAGTGCTCATTTCGGAGGAAATGACCGAAGCCTTTTTAGCTCTCCGCTCCCCGTGACTGTTGCATTTTGCCAAGATGGTCGTCTCCCGAAAGTTGGCTCTATGGTCGTTATCAGAACAATGCACTGTCAGTCCAGACTTCTGATACTTTCCCAAGAAGATCTCGAACATGTTTGTCGCCTGGAAAGCTTCAGGTCTTG
The DNA here is from genome assembly GCA_030765055.1 of Mantis religiosa. NCBI lineage: Eukaryota > Metazoa > Arthropoda > Insecta > Mantodea > Mantidae > Mantis > Mantis religiosa. The sequence goes on from CM060952.1 coordinate 24,561,710, forward strand.
TTTTCCTTCTGCAACAGTTTTTTCTAAAGAACTGTTTATCACAGAAAGTCTCAAATGTGACAGAAAAAAAAAGTAGACTTGACCCCGAAAGACTGAGAGTGCTAATATGATTTTGAACAAAACGTACAAACGTGGAGCTTTTTCTTTTAAATGTCTAATGTAATGTTTACAAATAAGAATGCCAATGCTTTTAAACTTTGTCTATTTAATTTTATTGGCATTACACTCTTCCCCAAAATTCTAATTTGTATTGAAACTATAAGACGAAATGACGGGATTGAGTATCGTGGAAATATCGTGTATCGATATGAAGAAGTACTGGTATCGATCCATCCCTAATTTAGGCTCTGATTCGTTTTTCCTTTGGAACATTTAAATCACAAAATAACCAAAGAAACTATTGCTTATCAAAAAGCACAACCAAGTTTGAACCTTGTTTCCTTCGGTAACCTCTTATCAACACTGATTCCTCCTAAAATATTATTCACGGAGAAAGTTTTGTTTTAAAAATCGTTACGTTCAGCTGAAGTACGTTAATTAAAACCACGATTCTCTTATTTTAAATAGAAAGTACAACACCAAGGTTCATATTCTGATAATGAATATTTTATTGCTGGCATCATATCTGTTGCTATAGGTCCAGCATTCTGAAAATGGACATTTATCAGGTCATTTTTGTTTATCTAGCGCTATTGTCTATTTTAAGGAACATTTCTCTTAAACTATACGTCATTATTTATGTTAAGTACATATCATCAAGGAATTATATTAGAGTGGGATGAACTGGAGGATCTGTTGGGAGGCTGCTGCCATCTAGTACAACATTATGTACTACACATTACCAGTTCCCACCAGATGGCTATACTTGAAGTGTAATGGCCATGTCTGCTAAAACAAATTATTTTGGATACTTCGAAGGTAATTATGCAACATTTATTTTATTTTAAAATCAGAAAATATTACTGTCACATGTAGAACATCATAAAGTACAAGAAATTGTCAGGATTGTGGTCCCATAGATTAATATTATAATGAAAATAATCGTGTTTCAACTGTCAGTTAACAGTTCCAAAAAGAAATCACTACATATCTCCTGTCACCTTCTCTTTAGAGTGTACTGGATTACTGGAAAATAAATTCAACATTTACAGAAGTAAAGTAAAATAATCGCTAAATATTTGTGTATTCCACCTGCAACATGTTCAGGCCGCGCCGTGGCTCAGTGGTTAGACCGCTTGGCTCTCACCAAGGCAGCCCGAGTTCGATCCCAGGCGGCCGCAAAGTGAGATTTGTGGGTGACAACACGGCGCTGGGGCGGGTTTTCTCCGGGATCTCCGGTTTCCCCCGCCATCTCATTCCACCGATGCTCCATCTTCATCTCATGTATCATCAATGTCACCGCCTGCGGTGCCGTATGTAGTAAATGCGGGTATTGAACACTACACACACACTACAAAATGTCCGAGATTTTCTCGGGAAACAAGCCAATTGAAAAGACGATTAGAAATCGACGTTTCGGTAACGTACGTTTCTCCCATATTTAGGATATTTAAAGAATCTGATAACTAGGGATCGGATTTATGATAACTAAAAAATGTGTCAAATAGGCAGCCAAAGAGGCACTAAAATGGGCAAAATAAGCACTTAAACAGGTACTAAAAATTTGCTAAGTAAACACTAAAAAATACACATTGAAGAAAATGGATCCCAAAATGCACTATAATTTCACTATAACAAAAGACAATCATGGCAACATATGCCGCAACAAAGTTGCTAAACACATACCTACAGTTCGGCCGCTCGTTCTCCGGCTCTGGCATTTTTCGAGAACGGGAAGCGGTGTTGCCAGTTCTTTGGCGGCAATTTCAAGGAACAATGCGTGTTTTAAATATTTCACGTAATTGCATATTTCACGAACCAGTAGCCATAATATAATAGCGATAATTATAGGGCTTACGAACACTAAAAATCGGAATTAACGCACGTCAAATAATACCAAAGAAAGTTCACCAGCGCAAGCAGCTAAAGCCATGTGGCTCAAACAAATTTAAGCTGGCAACATGGAATTCGGTTCGGAAGCCACGCCAATGCTGATTGGCGCTAGCAGACACTTTTAACTTCCTGACCACAACACCGGATGTAGAGACTTGCAGTTCTACCAACAGATGCAGTTACTGTGTGTGAAAGTGTGAACGAAATATTCGAATAGAGTGATGTAATAAATATCTTCCATGATAATGAAATTGTAAGGTGTATGTCAGACCTATATTTTCATTTTAAAATAATTATGAGGATATGTTTTCAATTGCTCATTACTGTATGTTGATACTATTAACTTTCCCCCTCCAGCTCTTGTAATCGCAAAACGTCACAGCCGGAGAACCAGCGGCCGAACTGTAGACTATTTCTCTACGGGAAATAGTTCTACATTTGTTCCAAATTTCATAAATGGCTCTACAGCAAGTTAAAATAACAGATATCATCGTATAATTAACAAATATATAAATACACTTCACTAATTAAGTACCATAATGTGCAGAAAGAAGGTGTGGAGTAATTAACTATGTCAAAAAAAAGAAACATGGATTTGGGCGGGGGCGGACCTTAGGTATGAAAATTGAAATATCTGAAGCTTTTGTGGGATTTGTTTCAAATTTATAACATTTATTTATGTGAGTGGTCAAGAATGGAATAATACCAAGGTTCAGCTTTCTAGTTACAATAATAGCTTCTGAGGAATTAACAGTTTATGTCTAATTTACTGGTGATTTGCATAATGTTCCACATACTGCAATTTTAAAAAAGTAATGCCAGTAGTATAAGTTTATGCACCCATTTTAACCTATTAATGACCTGCACCTATGTGAAATATTTATCTTCGCCATATCAACGAAGGGAAAAACAATCATACCTATTTAACCATTTTTATTTTCCTAAGCGTTTTCCGCAAAAAGTAAGCATTATAATCCCTTTCGATACAAATAACAAAAACACAACAAATGTAAATAGGTACACTTAATATGCAGTTGCCCTTAGAGGCATGTTTAGAATTTCATACAGATTAATAGAAAACTGCATCCTGTGGGACATTTTGAAGTTAGGAAAAAGTAGAAAATATGGAATCTGAGAAATCTGAGGTTAAAATTACGTAATGGCAGCTACGATACAGGCGTAGGTTTATTGAAATAGTCATGTGACTTTTCTGTACGGCTGCTAGAAAAAAAACTATATTATTTAAGTATGTCTATATTATTTTAGTTAATTGATGGAAGTTAATCATTTCTCCACACTAGCCGTACATAGGCAAAAATTTTTATGGATAGAGTCAACATGAAAAATTCAATGCCATAGAATTTTTCATGTTGACTAACTATATCTATATTAATTTTAAGGAAAAAAAACTAAATTTGGAATTGTTGTAAGTTTTGGGTCAATTTGCACAGATGTGTCTACTTAATAAACAGCTTTTGTATATCAAATGTGCGGCAGTAAGAAATTTCTCTTCCCCGAAAACTTCACGTTGAAACCAACAAATACAAAAGCAATTCTCACAAATTACAAGCAGAAGGAATTGGCTAAAAGACAGTTTTAGGCACTAATAAGCAGAATAGGCACTAACGTATAAATCAGGCATTTATAGGTATTATAAAACTAAGAAATTAGGCTAATAATTGTAGGAATCGTGCTTATAACTTAAAAACCTACGTTTCTGAACAAAGGAATAAAATAGGTAAATAGGGCAAAATCCGCCCCCTAGTGATAACCACAAATGTATAACTGCATATAAAAATGTCAGCAATGAGAAAACACTACTAATACGCGCGTCACTGAACATAAGGCGGTTTCAGTATTTCAAATGCCAGGTCAGGAGATGGCGTAAGTGTAGAAAATAAATTGGTCAAAGAAAGGTAACCACTTAGCTTGATTATCAAGCTCTGTAGATCTGTGCTCCTTAAGTCAACGGATTTCCATTTTAAGGCTCCTTTCCAAGGGGAACCATTAAATACCTTCAAACACTGCTAAACCTCTCCCTCAGGAAAATCCTTTCAGCTCCCATCCGCACCACAAACGACTCCCTCCATCAAGAAGTTCGCATCCCGACCATCCCCTAGGCATTGTAAAGAAGAGCCTCCTCCATTTGGGCGCGCAATCGTCGGCATACAAAACCCTTTAATTCATAACATCGCAGAAGTTGGGCCAAAACACCGCAAACATAAACGGGTGAAAATACTGTAAATAAGGACGGCTCGCCACCCATTGCGCGCACAAAATTCCCGGCCCAAGACCTTACAAACCGCCGGCAGGGGCCGCCACTGCCGGGCTGCCCAAGGAACTGAGCGACATGCTGCAGCACAGGAGGACAGCTGAGTGTAAATAGTGTACAAAGTGAAGTGTACGTGAATGAGTGTGTGAGTGCGAGGGAGGTACTACGTATGCCCATGAGTGCATAGGTGAGTGTGTGTGTGCGTTATATATGTAAGTAAAATCACAAAAAGCAACATAAAATGCAAGCAAAACCTGGAGCACCTAAAAGAAAACGAACTAACTAAAGCTGTTCTCGGTGCGCCCATAAAGGGACGCCGTATGAGCTTTATGTAAAGCCATGACGTCAAAACCAACAAAAACTGAAAAATGTGATATAATGCAAATTTAGAGCCTGTAAGCCGGGTCCATTGCACCGGCACCAGGTTTATCAAACAAAAATAAAAAGTATAAGCTTAAGCTGAACTGAAATCCATCAGGATTAAGCGTGCTCCTTTCGGAGGAAATGACCGAAGCCTCTTTAGCTCTGCGCTCCCAGTAACTGTTGCATTTTGCCAAGATGGTCGTCTCCCGAAAGTTGGCTGCTATCAAAATAATGATCTGACAGTCCAGATTTCTGATACTTTCCCAAGAAGGTCTCGAACAGATTCCTCGCCAGGAAAGCTTCAGGTTTTGTTTTCCTTCTGCAACAGTTTTTTCCTGAAGAATTGTTAATCACAGCAAGACTCATATGTGACAGAAAAAAAGTAGACTTAAACCCGAAAGACTGAAAATGCTAATATGATTGTGAAATAACGTACAAACGTGGACCTTTTCTCTTAAATGTCTAATGTATTGTTTACAAATAAAAATGCTAATGGTTTTAAACCCTGTCTATTTAATTTTATTGATATTACACTCTTCCCCGAAATTCTATTTTCTATTGAAACTAGAAGACGAAATGACGTGATCGTTTATCGTGGAAATATCCTCTATCGATATCGAGAAATACTGGTATCGTTGCATCCCTAACTTATACTCTGATTTGTTTTTCCTATGGAAAATTAAATCACCAAATAACCAAACCTACTTACGCTTATCAACAAGCACAACCAAATTTGAACCTTTTGTCCTTCGGTAACCTTTACTCAACACTGATTCCTACTAAAATGTTATTCACGGTGATATTTTTGTTTTAAACATCGTTACGTTCAACTGAAGCAGATTAATTAACAAAATATGATCATTTGCAATTTTAAGTACAAAATGCAACAACAGGGTTCATATTCTGATAATATATATTTTAATGCTGGCACCATATCTGTTGCTATAGGCCCAGCATTCTGAAATGGACATTTATCAGGTCATTTTTGTTTATCTAGCGCTATTGTCTATTTTAAGGAACATTTTTCTTCAACTGTACGTCATTATTTATGTAAAGTACATATAATGAAGGAAATATATTGGAGTAGGATAAACTGGAGAATCTGTTGGGAAGCTACTGCCATCTGGTAGAAAATGAGGTACTACACATTACCAGTTCGAACCAGATGGCAATCCTTGAAGTGTGACAGCGATGTCTGCCAAAAAAAAAAATTATTTTGGATACTTCGAAGGTAATTATGCAATTTTTATTATATTTTAAAATTTAGAAAATATTACTGTCGTAAGTAGAACATCGTAAATCTGAGAAATTGCCAGAAATGTGGTACCAGTACAGAAACATTATACAAGAAAATAATCGTGTGTCAACTGTCAGTTAACAGTTCAGAAGAAGAAATCACAACATAACCTGTCATCTCCTCTTTGTAGTACACTGGATTACTGGAAAACAAATTCAAAATTTACAGAGGTAAAAGAAAATAAAATAATCGCTAAATATTTGTATATTCCACCTACAACGTGTCCGAGATCTTCTCGGGAAACAAGCCAGGTGAAAAGACAATTAGAAATCGACGTTTCCGAAACGTAAATTTCTCCCATTATCAGGATATTTTAAAAATGTTATAACTATGGATCAGATGTAAAGGCACTAAAAATATGATAAATAGGCAGCCAAAGTGGCACTAAAATGGGCAAAATAAGCACTTTTAAAAGGCACTAACAATTTGCTGAGTAAATGCTTAAAAATAAACAATTTTATTAAAGTGGCTCCTAAAATGCACTATAACAAAATGACAATCGCAACGTATGCTTCAACAAGGCCGCGCCGTGGCTCAGTGGTTAGACCACTTGGCTCTCAACAAGGTTCGATCCCAGGTGACCGCAAAGTGAGATTTGGGGTGGACAACACGGCGCTGGGGCCGGTTTTCTCCGGGACCTCCGGTTTCCCCCTTCATCTCATTCCACCGGTGCTCCAGCTACATCTCATGTGCCATCAATGCCACGGCCTGCGGTGCCGTATGTAGTAAAAGCGGGCGTTAAACATTACACACACACACATACACACACATACAGACATGCTACATCAAATCCGCTAAACATATACAGAACGGCCGCTCGTTCTCCGGCTCTGACATTTCTCGAGAAGGGGAAGCGGTGTTGCCAGTTCTTTAGCGGCAATTTCAAGGAACAATGCGTGTTTTAAATATTTCTCGTATTTGCATATTTCACGAATCAGCAATATTAAAATAGCGATCATCACAGAGCTTAGGAACACTAAAAATCGGAATTCACTCACGTAAAATATATCAAAGAAAGTTCACCAGCGCAAGCGGCTAAAGCCACGTGGCTCAAACAAATTTAACCTGGCAACATGGAATTCGGTTCGGAAGCCACGCCAATGCTGATTGGCGCTAGCAGACACTTTTAACTTCCTGACCACAACACCGGATGTGGAGACTCCCAGTACTACCAACAGATGCAGTTAGTGTGTGTGAAAATGTCAACGAAATATTCGAATAGAGTAATGATGTAATAAATATCTTGCATTATAATTAAATTGTAACGCGTATTTCGGTGTTTTAAACCTAATGTAGTGCTATATTTTCGTTCTAAACATAATTTTGAGGATATGTTTACAATTGCTCATTACTGTATGTTGATACTATTAACTTTCCCCCTCCACCTCTTGCAGTCGCAAAACGTCACAGCCGGAGATACAACGGCCAGACTGTAGACTATTTCTCTCCGGAAATTAGGTCTACATTTATTCCAAATTTCATAAATGTCTCTACAGCAAGTTACAATAACAAATATTACCGTATAATTAAAATACATATAAAACCACTTCACTAATTAAGTACCATAATATGCAGAAAGGTATGGAGTAATTAACTATGTTAAAAACAAAACCATGGATTTGGGCGGAGCGGGCCTTAAGGATGAAAATCGAAATATCTGAAGCTTTTGTGTGATTTGTTTCAAATGTATAACATTGATTTATGTGAGCGGTCAAGAATGGAATAATATCAAGTTTCAGCTTTCTAGTTACAGTAGTTTCTGAGGAATTAACAGTTTATGTCTAAAATGCGGGCGATTTTGAAAATGTCCCACGTATTGTAATTTATAAATTTAATGCTTGGGGTATATGTTTCTGCACCCATTTTAAATATTAATGGCCTGTACGTATGTGAAATATTTAAGTTCGCCATATAAACGAAGGGAAAAAATAATCATATGTATTTAACCATCTTTATTTTCCTAAACGTTTTCAGCAAGAAGTAAGCATTAAAATCCTTTTCAATACAAATAACAGAATCACTAAAAGTTTAAATGGGTACACTTAATATGCAGTTGCCCTTACAGACATGTTTAGAATTTCATACAGATTAATAGAAAACTACATCCTGTGGGACATTTTGAATTTAGGTTAACGCAGAAAATATGTAATCTGAGAAATCTGAGGTTCAAATTACGTAATAGCAGCTTCGATACAGGTGTAAGTTTATTTAAATAGTGATGTGACTTTTCTGTACTGCCACTAGAAGAAAAACTATATTATTGCAGTATGTCTAAATTATTTTTCTTAATTGATGGAAATTAATCATCTCTCCACACTAGCCGTACATAGGCTAAGAGGATACAGTCAACTTTAAAAATTCAATGCTATAGCCAGGATCTGAACCACGGATCTCCTGGTTTCCGTTCAGTCGCTCATAACCTTTCAGCTCCCATGTCCAGCGTGCAGTTCTGACATTAAATTCTCCATTTGACTCATATATTTCCCCAGTAGACCACTAGGGGCTCTCGCATCCGAGATTCACCGTTTGTGGCGACTTACTTTTGTAAGTACTTCAGTCCCAGGCCTTATTATTTCACTTTTATTATTTTAGTTAATTGATGGAAATTAATCATTTCTCCAAACTAGCCGTGCATAGTCTAAGATTTTTTATGGATAGAGTCAACATGAAAAATTCAATGCCATAGAATTTTTCAGGTTGACTCTATCTACATATATATTAATTTTAAGAGAAAACTAAGTTTGGAATTATTGTAAGCTTTGGGTCAATTTGCACAGATGTATCTCCTTAATAAACAGCTTTTGGGTATCCAATGTGCGGCTGTAAGTAATTTCTCTTCCCCGAAAACTTCACGTTGAAACCAACAAATGCAAAAACAATTCTCACAAATTACAAGCAGAAGAAATTGGCTAAAAAGGCAGTTTTAGGCACTAATAAGCAGAACAGGCACAAACGTATGAAACAGGCTTTCATAGGTACTGTAAAACTAAGAAATTAGGCTAATAATGGTAGGGAACGTGCTTATAACTTAAAAGCCTAGTTTTCTGAACGAAGGAATAAAATAGGCAATTAGGGCAAAATCTACCCCCTAGTTATATCCACAAATGTATAACTGCATATAAAAAATGTCAACAATGACAAAACACTACTAATATGCGCGTCGCTGGACAAAAGGCTGTTTCAGTCAATCAAATGCCATGTCAGGAGATGGACTGAGTGTAGAAAATTAATTAGGTCAAAGAAAGATAACCACTTAACTTGTTTACCAAGCTCTATAGATCTGTGCTCCTTAAGTCAACGGATTTCCATTTTAAGGCTCCTTTCCAAGAGGAACCATCAAATACCTTCAAGCACTGCTAAACCTCTCTCTCAGGAAAATCCTTTCCGCTCCCATTCGCACCACAAACGTCTCCCTCCATCAATAAGTCCGCATCCCGACCATCCCCGAGGCTTTGTAAAGAAGAGCCTCCTCCATTTGGGCGAGCATTCGTCGGCATACAAACCCTTTAATCCATAACATCGCAAAAGGTGGGCCAAAACACCGCAAACGTAAACGGGTAAATACTGTAAATAAGGACGGCTCGCCACCCATTGCGCGCCCAAATTTCCCGGCCCAAGGCCTCACAAACCGCCGGCAGGGGCCGCCACTCCCGGGCTGCTCAAGGAACTGAGCGACATGCTGCCGCTCAGCAGGACAGCTGAGTGTAAATAGTGTACTAAGTGAAGTGTGCATGAATATGTATGTGAGTGCGAGGGACGTACTACGTTTTCCCATGAGTGCGTGCGTGAGTGAGTGAGTGAGTGAGTGAGTGAGTGAGTGTGTGTGTGTGTGTGTGTGTGTGTGTGTGTGTGTGTGTGTGTGTGTTATCTATAAATAAAATCACAAAAAACAACATAAAATTCAAGCAAAAACTGGAGCACCTAAAAGAAAACGAACAAACTAAAGCATAAAGGGACGCCGTATGGGCTTTATGTAAAGCCATGACGTCAAAATGAACAAAAAATGAAAAATGTGATATAATGCAAATGTAGAGCCTGTAAGCCGGGTCCATTGTACCGGCCCCAGGGATATGAAACAAAAATAAAAACACTAGTCTAAGCTAAACTGAAATCCATCAGGATTAAGCCTGCTCCTTTCGGAGGAAATAACCAAAGCCTCTTTAACTCTCCACTCCCAGTACCTGTTGCAATTTGCCAAGTAGGTTGTTTCCCGAAGGTTGTCTCTATGATCGTTATCAAAACAATGCTCTGAGAGTCCAGACTTCAGATACTTTCCCAAGAAGATCTCAAATATATTCGTCGCCAGGAAAGCTCCAGGTCTTGTTTTACTCTTGCAACAGTTCCTTAAGAACTGTTTATCACAGCAAGACTCATATGTGACAGAAAAAGAAGTAGACCTGACCGCGAAAGACTGAAAATGATAATAGGATTTTGAACAAAACGTACAACCTTGGACCTTTTTCTTTTAAATGTCTAATGTAATGTTTGCAAATAAGAATGCTAATGGTTTTAAACTTTGTTTATTTAATTTTACTGGCATTACACTATTCCCCAAAATTCCATTTTGTATTGAAGCGAAATGACGTGATCAAGTATCGTGGATATATCCGGTATCGATATCGAGAAATACTGGTAGCGATCTATCCCTAATTTAGGTTCTGATTTGTTTTTCCTTTGGAAAATATAAACCACCAAATAACTCAACCAATTCATGCTTATCAACAATCACAACCAAGTTCAACCTTGTTTCCTGCGGTAACCTTCCCTCAACACTGATTCCTACTAAAATATTATCCATAGTGAAATTCTTGTTTTAAAAATCGTTACGTTCATCTGCGGCACATTAATAAACAAAATACTATCGTTTGATATTTTAAGTATAAGGTGCAATACCAGGTTTCATATTCTGATAATAAATATTTTAATGCTGGCATCATATCTGATGCTAAGGGTCCAGGATTCTGAAAATGGATATTTATCATGCCATTTTTGTTTATCTAGTGCCATGGTCTACTTTAGGTAACATTTTTCTTCAACTATACGTCATTATTTATGTTAAGGACATATAATGAAGGAATTATATTACAGTGGGATGAACTGGAGGATGTGTTGTGTAGCTGCTGCCATCTAGTACATCATGATGTACTACACTTTCCCTATGTGAAATATTTATTTTCGCCATATAAACGAAGGAGATAAAATAATCATAACTATTTAACAATCTTTACTTTCTAAGCGTTTTATGTAAGAAGTTGGCATTATAATCCTTTTCAATACAAATAACAAAAACACAAAAAATGTAAATGGGTACACTTAATATGCAGTTGCTCTTACAGGCATGTGTAGAATTTCATACCGATTAATAACATTTTGAAGTTAGGAAAATGTAGAAAATATGGAATCTGAGGAATCTGAGGTTAAAATTACGTAATAGGAGCTACGATACAGGTGTAGGTTTATTTAAATAGTCATGTGACTTTTCTGTACTGCCGCTAGAAAAAAAACTATATTATTGAATTATGTCTATATTATTTTAGTTAATTGATGGAAATTAATCATTTCTCCACACTAGCCGTACATAGGCTAAGATTTTTTATGGATAGAGTCAACATGAAAAATTCAATGCCATGGGCAGGATTTGAAACATGGATCTACTGGTTTCCGTCCTGTCGCTCTTAACCTCTGAGCTTCCATTGCCAACGTGCCGTTCTGACATTCAGTTCTTCATCTGACTCATATATTTCCCAAGTAGACCACTAGGGGCTCTCGCATTCGAGATACACCGTTTGTGTCGACTTACTATCGTAAGTACTTGAGTCCCAGGCTTCATCATTTAACTTTTTATTATTATTGTTAATTGATGGAAATTAATCATTTCTCCACACTAGCCGTACATAGGTAATGAATTTTTATGGATAGAGTCAACATGAAAAATTCAATGCCATAGAATTTTTCATGTTGACTCTATCTATATCTATATTAACTTTAAGAAAAAACTAAATTTGGAATTGTTGTAAGTTTTGGGTTGATTTGCACAGATGTATCTCCTTAATAAACAGCTTTTGGGTATCCAATGTGTGGCTGTAAGAAATTTCTCTTCCCCGAAAACTTCACGTTGAAACCAACAAATGCAAAAGCAATTCTCACAAATTACAAGCAGAAGAAATTAGCTAAAAAGGCAGGTTTAGGCACTAATAAGCAGAATAGGCATAAACTTAGGAAACAGGCATTTATAGGTACTATAAGAACTAAGAAATTAGTCTAATAATTGTAGAAAACGTGCTTATTACTTAAAAGCCTACGTTTCTGAACAAAGGAGCAAAATAGGCAATTAGGGCAAAATCTGCCCCCCTAGTTATTTCCACAAATGTATAATTGCATATAAAAATATCAACAATGACAAAAAACTACTAATATGCGCGTCACTGGACAAAAGGCGATTTCAGTCCATCAAATGCCATATCAGGAGATGGACTGAGTGTAGAAAATTAATTATGTCAAAGAAAGGTAACTACTTAACTTGATTATCAAGCCCAACAGATCTGTGCTCCTTAAGTTAACGGATTACCATTTTAAACCTGCTTTCCAAGAGGAACCATCAAACACCTTCAAACACTGCTAAACCTCTCCCTCAGGAAAATCCTTTCCGTTCCCATCTGCACCACAAACCTCTCCCTCCATCAAGAAATCCGCATCCCGACCATCCCCGAGGCTTTGTAAAGAAGAGCCTCCTCCATTTGGGCGCGCATTCGTAGGCTTACAAACCCTTTAATTCATAACATCGCAAAAGGTCAGCCAAAACACCGCAAACATAAACGGGTGAAAATACTGTACATAAGGACGGCTCGCCAGCCATTACGGGCCCAAAATCCCGCCTCAAGGCTTCACAAACCGCCGGCAGGAGCCGCCACTCCCGGGATACCCAAGGAACTGAGCGACATGCTGCAGCACTGCAGGACAGCTGAGTGTAAATAGTGTACAAAGTGAAGTGAAGTGTGCTTGAATGAATGTGTCAGTGCGAGGGACATACTACGTATTCCCATGAGTGCGTGCCTGAGAGTGTGTGTGTTAGATATGTAAATAAAATTACAAAAAACATAAAATTCAAGCAAAAACTGGAGCACCTAAAAGAAAACGAACTAACTAAAGCTGTTCTCGGTGCACCCATAAAGGGACGCCGTAGGGGCTTTATGTAAAGCCATGACGTCAAAACCACCAAAAACTGAAAAATCTAATATAATGCAAATGTAGAGCCTTTAAGCTGGGTCCATTGTACCGGCAACAAGTATATCAAACAAAAATAAAAACCTAAGCCTAAGCTGAACTGAAATCCAGCATCAGGATTAAGCGTGCTCCTTTAGGAGGAAATGACTAAATCCTCTTTAACTCTCCGCTACCAGTAACTTGCATTTTGCCAAGATGGTCGTCTCCCGAAAGTTGGCCGCTATGAAAACAATGCTCTGACAGTCCAGACTTCTGATACTTTCCCAAGAAGATCTCGAACATATTCGTCGCTAGGAAAGCCTCAGGTCTTGTTTTCCTTCTGCAACTGCTGTAGACTTGACCCCGAAAGACTGAAAGTGCTAATATGATTTTGAACTGAACGTAAAAATGTGGACCTTTTTCTTTTAAATGTCTAATGTATTGATTACAAATAAGAATGCTAATGGTTTTAAACTCTTTCTGTTTAATTTTATTGACATTACACTCTTCCCCAAAATTCTATTTTGTATTGAAACTAGAAAAAGAAATGACGTAATCGAGTATCGTGGAAATATCGTGTATCGATATAGAGAAATAATGGTATCGCTCCATCCCTAAATTAGGCTCTGATTTGCTTTTCCTTTGGAACACTTAAACCACCAAATAACCAAACAAACTCATTCTTGGCAACAAGCACAACCAAGTTAGAACCTTGTGTCCTTCGGTAACCTTTCCTCAACACTGATTCCTACTAAAATAATATTCACGGTGATATTTTTGTTTTAAAAATCGTTATGTTCAACTGAAGCAGATTAATTAACAAAGTAGGAACATTTCGGATTGTAAGTAGAAAGTGCAACACTAGGGTTCATATTCTGATAATAAATATTTTAATGCTGGCTTCATATCTGTTGCTATAGGTCCACGATTCTGAAAATGGACATTTATCAGCTCATTGTTGTTTATCTCTTGCCATGATCTATTTTAAGAAACATTTTTCTTAAACCATACGTCATTATTTATGTTAAGTACATATAATGAAGGAATTATATTAGAGTGGGATGAACTGGAGGATCTGCTGGGAAGCTACTGCCATCTAGTGCAAGATGATGTACTGCACGTTCCCGGTTCTCACCAGATGGCTATACTTGAAGTGTAATGGCGATGTGTGCCAAAAAAAATCATTTTGGATACCTCGAAGGTAAGTATGCAGTTTTTATTTTGTTTTAAAATCACAAAATATTACTGTCGCAAGTAGAACTTCGTAAAATCCGAGAAATTGCCAGAAATGTGGCACCAGTACAGAAACATTATACAAGAAAGTAATCGTGTGTCAACTGTCAGTTAACAATTCGCAAGAAGAAATCACTACATTTGTCAACGAAGATATTTCACCGCCACTTTCTAGTACGCTGGATTACTGGAACGTATATTTCTCCAATATGCAGGATATTTAAAAATGTGATAACTAGGGATCGGATTTATAGGCACTAAATGTTTGCTAAGTAAACACTAAAAATACAGATTCAGTAAAATGTCTCCCAAAATGCACTATAAATTCACTATAACAAAAGATAGTCATGGCAACATATGCTGCAAAAAACTCGCTAAAGACATACAGAACGGCCGCTCGGGCTCCGGCCTTGACATTTCTCGAGAAGGGGAAGCGTTGTTGCCAGTTCTTTAGCGGCAATTTCAAGGAACAATACGTGTTTTAAATAATTCACGTAATTGCATATTTCACAAACCAGTAGTCATATTATAATGGCGATAATAATAGCGCTTAGGAACACTAAAAATCGGAATTAACGCACGCAAAATAATACAAAAGAAATTTCACCAGCGCAACCAGCTAAAGCCACGTGGCTCAAATAAATTTAAGCTGGCAACATGGTGTTAGTTTCGGAAGCGAAGCCTAGCAGCGACAATGCTGATTGGCGCTAGCAGACACTATTAACTTTCTGACCACAACACCGGAAGTAGGGACTCCCAGTGCTACCAACAGATGCAGTTAGTGTGTGTGAAAAGTGTGAACGAAATATTCGAATAGAGTAGTGCTGTAATAAATATCTTGCATGATAATGTAATTGTAAGGTGTATTTCAGTTTTTTGAAGCTATTATAGTCCTATATTTTCATTCTAAGGCCAATTTGAGTATATGTTTACAATTGCCCATTGCTGAATGTTGATACCCTTAACTTTTTCCCTCCATCTCTTGCAATCGCAAAACGTCACAGCCAGAGATACAACGGCCGAACTGTAGAATATTGCTCTACGGGAAATAGTTCTACATTTATTCCAAATTTCATAAATGGCTCTACAGCAAGTTACAATAACAGATACTGTCGTATAATTAAAATTTATATAAATCAACTTCACTAATTAAGTACCATAATGCGTAGAAAGGTGTGGAGTAATTAACTATGTCAAAAACCAAAACATGGATTTGGGGGGCGGGCCTTAATTATCTGAAGCTTTTGTGGGATTTGTTTCAAATTTATAACACTTATTTATGTCAGCGATCAAGAATCGAATAATACCAAGGTTCAGCTTTCTAGTTACAATAGTTTCTGAGGAATTAACAGTTTTTGTGTAAATAACTGGCGATTTTCAAAATGTCCCACGTATTGTAATTTATAAATTTAATGCTTGTGGTATAAGTTTCTGCACCCACTTTAACCTATTAATGACCTGTACCTATGTGAAATATTTATCTTCGCCATATAAACGAAGGTAAAAAACAATCATACCCATTTAACCATCTTTATTTTCCTAAGCGTTTTCAGTAAGAAGTAAGCATTATAATCCTTTTCAATACAAATAACAAAAGAACAAAAGGTTTAAATGGGTACAGTTAATATACAGTTGTTCTTAGTGGCATGTTTAGAATTTCATACAGATTAATAGAAAAGTGCATCGTGTGGGACATTTTGAGGTTAGGAAAAAGCAGAAAATATGGAATCTGAGAAATATTAGGTGAAATTATGTAGTAGTAGCTACGATACAGGTGTAGGTTTATTTAAATAGTCATCTGATATTTCTGTACTGCCACCAGAAAAAGAACTATGTTATTGAAATATGAATATATTAATTTTAAGACAAAAAACAAAATTTGGGATTGTTGTAAGTTATTGGTCAATTTACATAGATGTATCTACTTAATAAACAGCTTTTTGTATATCCAATGTGCGGCAGTAAGAAATTTCTCTTCCCAGAAAACTTCACGCTGAAACAAACAAATGCAAAAGCTGTTGTCACAAATTACAAGCAAAAGAAATTGGCTAAAATGGCAGTTTTATGCACTAATAAGCAGAATAGGCACTAACGTATGAAACAGGCATTTATAGGTACTGTTAAAAATAAGAAATTAGCTAATAATTGTGACAAACGTGCTTATAACTTAAAAGCCTACGTTTCTGAACAAAGGAATAAAATAGGCAAATAGGGCATAATCCGACCCCAGTTATAACCACAAATGTATAACTGCATATATAAATGTCAACAATGACAAAACACTACTACTACGCGCATCACTGAACAAAAGACTGTTTCAGTAAATCAAATGTCAGGTCAGGAGATGGCGTGGGTGTAGATAATTAATTATGTCAAAGAAGCGTAACTACTTAACTTGATGATCAAGCTGAATAGATCTCTGCTCCTTAAGTCAACGGATTTCCATTTTTAGGGCTGCTTTCCAAGAGGAGCTAAACTGAAATCCAGCTACAGGATGACACCGAAATTATGGGTTGACAGAAGCAGTCATGAGAGATGTCGAAGGAACGTTGGTTCTTTGTGACGACCAAGGCCAAGACCAGTCCAGTTGGGGAAAGCGTTGTAACAATGCCATGAATGAAAGAAGCAATGTCCTTAGAAGGTTTCTAAAGGAATTGTCACTTGACTTATATCAATAGGGAATTCTTCGGATCGTCTACAATGGCGACCAAAACAGTCACAAAAGGTCTTTGGTTTGAAAAAGGAATTTGGAGAGTGAAAGTTATATATAAATACACACGCGCAGTTGTGGTTAGGGCAGTCGTCGGTGTATAGCCGATATGGCTATATCGCGGCTAGGAAGCCATTATAAACATTCTTCGGCGTGAAGCCGTGGAGAAGAGTCAGACGTGAAGCCTATTAGAGCGGACAACTTGTTCGGTGTTTCATAATTGTCGGTTCATATATACGAGAGGAACAAATAAAGTTTAACGAACAATAAACATTCTGCCGTCAGTCTCCGTGAACAGTGATCAATTGTGGTAACCCTCGTTCGCCAATCATTAGATATTTGATCGCCACCATCATCAGTTTAGTTACAAACTGGCGCGCCAACGCGGGGCACGATAGGAGAAGGACGTTCGACAACAAGTGGAGCTCGATACGAGAAGGAGTTTCAACCCGACGACGAGGTTCAACTAGAGAAGCAGATTCAACCTAGAAGGAGGTTCAACCTAGAAGGAGTTTCAACCCGACAGCGAAGTTCAACAGGTGAAGGTGGTTCGACAGGAGGACGGTCGACCCATCAAGAAATTCGTCAACAGTTCGACTGTAAAGAAGAAAGGAGGCCGGCATCGTCATCAGTGACATCATGAGGAGCCAGTAAAAACAATCAAAGGTACAGAGTGTTAAATTATATACTATACTACTGTGAATGTATTTAAGGAGTGGAAAAATGCTGGGTCAAAATTCTGTAGAAAGCATGGGAGTTCAGGAGGTTGATGCTAGTAGCAGTAGGCAGGAAGTTGAAGTACCAGAGTGTAGTGTAACTGTCCAAAAGAATGTAGAAATGGAAAGAAGTATGTTAGGGGCACTCAGAGAAATGTTTGCAAGTTTCAGTAAAAATATAGAGAATGAGAATCAAAGTTTAAGTAAAAAGATAGATGATAATACTCAAAGTTTAATAAAAGAGATGAAGGCAAGTAATCAAAGTTTAATAAAAGAGATGAAGGATAATAATCAAAGTTTAAAAAGGTAGAAGGAAAGATAGAAAGTGGTTTTCAGAAGTTAGAGGTAGGACAAAAAGAACTAGGAAAGAAGTTAGACAATCGACAACAGGCGTTAGAAAATTTCGGGAAAGATAGTCAGGAAGTAGAGAACGTAAGAGAAGAAGCTGATCAGGTAACAGACAATGTAGGAAAAGATGTTAGTGAGGAGACGGAGAATGCTGAAAATGAAGTTATGAATCTAACTAATGAATGGTTAGATAGTGAAAACAGAAAACTTGGGGAGGAAATAGTACAGCAATTAGACGAAGAAATAGGAATGGCTAGATAAGAGTTAGGAGAAATTAGGAGTAGACTAGAAGTATCAGAGAGGGAAAATAGAATACAGACGAGGAATTTGGAGAGAATCACAAGTGAAATGAACGAGTTAGCAATGGAGATCACGGTGACAAAGGAAACTGAAATTTTGAATCTAGTTAATGAAAGGTCAGATAGTGAAAACAGAAAGCTTGTGGAGGAAATAGTACAGAACTTAGGAAAAGAAAGAGAAATGGCTAGAAAAGCGTTAGAAGAAACTAGGAGTAGATTAGAAGTATCAGAATGGGAAAATAGAAAACATACAAGGAATTTGGAGAAAACCACAAATGAAATTACTGAGGTAACAATAGGTATCACGGCGACGAAAGAAACATTGAAAAGCATTCAAAATCGAGGGAGAAACGAAAGAGAAATATTAAAATATTTCGGGCAAGGGGCACAGTTCCATCAGAATATGTGTAGAAAAGATAAGACAAGATATCGATGTACAATACCTAAGCTAGATATGGAAAAATCATGGGGATGTAGAATAAATAAGTCCTTTATACATGGAAAAGTCCGCAAAATTCTCTTGTATTTCGAAGTACGTTGTGTGATGATGAATTTTCTTGTAAATGGTGGGAACTTAGGCTAAAGTATTTAAAATTGCCATAATAAATTGTAAAAGGAGAAGAAACAAACTTGTAAAATGTGTATGATAAGTATAAATAGTGTAGTGTAAAATGTAAAGGTTAAGTATAAACAGTGTCGTGACAGTGCAGTGAAACTTAAAACTAAACAAGTGAAAAAAATATAATAATGAAAATCAGAACACTTAAAGACTTTTGAAAATAATATTTGTATACAATCATAAAGAGGTATTCGGAAATGTATGAGAAAAAAAATTAACCAGTTAAAAAAAATATCAGAACAATGAAAGACTTTTGAAAAGAATATTTATATAGAATCAAGAAGAGGAACTCAGAAATGATGTATACAAATATAATATTATTAATGTACCATTGATTCAACATGGGAGTGTATCTGTTTGAATTGTTTCAAGTGTAACAATGATATGAATTATTTTAAGTAGATCAGATGGAAAAAAAGAAGATGTAGATTGAAATATTTTCCGAGTAATAGTTAAAAATTGAAAACTGCAGAACAGAATGTTGGTAAATTTTAAATGAACTATTGTTATGTAGCTAGGTGAATAATTTTTAGGAAATGTCATGTAAAAATTAATGTTGTGAAAAGAAATTGTAAAACGAATTGGAAGTTGCTGACAAAGGTCTAATATTTTGCGTTATATTTGGGCAAGACATATATATTATTTCATTATTGGATAATAAAATAACATCTATGGGGGCATTTGATACTGAAATTATGGGTTGACAGAAGCAGTCATGAAAGATGTCGAAGGAATGTTGGTTCTTTGTGACGACCAAGGCCAAGACCAGTCCAGTTGGGGAAAGCGTTGTAACAATGCCATGAATGAAAGAAGCAATGTCCTTAGAAGGTTTCTAAAGGAATTGTCACT
The DNA here is from genome assembly GCA_030765055.1 of Mantis religiosa. Classification (NCBI taxonomy): domain Eukaryota; kingdom Metazoa; phylum Arthropoda; class Insecta; order Mantodea; family Mantidae; genus Mantis; species Mantis religiosa. Next base: position 24,581,611 of record CM060952.1, read on the forward strand.
TGACGTATATCAATAGGGAATTCTTCGGATCGTTTACAATGGCGACCAAAACAGTCACAAAAGGACTTTGGTTTGAAAAAGGAATTTGGAGAGTGAAAGTTATATATAAATACACACGCACAGTTGTGGTTAGGGCAGTCGTCGGTGTATAGCCGATATGGCTATATCGCGGCTAGGAAGCCACTATAAACATTCTTCGGCGTGAAGCCGCGGAGAAGAGTCAGACGTGAAGCCTATTAGAGCGGTCAACTTGTTCGGTCTTGAATATTTGTCAGGTCATCAAAATTTATCGAGAAATATAATTAGCATTCAGTCACTATAAACCGTGATTGGTAACCCTCGGTCGGCAGCTTCCATTTCGAGGTTTGAAATAAGAAGCAGTGAATAAATAATTTGGAGACGGGCATTCCAGTGTTGTAAAATTTCCTTCTCACACACATCCACGCATACCCTGAGAGAAACCTCATTGCTCACTATAATATTTGCTTCAAATTGGTGCACAACGTGGAGCTGTGGTAACACTTGATCGCCACCACGACCATTAAATCAGTTACAAGGATTAAGCGTGCTCCTTTCGGAGGAAAGACCAAAGCCTCTTTAAATCTCCACTGCCAGTAACTGTTGCATTTTGCTAAGATATTCGTCTCCCGAAGGTTGGCTCTATGATCGTTATCAAAGCAATGCTTTGCCAGTCCAGATTTCTGATACTTTCCCTAGAAAATCTCGAACATATTCGTCGCTAGGAAAGCTTCAGGTCTTGTTTTCCTTACGCAATAGTTTTTTTTGAAAGTCTGTTTATCACAGCAAGACTCACGTGACAGAAAAAGAAGTAGACCTGACCCCGAAAGACTGAAAATGCTAACATAAAAAAAAAAAAACGTACATACCTGGACCTTTTTCTTTTAAATGTCTAATGTAATGTTTACAAATAAGAATTATAATGATTTTATACTTTTCCTAATATTATTGGCATTACGATCTTCCCCGAAATTCTATTTTGTCTCGAAAATAGAACACGAAATGACGTGATCGAGTACCGTGGAAATATCGTGTATCGATATCGACAAATATTCGTATCGATCCATTCCTAATTTAACCTCTGATTTGATTTCCTTTAGAACATTTAAACCACCAAATAACTAAACCAACTCATGCTTATCAACAAGCACAACCAAGTTTGAACCTTGTTTCTTTGGTAACCTTCCCTCAACACTGATTCCTACAAAAATATTATTCACGGTGAAATTTAGACTAAGTATCGTTCAACTGAAGCAGATTAATTATCAAAATATGATCTATTCCTATTTGAAGGAGAATGTGCAACACCAGGGTTCGTATTCTGATAATAAATATTTCAATGCTGACATCACATCTGTTGCTATAGGTCCTGCATTCTGAAAATGGATATTTATCAGATCATTTTTGTTTATCTCGTGCCATTGTCTATTTTAAGGAGCAGTTTTCTTAAACTATACGTCATTATTTATGTAAACTGCATATAATGAAGGAATTATATTAGAGTGGGATGAACTGGAGCATCTGTTGGAAAGCTACTGCCATCTAGTATAACATGATGTACTGCAAGCTCCTAGCTCCCACCAGATGGCTATACTTGAAGTGTAATGGCGATGTCTGCCAAAAACAAATCATTTTGGATAGTTGGAAGGTAATTATGCAATTTTTATTTCATTTTAAAATCAGAAAATATTGGCGTCGCAAGTAGAACATAGTAAATCCTGAGAAATTGCCAGGAATGTGGTACCAGTACAGAAACATTATACAAGAAAATAATCGTGTGTCAACTGTCAGTTAACAGTTCCAAAAAGAAATCACTACATATCTCCTGTCAACTCCTCTTTAGAGTGTACTGGATTACTGGAAAATAAATTCAACATTTACAGAAGTAAAATAAAATAATCGCTAAATATTTTTGTATTCCACCTGCAACATGTTCAGGCCGCGCCGTGGCTCAATGGTTAGACCAAAGCGGACCGGGTTGGATCCCAGGCGACCGCAAAGTGAGATTTGTGGGTGACAACACGGCGCTTGGGCGGGTTTTCTCCGGGATCTCCGGTTTCCCCCGCCATCTCGCTCCACCGATGCTCCATCTTGATCTCATGTATCATCAATGTCACCGCCTGCGGTGCCGTATGTAGTAAATGCGGGCGTTGAGCACTACACACACACTGCAAAATGTCCGAAATTTTCTCGGGAAACAAGCCAAGTGAAAAGACGATTGGAAATCGACATTTCGGGAACGTACGTTTCTCCCATATTCAGGACATTTAAGGAATCTGATAAATAGGGATCGGATTTATGGGCAATAAAAATGTGTCAAATAGGCAGCCAATAGTGGCACTAAAATGGGCAAAATAGACGCTTAAACAGGTACTAAGAATTTGCTAAGCAAACACTAAAAAATACACATTCAGTAAAATGGCTCCCAAAATGCACTATAATTTGACTATAACAAAAGACAATCATCGCAACATATGCTGCAAAAACACATACGGAACACTCGTTTTCTGGCACTGACTTTTCTCGAGAAGGGGAAGCGGTGTTGCCAGTTCTTTGGCGGTAATTTCAAGGAACAATGTGTATTTTAAATATTTCACGTAATTGCATATTTCACGAACCAGTAGCCATAATACAATAGCGATAATTATAGGGCTTAGGAACACTAAAAATCGGAATTAACGCACGTCAAAAAATATCAAAGAAAGTTCACCAGCGCAAGCAGCTCAAGCCACGTGGCTCAAACAATTTTAACCTGGCAACATGGAATTCGGTTCGGAAGCCACGCCAATGCTGATTGGCGCTAGCAGACACTTTTAACTTCCTGACCACAACACTGGAAGTAGAGACTCCGAGTGCTACCAGCAGGTGCAGTTAGTGTGTGTATGTGAAAGGTGTGAACGAAATATTCGAATATAATAGTGCTGTAATAAATATCTTGCACGATAATGAAATTGTAACGCGTATTTCAGTGTTTAAACCTAATGTAGTGCTATATTTTCGTTCTAAAGATAATTTTGAGGATATGTTTAGAATTGCTCATTACTGTATGTTGATACTATTAACTTTCCCCCTCCAGTTCTTGCAGTCTCAAAACGTCACAGCCGGAGATACAGCGGCCGGACTGTAGACTATTTCTCAACGGTAAATAGTTCCACATTTATTCCAAATTTCATACATGGCTCTACAGCAATTTAAAATAACGGATACTATCGTATACTTAAAATATACGTAAATCAACTTCATTAATTAAGTACCATAATGTTCAGAAGGATGTGGAGTAATTAACTATGTCAAAAAACAGAAACATGAATTTGGGCTGGGGCGGGCCTTAAGTATGAAAATCGAAACATCTGAAGCTTTTGTGTGATTGTTTCAAATTTTATCATTCTGTTATCATTTATTTACGTGAGTGAACAAGAATGGAATAAATTCACGTTTCAGCTTTCTAGTTGCAATAGTTTCTGAGGGAATTAACAGTTTATGACTAAATTATAGGCGATTTTCAAAATCGTCCACATATTGTAATTTTAACAATTAATGCTTGGGATATAATTTTCTGCACCCATTTTAAACTAATAATGACCTGTACCTATGTGAAATATTTATCTTCGCCATATAAACGAAGGGAAAAAAATAAGCATACCTATTTACCCATTCCATTTCAATACAAATAACAAAAACACAAAAAATGTAAATGTGTACATTTAATATACAGTTGCCCTTAGAAGCATGTTTAGAATTTCATACAGATTAATAGAAAACTGCTTCCTGTGGGACATTTTGAAGTTAGGAAAACGCAGGAAATATGGAATCTGAGAAATATTATGTTGAAATCACGTAACAACAGCAACGATACAGGGGTAGGATTAGTTAAATAGTCATGTGACTTTTCTGTATTGCCGCTAGAAAAAATATTATTGGAGTATGTCTATATTATTTTAGTTAATTGATGGAAATTAATCATTTATCCACACTAGCCGTACATAAGCTAAGATTTTTATGGATAGAGTCAACATGAAAAATTCAATGCCATGGCCAGGATTTGAAACATGGAACTCCTGGTTTCCGTCCAATCGCTCTTAGCATCTGAGTTTCCATGGCCAACGTGCCGCTCTGACATTCAAATCTCGATCTGACTCATACCATTCCCCAGTAGACTACTACGGGTTCCCGCTTCCTCCACTTCTCCTTCCATCAAGAAGTCCGCATCCCGAACATCCCCGAGGCGTTGGAAAAAATAGCCTCCTCCATATGGGCGCGCATTCGTTGGCATACGAACCCTTTAACCCATAACATCGCAAAACGTGAGCTAAAACACCTTAAACATAAACTGGTGAAAATACTGTAAATAAGGATGGCTCGCCACCCATTGCGCGCCCAAATTTCCCGGCCCAAGGCCTCAGAAACCGCCGTCAGGGGCCCCACTACCGGGCTGCACAAGGAACTGAGCGACATGCTGCAGCACAGCAGGACAGTTGAGTGTAAATAGTGTACCAAGTGAAGTGAAGTGTGCGTGAATGAGTGTGTGAGTACGAGGGACGTACTACGTATGCCCATGAGTGCATAGGTGTGCGTGTGTGTGTGTGTGTGTGTGTGTGTGTGTGTGTGTGTGTTATATGTAAATAAAATCACAAAAAGAAACATAAAATTCAAGCAAACCCTGCAGCACCTAAATGAAATCGAACTAACTAAAGCTGTTTTCGGTGCAGCAATAAAGGGACGCCATATGGGCTTTATGTAAAGCCATGACGTCAAAACCAACAAAAACTGAAAAATCTAATATAACGCAAATGTAGAGCCTGTAAGCCGGGTCAATTGTACCGGCACCAGGTATATCAAACAAAAATAAAAAGCCTAAGCCTAAGCTGAACTGAAATCCATCAGGATTAAGGGTGCTCCTTTCGGAGGGAATGACCAAATCCTCTTTAACTCTCCATTCCCAGGAACTGTTGCATTTTGCCAAAATGGTTGTCTCCCGAAAGTTGGCTCTATGGTCCTTATCAAAACAATGCTCTGACAGTCCAGACTTCTGATACCTTCCCAAGAAGGTCTCGAACATATTCGTCGGCAGGAAAGCTTCAGGTCTTGTTTTCCTTCTGCAACAGTTTTTTCTGAAAGTCTGTTTATCACAACAAGACTCATGTGACAGAAAAAGAAGTACACCTGACCCCGAAAGACTGAAAATGCTAATATGATTTTGAACAAAACGTACAAACGTGGACCTTTTTCTTTTAAGGTCTAATGTAATGTTTACAAATAGGAATGCCAATGGCTTTAAACCTTGTCTATTTAATTTTATTGGCATTACACTCTTCCCCAAAATTCTAATTTGTATTGAAATTAGAACACGAAATGACGTGATCGATTATCATGGAAATATCGTGTATCGATATCGAGAAATACTGGTATCGATCCATCCCTAATTTAGGCTCTGATTTGTTTTTCCTTTGGAACATTTAAACCAACTCATGCTTATCGACAAGCACAACCAAGTTTTAAACTTACATCCTTCGGTAACGATTCCAAAACACTGATTCCTACTTAAATATTATTCACGGTGAAATTTAGACTAAGTTGTTTTACAAATCGTAACGTTCGACTGAAGCAGAATAATAAACAAAATACTATCGTTTGATATTTGAGGTAGAAAGGGCAACAACATTCATTCATTCATTCAAGTAGTTGGCGGCTGACTGAGGGTCAGCACGATGTGTGTCATTCGTGTACCTGTCCTACACGGACTTAACCACTTAATGACAGGAAATGTGGGGTTTTGCAGGTTGATGATTTGAGATAATGTAGAAGAAAAGAAGGGAGGTAGCCGTAGCTCCTCTTGGTAGCCAACTCGGGTGCAACGCTATGTTAGCACCGCTGGTGTGATAATTTTCAGGAAGAGTTTAATTTAGATTGTCTATTAAATTCAATTCAAACAGTAGTGATTTTAGGCTGAAATAAATAATCTATTGTTACCGGGTGTGCCCGCACGCCATGCGGGGAAGCCGGTATAGCTTGTAGCGTCTTTCGGTTGCTCTGTAGTTCCCTAGAGACCTAACCAGGGCGCTCTGATGTTGAGGCAAACTCGCGTAGAATTTTGTGGCCCGGCGCCTAATGACATCTTCCACATAGTGGAGAGATGAGGCTTCATGAAGGTATCTCACGGGAAACCTCCAGCAAACAGAATAGATAGCCCTGAGACATCTATTTTGTACACGCTGAATTTGACGCAGATATGATCCTGCGGCCATGCCCCAGATCTCACAAGCATAAAGCATGATGGGAAGAATTAAAGCCTGAAAAAGGCGCAACTTAAGGGGTGTCGGCATTCCTGAGCGCATCATGGGGTATAACGAAGCCGAAGCTCCGCATGCCCGATGAGTCACCTCCTGGATGTGACCCCGAAAAGTTAGGCCCTTGTCCAGCTTTACACCTAAGTATTTGAGAGAATTTGTCCACTCTATCCTTCTGCCAGAATAATTAAAGGCGGGGAGGTTGGCGGGAAAGTGACGCTTAGTGAAGAGTATGGCTTGGCTTTTCTCTGGGTTGATAGACAATCGCCAAAGCCTACACCAATCATGAATGAGGCTTAGGTGTCGCTGTATTGGGTTGAAGGCTCTGCGTGCGTTTCTGTTTGTGTTGTATAATAACACGTCGTCCGCATATTGGGCAATGTTGACGTGTTGCTCCGTGGGGAGATCCGCCACGTACACGCTAAATAGTGTAGGGGATAAGACAGAGCCTTCTGGGACGCCTCCTCTGATGGGTCGTCTGGTAGAAAGCTTTCCCGCCACAACAACTGTGAAATGTCTGTGTTTTAGGAATGAGTGTAAGATGTGTATCATGTGTGCAGGAAGCCCCAGGGTGATTAGTTTGTGTAGGAGGCCTGCATGCCAGGTGGTAGAGAAGGCCTTCTCGACATCCAGAGATACCGCCGCAGTGAATGCCCTTTCCTGGAAACCCAGGGCAGCGGCCTCCACCAGACGGAGTAACTGCTGTGATGTCGAGTGCCCAGGACGAAAACCAAACTGATAGGGAGGAATAGCTTGAATGTCCCCCAGAAGGGGCGACAAGCGGACTAAAACAAGCCTCTCGAAAACTTTCGAGAGGACTGACAGGAGGCTAATGGAGCGGTAACTGGCGGGGAGAGCCGGATTTTTACCGGGCTTCAAAATGCAAATCACCCGAGCCTCCCTCCACTGCCGTGGAAAGTGGCCCAGGGCGAGACACATATTAAAAACCCGAGTAAGAAAAAGAACGGCTTTGAATGGAAGATGGCGGAGCATGATAGGTGTCAACCCATCAGGTCCCGACGCTTTTTTGGGATTTAGACGCCGGAGTGCGCCCTGGAGCTCACTGGGTCTAATGACAGGTAGTCGGTCCGCCTCAGCAAGAGGGCGTCGAAGGTACTGACGAACCTCCCGCTTGACGCGGCCAGTGAAGTCTAGGTCCTGGGGGTCATCTCGTGGCCTCATGGTCCTCTCTAGGTAGTCGGCAAACACATTTGCTTTAGCTTGGGGTTCGTACACCAGGTCTTGGGTGCCTTGGATAGGGGTGTTTGGTGCTCCTCCACGGTTCCGGAGTCCTTTTGCAAGCCTCCACGCCTTGCCATTCTCAAAATTCACTCGAGACATCAACTCCTCCCACGCGCGCACACGGTGCTCGCGTAGTCGAAGTCGAACCTCTCGGCGCAAGCGCGCGAGCAGAACCTGATTATGACGAGTGCGGTGTCGCTGATATAGTCTGCGAGCCGCCCAAGAGCGACGAATGAGAAGATGGATGTCTAGCGGGATGACGTGAGGGTGTAGAGGTGCTGGAGTGTGAACGGTGAGGTTGCGAACTGTTCGTCCTACGATGGAGGTGAAGGAGGAGATCGCCGTCTCCAAGGTCGGTATATCTGTGATGTGAGGGTTAGGAGGTATGGAGTCATTTAAGCAGACCCGTACGCAATCCCAATCGACTTCACGGTTATGAACCGTGAATTCATGACTGACAACCCGTAAGTTTACCTCAGCCACAACTGGGTTGTGGTCGGAATGTAAGGCGCTTTGTGAATTGAGTGATAAGTGAAATGGAAAATGTTTGATGATTGCGAAGTCAATGACCGAAGGACGGCCTTGAATTCGCGGGAAGTGAGTGGGTTGCCAGGGACCCTCTACTCTCAGTTGAGGGTCTCCGTCTATGATGCGGATGATTTCTCTGCCTCTTGCGTCTGTCCGGGGACCCGAGTGCCAACGCGGGTGTTTAGCATTCAAATCCCCAGCCATAATGACGTTGGGATGTAGGGTGAGGATGGAGAGATAATCATTAGCAATGAACTGTTGACCAGGAGGGTGATAAGCAGACACTATCAGGACTTCGGAACCGCCCAGGTTCACGCAGACGGCAGTGGCTTCAACGGTTTGAAGAGCGGGAAGCTGGACAGGTTTAAAGACAACCCCCCTCCTCACAAAGATCGCCGTGCCGCCGCCGCGACGGCCCACACGGTCGACCCTGAGGCAGTGGTAGCCGGAAATCCGGAAGGACATTTCAGGTCGGAGATGTGTTTCCGATACCAAGATGAGTTCCAAAGCAAATGACCTCGCGAAATGCAGGAGTTCATCTTGTTGACCATTGATGCCACACGCATTCCAGAATGCGAATCTGAACGAGGACAGAGACCTAGTTCGACCCGCCATCCTGGCTTGCGCGGTTTACTGCGGACAACAAGGCGAGCGCCTCCATGGCAATGACCATTCGGGCTGCAGGATCTGTGGTGTCAAAGAACCTCACCACCAGTTCACAGAGACGCCGGCCGTGGTTCTGCAGCAGCTGCTGCAACCATCCCAGCATCTCCGAGGCCTGTGTGGTGGGGGGAGAAACTTCTGTTGAAGTGGAAGCTTTGGTGGGAGTGGGGGATGCTGAAGAGTGCCTGGGCGCCGGCCTACCGTTAGCCCGTCCGTCCCTCAGCTGGCGATCGGGTTTGGGAGTACCTCGCCCGCTCGGCGCCTCGGAAGCAGACTCTCGCTCACTGGCAGGGCGTCTTCCCTGCGCTCTATCAGAGGGGGTGGTATTAGGGGCTGTTTCTGTAGCCTTAGGTGGACGTGTGTGTTTTTCCCGTGATACCGTCGGCAGATCCGCAGGCTTGCGCACCACCTCCGCAAAGGTAGGCACACCACGTGCTTTTTGAGTTGTACCAGAAGCAGCAGGCTGCACTGGTACGGTGGGGGCAGTTTTCTGCCTAGTCGATGGTGCTGGCGCCTTCCTAGAGGCTATAACAGCCTTCCTAGTCGGGCAGCCCCCGTAGCACGCAATGTGATCACCCTTGCAGTTAGCGCAGGTGGGTACCTCAGTGATGGCACGCGAACAGACATCTTTGGAATGGGTGCCACCGCACCGTAAGCAGCGTGAGTTACGGTGGCAGAAGTGGCTGGAGTGGTTAAACCCCAGGCATCTATAACATTGAGGGGGGCCGCCAGAGCCCTTTGCTGGTTCCATCTGAACCCGGAGGTAGCAGATGGTTGTGACTCCCTCCAACTTAATTTCTGGGTCACTGGTCCGCTCCACCACTACAAGGAACAGTGGGAGGGGGGATTTAGTTCCTTGGCGATCAGGAGCTGGCCTTGTAAGCTGCTTTATCACTCTGGGGGTGATACCCTGGCGGACGAGGTCTGTCCTGATGTCCTCAACTGAGGTATCCACCGGCAACCCGCGGATAACCCGGCGTATATCACGGGCCTTCTCTAGCCCAAAGGTGAAGTGGGAAATCTCCCTCTTCTTAAGATGCTGCAATAGCAGGGTGTAATCCTCCACTGCTTTAGCTTGGAAGATGTAGCGGCTCTTGTTCCTCCGCACTGTGCACGTCTGCGCCAGGGTCGGCATGACTTCTTTTAGGAAGCCAACAACCCCGGGGAAGTCATCCACAATTATCGGAGGAACATGCTTCCGTTGGGACCGGCCAGAGGGCACGCCCTCTGCAGCCAGTCTCTCAGCGCGCTTGGCCTTCCGTGATTTAACTTCTTGAAACTCCCCCTCCTGCTCGCCATCCGTGGATATGTCCGACGAGCTGCGCTCTGAGGCATCCTCGTATGTCGAGCAGTAGCTGGAGTACGTAGTCCTACCACTACGGCAAGAAAAGGAGGTGCGAACACTGGCACACTCTTCCTCGGAGTCAGACCCCGAGTTTTCAGCTAGACGACGATGAATTGGCTCGCGTGAGTCGCCCTGGTTGGTAGTTTCAACAAGTACTACCTTGCCTTCTCCGCCGCGGCGTTGTTGGCGAGGTTTTCTCTTCCTGGTGGCACCAGTAGAGGTGCTGGTTAAGGCCGTTGCGGCCGAGTTGGCTAGTCCATCGGGAGCAGAGCTAGTGGATGGGACAGGTTCCATCACTAGTGGGATTGTTGACAAGGGTCAGACAGGTACTAAGAGCACTGCACCAGAGGTGCAGTGCAACAAACACACAAACGTGCGCCCTCACCTGAAGGTAGCAGGGGCTGAGAAGCGTGCCACTAATAGGACCGGACACCTGGATTCCCAGAATGCGCCTTACCCGATACAAAGTACCGGATGGCTTTGGCCGTTAGTGGCAACCCGCTACCTTATGCTGGCTTCCCGTTCTTGAAGAGCAGGCACTGGTGGGCAAGCTGGCTGATGGTTGTCCCTCAGATGAAGGCAGTTGTTTTCTCCGAGGTTGTCTCGAAGCAGGTCCAAGGTGCAATTGCCGGAAACAGCATGCGCTGGCTGGAGAAGTTCTGTTCGGCTCCTAGAACTCGAGACGGACAATGGGCAACAACAGGGTTCGTATTCTGATAATAAATATTTTAATGCTGGCATCATATCTGTTGCTAATGGTCCAGGATTCTGAAAATGGATATTTACCCGGTCATTTTTGTTTATCTCGTGCAACGCTCTATTTTAGGGAACATTTTTCTTCAACTATACGTCATTATTTATGTTAACTACATATAACGAAGGAATTGTATTAGAGTAGGATGAACTGGAGTATCTGTCGGGAAACTACTGCCATCTAGTACAACATTATGTACTGCACGTTTCCGCTTCTCACCAGATGGCTATACTTGAAGTGAAATAGCGATGTCTGCCAAAAGCAAATTATTTTGGATATTTCGATGGTAAACCTACAATTTTTATTTTTATTTAAAATCACAGAATATTACTGTCGCAAGTAGAACATCTTAAAATTCGAGAAATTTCCAGAAATGTGGTACCAGTAGAGAAACATTGCCTAGGAAAATAATCGTGTGTCAACTGTCAGTTAACGGTTTCCAAGAAGAAATGTTTATATATCTCCTGTCACCTCCTCTTTACAGTACACTGGATTACTGGAAAACTAATTTAACATTTACATAAGTAAAATAAAATAAAATAATCGCAAAATATTTGTATATTACACCTGCAACATGTTCGAGATCTGCTCGGGAGGCAAGCCAGGTGAAAAGACGATTAGAAATCGACGTTTCGGGAACGAATATTTCTCCCATATTCAGGATATTTAAGGAATGTGATAATTGGGGATCATATAAAAGAAAGAAATAAAATAAATGTCAACAAAGACTGAACACTACCAATACGCGCGTCACTGGACAAAAGGCTGTTTCAGTAAATCAAATGCCAAGTCAGGAGATGGCATGGGTGTAGAAAATTAATTAGGTCAAAGAAACGTAACTACCTAACTTGATTATCAAGCCCTATAGATCTGTGCTCCTTAAGTCAACGGATTTCCATTTTTAAGGCTCCTTTCCAAGAGGAGCTGAAAAGAAAACCGGCATCAGGATTAAGCGTCCAAATCCTCCTTAACTCTCCACCCCCAGTAACTGTTGGCATTTTGCCAAGTAGGTCGTCTCCCGATAGTTGGCTCTATGGTCGTTATCAAATCAATGCTCTGAGAGCCGACACTTCTCATTCTTTCCCAAGAAGATTTCGGACATATTCGTCGCTAGGAATGCTTCAGGTCTTACTTTCCTTCAGCAACAGTTTTCTCTGAAAGACTATTTAGCACTGCAAGACTCATATGTAACACAAAAAGAAGTAGACTTGACCCCGAAAGAGTGAAAATACTAATATTGCTTAACAAAACGTACGAACGTGGAACTTTTTCTTTTAAATGTCTAATGTAATATTTACAAATAAGAATGGTAATGGTTTTAAATTTTTTCTATTTAATTTTATTGGCATTACACTCTTCCCCGAAATTCTATTTTGTATTGAAACTAGAAGACAAAATAACGTGATCTATTATCGTGGAAATATCGTGTATCGATATTGAGAAGTACTGGTATCGATGCATTCCTAATTTAGGCTCTGATTTGTTTTTCCTTTGGAATATTTATGCCCGATTTCACCAACAGATGTTAAAATCGACTTTAACAAATGTAACGTAACAATTGTCACAGCGCTAAAACTAATATCAAATTTCGTGCATTTCACCAACATGTTTTCTGAAAACGTTAACAAACCTGTGTTAACGCCAATGAACTTGTAAATATCACAGCTATGGAAGGCTATGGATGAGCTGCGGCGCGCTTTTGTTTTCATTTTCGTCTGCACAAATAGCTGATGAACAAAATCATAAATAAAGCCGTGAGACATATTTCTCATCGACGGAGAAAGAATTGTTAATTGAAATGGTGATGAAGTGTAAGGATATCGTGGAAAATAAGAGGACAGATGCAGTGAACGTAAAAGAGAAAGATGCCGCGGGGAAAATATTGGAAACTAATTTAATTCAGATGCATGTCTCACTACTACAAGTACCAAACAACTTGTCAGTATTACGTAAATTTAAAACGAGGTGCGAAGAACAAGTGCCTTAAACGTTTCAAGACGGGAGGTGAACAATGTATTATCCACCTAATTCAGTGAATTATAAACTCTCATGTTTGTTGATACTTAAAGCAAATACGAGATCGCCACATTCCTTTCGATGCATGTTCTAACCTCATTGTACTTCCGCAGTAACCGTCATAGCAACATGTTTCGACTGTCTATACCTCCGTAAAACAATTTCCTCCGATAGGTCCTCAAAATCATTTCTCCTCATAGGCCGTTCTATGTGACGAATGCCAGACGGTCTTAAATATAGCAAATCGACATCAACAGCCGAGTTCATGCTCGCCATCTTGACTATTTACAATTGTTAAAAACTTAACATCAGAAACTCGGCTTGTTAGTTTAACATGACATTTAATGCGAGTGTTACGGTAACACTTGCTAGTGAAATGGAATTTTTGTTTTTAATATTGCTAAACTCGTGTTAAGTCTTAAAATTTGTTGGTGAAATCGGGCATTAAACCACCAAATAACTAAACCAACTCCTGCTTATCAACAAGCACAACCAAGTTTGAACCTTGTGTTCTTCGGTAACCTTTCCTCAACACTAATTCTTAAATATTATTTACAATGAATTCTGTACTAAGTTAATTTAAAAATCGTAACGTTCAACTTAAACACATTACTGATAATAACCATTTTATTTCTTACATCATATCTCTTGCTTTAGGTCCAGGATTCTGAAAATGGATAGTATCTGGTCATTTTTATTCGCCTCGTGTCATAATCTACTTTAAGGAACATTTTTCTTCAAATATACGTCATTATTTAAGTTAACTACATATAATGAAGGAATTATATTAGAGTGGGATGAACTGGAGCATCTTTGGGAAGCTACTGCCATCTAGTAAAACATGATGTACTACACATTACCAGTTCCCACCAGATGGCTATACTTGTACTATAATAGCGTGCCTGCCAAAAGTAAACCATTTTGGATGCTTCGAAGGTAAATATGCAAATTTTATTTTAAAACCAGAAAATATTACTGTCGCAAGTAGAACTTCGTAAAGCCTGAGAAATTGCCAGAAATCTGGTACCAGTACATAAACATTATACAAGAAAATAATCGTGTGTCAACTGTCAGCTAACAGTTCCAAGAAGAAATCACTACATATCTCCTGTCCCCGCCTCTTTCTAGTACACTGGATTACTGGAAAACAAGTTCAAAATTTACAATTTAAAATAAATAAAATAATCGCTAAATATTTGTCTATTCCACCTGCAACATGTCCGAGATCTTCTCGGGAAACAAGCCAGGTGAAAACACGATTAGAGATCGACGTTTCGGGAACGTACATTTCTCCCAACATTAGGATATTTTAAAAATGTTATAACCATAGATCGGATGTATAGGCACTAAAATGTGTGAAATAAGCAGCCAAAATGACACTAAAATGGGCAAAATAGGCATTTTAACAGGCACTACAATTTTCCTAATTAAACACTTAGAAATACACAATTTTACTTAAATGGCTCCCAAAATGCACTATAACAAAATTACAATCATCGCAACATAGGCTGCAGCAAGACCGCGCCGTGGCTCAGTGGTTAGACCACTTGGCTCTTAACAAGGCGGCCCTGGTTCGATCCCAGGCGACCGCAAAGTAAGATTTGTGATGGACAACACGACGCTGGGGCGAGTTTTCTCCGGGACCTCCGGTTTCCCGAGCCATCTCATTCCACCGGTACTCCATCTTCATCTCATGTATCATAAATGTCACGGCCTGCGGTGCCGTATGTAGTAAAAGCGGACGTTAAACTCTACACACACACAAACACACACACAAATACACACACACATGCTGCACCAAGTCCGCTAAACATATACAGTTCGGCCGCTCGTTCTCCGGCTCTGACATTTCTCGAGAAGGGGTAGCGGACTGTTGCCAGTTCTTTAGCGGCAATTTCAAGGAACAATGCGTATTTTAAATATTTCACGTATTTGCATAATTCACGAACTAGTAGCCATATTATTATAACAGTGATAATAAAAGGGCTTACAAACACTAAAAAGCGGAATTCACGCACGCAAAGTATACCAAAGAAAGTTCACCAGCCCAAGCAGCTAAAGCCACGTGGCTCGAACAAATTTAACCTGGCAACACGGAATTCGGTTCGGAAGTCACGCCAGTGCTGATTGGCGCTAGCAGACAGTTTTAACTTCCTGACCACAACAACGGAAGTAGAGACTCCCAGTGCTACCAACAGATGCAGTTACTGTGTGTGTGAAATGTGTGAACGAAATATTCGAATAGAGTAGTGCTGTAATAAATATCTTGCATGATAATGAAATTGTAAGGTGTATTTCAGTGTTTTGAAGCCAATATTGTCCTATATTTTGAGGATATGTTTACAATTCCTCATTACTGTATATTGATACTGTTAACTTTCCCCCTCCACCTCTTGCAGTCGCAAAACGTAACAGCCGGAGATACAGCGGCCGGACTGTAGACTATTTCTTTACGGAAAATAGTTCCACATTTGTTCAAAATTTCATAAATGTCTCTACAGCAAGTTAAAATAACAGAAATTGTCGTATAATTAAAATATATATAAAACCACTTCACTAATTAAGTACCATAATGTGCAGAAAGTAATGGAGTAATTAACTATGTCAAAAAAGAACATGGATTTGGGCGGGCCGGGCCTTAAGAATGCAAATCGAAATATCTGAAGCTTTTGTGTGATTTGTTTCAAATTTTAACATTTATTTATGTGAGCGATCAAGAATGGAATAATATTAAGTTTCAGCTTTCTAGTTACAATATCTTCTGAGGAATTAACAGTTTATGTCTAAATTACTGGCGATTTTCGAAATGTTCCACGTACTGTAATTTTAAAAAAGTAATGCCTGTAGTATAGGTATCTGCAACCATTTTAACCTATTAATGACCTGTACCTATGTGAAATATTTATCTTCGCCATATAACCGAAGGGGAAAAAATAATCAAACCTATTTAACCATCTTTATTTCCTAAGCAGTTTCATAAGAAGTAAGGATTATAATCCCTTTCAATACAAATAACAAACACAAAAAATGTTTAAATGCGTACACTTAATATGCAGTTGAACTTACAGAGATGTTTATATTTTCATACAGATTAATAGAAAACTGCAATCTGTGGGACATTTTGCAGTTAGGAAAATGCAGGAAATATGGAATCTGATGAATCTGAGTTTGAAATCACGTAATAGGAGCTACGATACAGATGTAGGGTTTATTTAAATAGTCATTTAACGTTTCTGTACGGCCACTAGAAATGAAACTATATCTTTGAAGTATGAATATATTAATTTTAAGACAAAAGACTAAATTTGGTATTGTTGTAAGTTTTGGGCCAATTTGCACAGATGTGTCTACTTAATAAACCACATTTTGTATATTCAATGTGCAGCAGTAAGAAATTTCTCTTACACGAAAACTTCACGTTGAAACCAACAAATGCAAAAGCAATTCTCACAAATTACAAGAAGAACAAATTGGCTAAAAGGGCAGTTTTAGGCACTAATGAGCAGAATAGGCACAAACATATGACACAGGCAACTATAGGTATTATAAAACTAAGAAATTAGGCTAATAATTGTAGAAAACGTGCTTATTACTTAAAAGCCTACGTTTCTCAACAAAGGAATAAAATAGGCAAATAGGGCAAAATACGCCCCCTAGTTATAACCACAAATGTAATACTGCATATAAAAAATGTCAACAATGACAAAACATTACTAATACGCGCGTCACTGGACAAAAGGCTGTTTCAATAAATAAATGCCAGGTCAGGAGATGGCGTTAGTGTAGAAAATTAATTAAGGCAAAGAAACGTAACTACTTAGCTTGATTATCAAACACAATAGATCTGTACTCCTTAAGTCAACGGATTTCCATTTTTAAGGGTCTTTTCCAAGAGGAACCAACAAATACCTTCAAACACTGCTAAACCTCTCCCTCAGGAAAATCCTTTCAGGTCCCATCCGTACCACAAACCTCTCCCTCCATGAAAAAGTCCGCATCCCGACCATCCCCGAAGTATTGGAAGAAACAGCCTCCTCCATTTGGGCGCGCATTCGTAGGCTTACGAACCCTTTAATCCATAACATCGCAAAAGGTGAGCCAAAACACCGCAAATATAAACGGGTGAAAATACTGTAAATAAGGACGGCTCTCCAGCCATTACGCGCCCAAAATTCCCGGCCCAAGGCCTCTCAAATCGTCGGCAGGGGCTGCTACTCCCGGGCTGCACAAGTAACTGAGCGACATGCTGCCGCACAGCAGGACAGCTGAGTGTAAATAGTGTACAAAGTTAAGTAAAGTGTGCGTGAATGAGTGTGTGAGAGCGAGGAACGTACTACGTATGCCCATGAGTGCGTGCGTGCATGTGTATGTTATATATGTAAATAAAATCACAAAAAAAACCATAAAATTCAAGCAAAAAGTGGAGCACCTAAAAGAAAACGAACTAACTAAAACTGTTCTCGGTGCACCCATAAAGGGACGCCGTATGGGCTTTATGTAAAGCCATGAGGTCAAAACCAACAAAAAATGAAAAATGTAATGTAATGCAAATGTAGAGCCTGTAAGCCGGGTCCATTGTACCGGCACCAGGTATATCAAACAAAAATAAAAACACAAGTCTAAGCTGAACTGAAATCCATCAGGATTAAGCGTGCTCCTTTCGGAGGAAATAACCAAAGCCTCTTTAACTCTCCACTCCCAGTACCTGTTGCAATTTGCCAAGTAGGTTGTTTCCCGAAGGTTGGCTCTATGATCGTTATCAAAACAATGCTCTGAGAGTCCAGACTTCTGATACTTTCCCAAGACGATCTCAAATATATTCGTCGCCAGGAAAGCTTCAGGTCTTGTTTTCCTTCTGCAACAGTTTTTCCTTAAGAACTGTTTATCACAGCAAGACTCATATGTGACAGAAAAAGAAGTAGATCTGGCCGCGAAAGACTGAAAATGATAATAGGATTTTGAACAAAACGTACAACCGTGGACCTTTTTCTTTTCAATGTCTAATGTAATGTTTGCAAATAAGAATGCTAATGGTTTTAAACTTTCTTTATTTAATTTTACTAGCATTACACTCTTCCCCAAAATTCTATTTTGTATTGAAACTAGAAGACGAAATGACGTGATCAAGTATCGTGGAAATATCGTGTATGGATATCGAGAAATACTGGTATCGATCCATCCCTAATTTAGGCTCTGATTTGTTTTTCCTTTGGAACATTTAAATCACCAAATAACCAAACCTACTTATGTTTATCAACAAGCACAATCAAGTTTGAACCTTGTGTCCTTCGGTAATCTATCCTCAACACTGATTCCTAGTAAAAAAATATTCACGGTGATATTTTTGTTTTAAAAATCGTTATGTTCAACTGAAGCAGATTAATTAACAAAGTAGGATCAATTCGGATTGTAAGTAGAATGTGCAACACTAGGGTTCATATTCTGATAATAAATATTTTAATGCTGGCTTCATATCTGTTGCTATAGGTCCACGATTCTGAAAATGGACATTTATCAGCTCATTGTTGTTTATCTCTTGCCATGATCTATTTTAAGAAACATTTTTCTTAAACCATACGTCATTATTTATGTTAAGTACATATAATGAAGGAATTATATTAGAGTGGGATGAACTGGAGGATCTGCTGGGAAGCTACTGCCATCTAGTGCAAGATGATGTACTGCACGTTCCCGGTTCTCACCAGATGGCTATACTTGAAGTGTAATGGCGATGTGTGCCAAAAAAAATCATTTTGGATACCTCGAAGGTAAGTATGCAGTTTTTATTTTGTTTTAAAATCACAAAATATTACTGTCGCAAGTAGAACTTCGTAAAATCCGAGAAATTGCCAGAAATGTGGCACCAGTACAGAAACATTATACAAGAAAGTAATCGTGTGTCAACTGTCAGTTAACAATTCGCAAGAAGAAATCACTACATTTGTCAACGAAGATATTTCACCGCCACTTTCTAGTACACTGGATTACTGGAACGTATATTTCTCCAATATACAGGATATTTAAAAATGTGATAACTAGGGATCGGATTTATAGGCACTAAATGTTTGCTAAGTAAACACTAAAAATACAGATTCAGTAAAATGTCTCCCAAAATGCACTATAAATTCACTATAACAAAAGAGAGTCATGGCAACATATGCTGCAAAAAACTCGCTAAAGACATACAGAACGGCCGCTCGGGCTCCGGCCTTGACATTTCTCGAGAAGGGGAAGCGTTGTTGCCAGTTCTTTAGCGGCAATTTCAAGGAACAATACGTGTTTTAAATAATTCACGTAATTGCATATTTCACAAACCAGTAGTCATATTATAATGGCGATAATAATAGCGCTTAGGAACACTAAAAATCGGAATTAACGCAAGCAAAATAATACAAAAGAAATTTCACCAGCGCAACCAGCTAAAGCCACGTGGCTCAAATAAATTTAAGCTGTCAACATGGTGTTAGTTTCGGAAGCGAAGCGTAGCAGCGACAATGCTGATTGGCGCTAGCAGACACTATTAACTTTCTGACCACAACACCGGAAGTAGGGACTCCCAGTGCTACCAACAGATGCAGTTAGTGTGTGTGAAAAGTGTGAACGAAATATTCGAATAGAGTAGTGCTGTAATAAATATCTTGCATAATAATGTAATTGTAAGGTGTATTTCAGTATTTTGAAGCTATTATAGTCCTATATTTTCATTCTAAGGCCAATTTGAGTATATGTTTACAATTGCCCATTGCTGAATGTTGATACCCTTAACTTTTTCCCTCCATCTCTTGCAATCGCAAAACGTCACAGCCAGAGATACAACGGCCGAACTGTAGAATATTTCTCTATGGGAAATAGTTCTACATTTATTCAAAATTTCATAAATGGCTCTACAGCAAGTTACAATAACAGATACTGTCGTATAATTAAAATTTATATAAATCAACTTCACTAATTAAGTACCATAATGCGTAGAAAGGTGTGGAGTAATTAACTATGTCAAAAACCAAAACATGGATTTGGGGGGCGGGCCTTAATTATCTGAAGCTTTTGTGGGATTTGTTTCAAATTTATAACACTTATTTATGTCAGCGATCAAGAATCGAATAATACCAAGGTTCAGCTTTCTAGTTACAATAGTTTCTGAGGAATTAACAGTTTTTGTGTAAATAACTGGCGATTTTCAAAATGTCCCACGTATTGTAATTTATAAATTTAATGCTTGTGGTATAAGTTTCTGCACCCACTTTAACCTATTAATGACCTGTACCTATGTGAAATATTTATCTTCGCCATATAAACGAAGGTAAAAAAAAATCATACCCATTTAACCATCTTTATTTTCCTAAGCGTTTTCAGTAAGAAGTAAGCATTATAATCCTTTTCAATACAAATAACAAAAGAACAAAAGGTTTAAATGGGTACAGTTAATATACAGTTGTTCTTAGTGGCATGTTTAGAATTTCATACAGATTAATAGAAAAGTGCATCGTGTGGGACATTTTGAGGTTAGGAAAAAGCAGAAAATATGGAATCTGAGAAATATTAGGTGAAATTATGTAGTAGTAGCTACGATACAGGTGTAGGTTTATTTAAATAGTCATCTGATATTTCTGTACTGCCACCAGAAAAAGAACTATGTTATTGAAATATGAATATATTAATTTTAAGACAAAAAACTAAATTTGGGATTGTTGTAAGTTATTGGTCAATTTACATAGATGTATCTACTTAATAAACAGCTTTTTGTATATCCAATGTGCGGCAGTAAGAAATTTCTCTTCCCAGAAAACTTCACGCTGAAACAAACAAATGCAAAAGCTGTTGTCACAAATTACAAGCAAAAGAAATTGGCTAAAATGGCAGTTTTAGGCACTAATAAGCAGAATAGGCACTAACGTATGAAACAGGCATTTATAGGTACTGTTAAAAATAAGAAATTAGCTAATAATTGTGACAAACGTGCTTATAACTTAAAAGCCTACGTTTCTGAACAAAGGAATAAAATAGGCAAATAGGGCATAATCCGACCCCAGTTATAACCACAAATGTATAACTGCATATATAAATGTCAACAATGACAAAACACTACTACTACGCGCATCACTGAACAAAAGACTGTTTCAGTAAATCAAATGTCAGGTCAGGAGATGGCGTGGGTGTAGATAATTAATTATGTCAAAGAAGCGTAACTACTTAACTTGATGATCAAGCTGAATAGATCTCTGCTCCTTAAGTCAACGGATTTCCATTTTTAGGGCTGCTTTCCAAGAGGAGCTAAACTGAAATCCAGCTACAGGATGACACCGAAATTATGGGTTGACAGAAGCAGTCATGAGAGATGTCGAAGGAATGTTGGTTCTTTGTGACGACCAAGGCCAAGACCAGTCCAGTTGGGGAAAGCGTTGTAACAATGCCATGAATGAAAGAAGCAATGTCCTTAGAAGGTTTCTAAAGGAATTGTCACTTGACTTATATCAATAGGGAGTTCTTCGGATCGTTTACAATGGCGACCAAAACAGCCACAAAAGGTCTTTGGTTTGAAAAAGGAATTTGGAGAGTGAAAGTTATATATAAATACACACGCGCAGTTGTGGTTAGGGCAGTCGTCGGTGTATAGCCGATATGGCTATATCGCGGCTAGGAAGCCATTATAAACATTCTTCGGCGTGAAGCCGCGGAGAAGAGTCAGACGTGAAGCCTATTAGAGCGGACAACTTGTTCGGTGTTTCATAATTGTCGGTTCATATATACGAGAGGAACAAATAAAGTTTAACGAACAATAAACATTCTGCCGTCAGTCTCCGTGAACAGTGATCAATTGTGGTAACCCTCGTTCGCCAATCATTAGATATTTGATCGCCACCATCATCATTTTATTTACAAACTGGCGCGCCAACGCGGGGCACGATAGGAGAAGGACGTTCGACAACAAGTGGAGCTCGATACGAGAAGGAGTTTCAACCCGACGACGAGGTTCAACAAGAGAAGCAGATTCAACCTAGAAGGAGGTTCAACCTAGAAGGAGTTTCAACCCGACAGCGAAGTTCAACAGGTGAAGGTGGTTCGACAGGAGGACGGTCGACCCATCAAGAAATTCGTCAACAGTTCGACTGTAAAGAAGAAAGGAGGCCGGCATCGTCATCAGTGACATCATGAGGAGCCAGTAAAAACAATCAAAGGTACAGAGTGTTAAATTATATACTATACTACTGTGAATGTATTTAAGGAGTGGAAAAATGCTGGGTCAAAATTCTGTAGAAAGCATGGGAGTTCAGGAGGTTGATGCTAGTAGCAGTAGGCAGGAAGTTGAAGTACCAGAGTGTAGTGTAACTGTCCAAAAGAATGTAGAAATGGAAAGAAGTATGTTAGGGGCACTCAGAGAAATGTTTGCAAGTTTCAGTAAAAATATAGAGAATGAGAATCAAAGTTTAAGTAAAAAGATAGATGATAATACTCAAAGTTTAATAAAAGAGATGAAGGCAAGTAATCAAAGTTTAATAAAAGAGATGAAGGATAATAATCAAAGTTTAAAAAGGTAGAAGGAAAGATAGAAAGTGGTTTTCAGAAGTTAGAGGTAGGACAAAAAGAACTAGGAAAGAAGTTAGACAATCGACAACAGGCGTTAGAAAATTTCGGGAAAGATAGTCAGGAAGTAGAGAACGTAAGAGAAGAAGCTGATCAGGTAACAGACAATGTAGGAAAAGATGTTAGTGAGGAGACGGAGAATGCTGAAAATGAAGTTATGAATCTAACTAATGAAAGGTTAGATAGTGAAAACAGAAAACTTGGGGAGGAAATAGTACAGCAATTAGACGAAGAAATAGGAATGGCTAGATAAGAGTTAGGAGAAACTAGGAGTAGACTAGAAGTATCAGAGAGGGAAAATAGAATACAGACGAGGAATTTGGAGAGAATCACAAGTGAAATGAACGAGTTAGCAATGGAGATCACGGTGACAAAGGAAACTGAAATTTTGAATCTAGTTAATGAAAGGTCAGATAGTGAAAACAGAAAACTTGTGGAGGAAATAGTACAGAACTTAGGAAAAGAAAGAGAAATGGCTAGAAAAGCGTTAGAAGAAACTAGGAGTAGATTAGAAGTATCAGAATGGGAAAATAGAAAACATACAAGGAATTTGGAGAAAACCACAAATGAAATTACTGAGGTAACAATAGGTATCACGGCGACGAAAGAAACATTGAAAGGCATTCAAAATCGAGGGAGAAACGAAAGAGAAATATTAAAATATTTCGGGCAAGGGGCACAGTTCCATCAGAATATGTGTAGAAAAGATAAGACAAGATATCGATGTACAATACCTAAGCTAGATATGGAAAAATCATGGGGATGTAGAATAAATAAGTCCTTTATACATGGAAAAGTCCGCAAAATTCTCTTGTATTTCGAAGTACGTTGTGTGATGATGAATTTTCTTGTAAATGGTGGGAACTTAGGCTAAAGTATCTAAAATTGCCATAATAAATTGTAAAAGGAGAAGAAACAAACTTGTAAAATGTGTATGATAAGTATAAATAGTGTAGTGTAAAATGTAAAGGTTAAGTATAAACAGTGTCGTGACAGTGCAGTGAAACTTAAAACTAAACAAGTGAAAAAAATATAATAATGAAAATCAGAACACTTAAAGACTTTTGAAAATAATATTTGTATACAATCATAAAGAGGTATTCGGAAATGTATGAGAAAAAAATTAACCAGTTAAAAAAAATATCAGAACAATGAAAGACTTTTGAAAAGAATATTTATATAGAATCAAGAAGAGGAACTCAGAAATGATGTATACAAATATAATATTATTAATGTACCATTGATTCAACATGGGAGTGTATCTGTTTGAATTGTTTCAAGTGTAACAATGATATGAATTATTTTAAGTAGATCAGATGGAAAAAAAGAAGATGTAGATTGAAATATTTTCCGAGTAATAGTTAAAAATTGAAAACTGCAGAACAGAATGTTGGTAAATTTTAAATGAACTATTGTTATGTAGCTAGGTGAATAATTTTTAGGAAATGTCATGTAAAAATTAATGTTGTGAAAAGAAATTGTAAAACGAATTGGAAGTTGCTGACAAAGGTCTAATATTTTGCGTTATATTTGGGCAAGACATATATATTATTTCATTATTGGATAATAAAATAACATCTATGGGGGCATTTGATACTGAAATTATGGGTTGACAGAAGCAGTCATGAAAGATGTCGAAGGAATGTTGGTTCTTTGTGACGACCAAGGCCAAGACCAGTCCAGTTGGGGAAAGCGTTGTAACAATGCCATGAATGAAAGAAGCAATGTCCTTAGAAGGTTTCTAAAGGAATTGTCACTTGACGTATATCAATAGGGAATTCTTCGGATCGTTTACAATGGCGACCAAAACAGTCACAAAAGGACTTTGGTTTGAAAAAGGAATTTGGAGAGTGAAAGTTATATATGAATACACACGCACAGTTGTGGTTAGGGCAGTCGTCGGTGTATAGCCGATATGGCTATATCGCGGCTAGGAAGCCATTATAAACATTCTTCGGCGTGAAGCCGCGGAGAAGAGTCAGACGTGAAGCCTATTAGAGCGGTCAACTTGTTCGGTCTTGAATATTTGTCAGGTCATCAAAATTTATCGAGAAATATAATTAGCATTCAGTCACTATAAACCGTGATTGGTAACCCTCGGTCGGCAGCTTCCATTTCGAGGTTTGAAATAAGAAGCAGTGAATAAATAATTTGGAGACGGGCATTCCAGTGTTGTAAAATTTCCTTCTCACACACATCCACGCATACCCTGAGAGAAACCTCATTGCTCACTATAATATTTGCTTCAAATTGGTGCACAACGTGGAGCTGTGGTAACACTTGATCGCCACCACGACCATTAAATCAGTTACAAGGATTAAGCGTGCTCCTTTCGGAGGAAAGACCAAAGCCTCTTTAAATCTCCACTGCCAGTAACTGTTGCATTTTGCCAAGATATTCGTCTCCCGAAGGTTGGCTCTATGATAGTTATCAAAGCAATGCTTTGCCAGTCCAGATTTCTGATACTTTCCCTAGAAAATCTCGAACATATTCGTCGCTAGGAAAGCTTCAGGTCTTGTTTTCCTTACGCAATAGTTTTTTTTGAAAGTCTGTTTATCACAGCAAGACTCACGTGACAGAAAAAGAAGTAGACCTGACCCCGAAAGACTGAAAATGCTAACATAAAAAAAACGTACATACCTGGACCTTTTTCTTTTAAATGTCTAATGTAATGTTTACAAATAAGAATTATAATGATTTTAAACTTTTTCTAATATTATTGGCATTACGATCTTCCCCGAAATTCTATTTTGTCTCGAAAATAGAACACGAAATGACGTGATCGAGTACCGTGGAAATATCGTGTATCGATATCGACAAATATTCGTATCGATCCATTCCTAATTTAACCTCTGATTTGATTTCCTTTAGAACATTTAAACCACCAAATAACTAAACCAACTCATGCTTATCAACAAGCACAACCAAGTTTGAACCTTGTTTCCTTTGGTAACCTTCCCTCAACACTGATTCCTACAAAAATATTATTCACGGTGAAATTTAGACTAAGTATCGTTCAACTGAAGCAGATTAATTATCAAAATATGATCTATTCCTATTTGAAGGAGAATGTGCAACACCAGGGTTCGTATTCTGATAATAAATATTTCAATGCTGACATCACATCTGTTGCTATAGGTCCTGCATTCTGAAAATGGATATTTATCAGATCATTTTTGTTTATCTCGTGCCATTGTCTATTTTAAGGAGCAGTTTTCTTAAACTATACGTCATTATTTATGTAAACTGCATATAATGAAGGAATTATATTAGAGTGGGATGAACTGGAGCATCTGTTGGAAAGCTACTGCCATCTAGTATAACATGATGTACTGCAAGCTCCTAGCTCCCACCAGATGGCTATACTTGAAGTGTAATGGCGATGTCTGCCAAAAACAAATCATTTTGGATAGTTGGAAGGTAATTATGCAATTTTTATTTCATTTTAAAATCAGAAAATATTGGCGTCGCAAGTAGAACTTAGTAAATCCTGAGAAATTGCCAGGAATGTGGTACCAGTACAGAAACATTATACAAGAAAATAATCGTGTGTCAACTGTCAGTTAACAGTTCCAAAAAGAAATCACTACATATCTCCTGTCAACTCCTCTTTAGAGTGTACTGGATTACTGGAAAATAAATTCAACATTTACAGAAGTGAAATAAAATAATCGCTAAATATTTTTGTATTCCACCTGCAACATGTTCAGGCCGCGCCGTGGCTCAATGGTTAGACCAAGGCGGACCGGGTTGGATCCCAGGCGACCGCAAAGTGAGATTTGTGGGTGACAACACGGCGCTTGGGCGGGTTTTCTCCGGGATCTCCGGTTTCCCCCGCCATCTCGCTCCACCGATGCTCCATCTTGATCTCATGTATCATCAATGTCACCGCCTGCGGTGCCGTATGTAGTAAATGCGGGCGTTGAGCACTACACACACACTGCAAAATGTCCGAAATTTTCTCGGGAAACAAGCCAAGTGAAAAGACGATTGGAAATCGACATTTCGGGAACGTACGTTTCTCCCATATTCAGGACATTTAAGGAATCTGATAAATAGGGATCGGATTTATGGGCAATAAAAATGTGTCAAATAGGCAGCCAATAGTGGCACTAAAATGGGCAAAATAGACGCTTAAACAGGTACTAAGAATTTGCTAAGCAAACACTAAAAAATACACATTCAGTAAAATGGCTCCCAAAATGCACTATAATTTGACTATAACAAAAGACAATCATCGCAACATATGCTGCAAAAACACATACGGAACACTCGTTTTCTGGCACTGACTTTTCTCGAGAAGGGGAAGCGGTGTTGCCAGTTCTTTGGCGGTAATTTCAAGGAACAATGTGTATTTTAAATATTTCACGTAATTGCATATTTCACGAACCAGTAGCCATAATACAATAGCGATAATTATAGGGCTTAGGAACACTAAAAATCGGAATTAACGCACGTCAAAAAATATCAAAGAAAGTTCACCAGCGCAAGCAGCTCAAGCCACGTGGCTCAAACAATTTTAACCTGGCAACATGGAATTCGGTTCAGAAGCCACGCTAGTGCTGATTGGTGCTAACAGACACTTTTAACTTCCTGACCACAACAACGGAAGTAGAGACTGGCAGTACTACCAACAGATGCAGTTAGTGTGTGTGAAATATGTCAACGAAATATTCTAATAGAGTGGTGTTGTAATAAATATCTTGCATGATAATGAAATTGTAAGTTGTATTTCAGTGTTTTGAAGCTAATATAGTCATATATTTTCATTCAAAAATAATTTTGAGCATATGCCTACAATTGCTCATTACTGTATGTTGGTACTATTAACTTTCCCCCTCCACCTCTTGCAGTCACAAAACGTCACAGCCGGAGATACAGCGGCCGAACTGTAGACTATTTCTTTACGGGAAACAGTTCTACATTTATTCCAAATTTCATAAATGGCTCTACAGCAAGTTAAAATAACAGATACTGTCGTATAATTAAAATATATATAAATCCACTTCATTAAGTAAGTACCATAATGTGCAGAAAGATGCGGAGTAATTAACTATGTCAAAAAACAAAAACATGGATTTGGGCGGGGCGGGCCTTAAGTATGAAAATGGAAATATCTGAAGCTTTTGTGTGATTTGTTTCAAATTTATAACATTTATTTATGTGAGCGGTCAAGAATGGAATAATACCAAGGTTCAGCGTTCTAGTTACAATAGTTTCTGAGGAATTAACAGTTTATGTCTAAATTACTGGCGATTTTCAAAATGTCCCACGTATTGTAATTTTAACAATTAATGTTTGGGATATAATTTTCTACACCCAATTTAACCTATTAATGACTTGTAAATATGTGAAATATTTATCTTCGCCATGTAATCCAAGGGAAAAAATAATCATACACATTTAACCATCTTTATTTTCCTAAGCGTTTTCAGTAAGAAGTAAGCATTTTAATCCTTTTCAATACAAATAACAAAAACACAAATAATATGAATGTTTACACTTAATATGCAGTTGCTCTTACAGACATGTTTAGAATTTCATACAGATTAATAACATTTAAGTTAATTTTAAGTTAGGAAAATGTAGAAAATATGGAATCTGAGAAATCTTAGGTTGAAATTACTTAATAGCAGCTACGATTCAGGTGTAGGTTTATTTAAATTGTCATGTGACTTTTCCGTGCTGCCGCTAGAAGAAAACTATATTATTGAAGTATGTCTATATTATTTTCGTTAATTGATAGAAATTAGTCCTTTCTCCACACTAGCTGTACATAGGCTAAGATATTTTATTAATAGAGTCAACTTGAAAAATTAAATGTCAGATGTTTTTTCATGTTGACTATATCTATATTAATTTTAAGAGAAAACTAAGTTTGGAATTATTGTAAGTTTTGGGTCAATTAGCACAGATGTGTCTCCTTAATAAACCCCTTTTTGTATATCCATTGTGCAGCAGGAAGAATATTCTCTTCCCCGAAAACTTCACGTTGAAACCAACAAATGCAAAAACAATGCTCACAAATTACAAGCAGGAGAAATTGGCTAGAAAGGCAGTTTTAGGCATTAATAAGCAGAATAGGCACAAACGTATGAAATAGGCATTTATAGGCACTATAAAACTATGAAATTAGGCTACTAATTGTAGAAAACTTGCTTATAACTTAAAAGCCTAGATTTCTGAACAAAGGAATAAAATAGATAAATAGGGCAAAATACGCGCGTCACTGCACAAAAGGCTGTTTCAGTAAATCAAATGCCAGGTCAGCAGATGGCGTTAGTGTAGAAAATTGATTAGGTCAAAGAAAGGTAACTACTTAACTTGATTATCAAGCTCTATAGATCTGTGATCCTTAAGTCGACGGATTTCCATTTTAAACCTGCTTTCCCGGAGGAACCATCAAATACATTCAAACACTGCTAAACCTCTCTCTCAGGAAAATGCTTCCCGTTCCCATCTGCACCACAAACGTCTCCCTCCATCAAGAAGTCCGCATCGCGAACATCCCCGACGCATTGGAAAAAAGAGCCTCCTCCATCTGGGCGCGCATTCGCCTGCATAAAAACCCTTTAATCCATAACATCGCAAAAGGTCAGCCAAAACACCGCAAATATAAACGGGTGAAAATAAAAAATAAGGACGGCTCGCCACCTATTGCACGCCCAAAATTCTCGGCCCAAGGCCTCACAAACCGACGACAGGGGCCGCCACTCCCGGGCCGCCCAAGGAACTGAGCGACATGCTGCAGCACAGCCGGACAGCTGAGTGTAAATAGTGTACTAAGTGAAGTGAAGTGTGCGTGAATGAGTGTGTGAGTGCGAGGTAAGTACTACGTATGCCCATGAGTGCGTGCGTGAGTGTGTGTTACATATGGAAATAAAATCACAAAAAAAAAAAAAACATAAAATTCAAGTAAAAACTGGATCACCTAAATGAAAACAAACTAACTAAAGCTTTTCTCGGTGCGCTCATAAAGGGACGCCATATGGGCTTTATGTAAAGCCATGACGTCAAAACCAACAAAAACTGAAAACTGTAATATAATGCAAATGTAGAGCCTGTAAGCCGGGTCCATTGTACCGGCACCAGGTTTATCAAACAAAAATAAAAGGCCTAAGCCTAAGCTGAACTGAAATCCAGCATCAGGATTAAGCGTGCTCATTTCGGAGGAAATGACCAAATCCTCTTTAACTCTCCACTCCCAGTAACTGTTGCATTTTGCCAAGATGGTCGACTTCCGAAAGTTGACTCTATGGTCGCTATCAAGACAATGCTCTGACAGTCCAGACTTCTGATACTTTCCCAAGAAGATCTCGAACACATTTTTCGCCTGGAAAACTTCAGGTCTTGTTTCCCTTGTGCAACAGTTTTTTCTGAAGAACTGTTTATCACAGAAAGTCTCATATGTGACAGAACAAAAAGTAGACTTGACCTCGAAAGACTGAGAATGCTAATATGATTTTGAACAAAACGTACAAACCTGGACCTTTTTCTTTTAAATTTCTAATGTAATGTTTACAAATAAAAATATCAATGGTTTTAAACTTTGTCTATTTAATTTTATTGTCATTACACTCTTCCCCGAAATTCTAATTTGTATTGAAACTATAAGACGAAATGACGGGATCAAGTTTCGTGGAAATATCGTGTATGGATATGGAGTAGTACTGGTATCGATCCTTACCTAATTTAGGCTCTGACTTGTTTTTCCTTTGGAACATTTAAACCACCAAATAAACAAACCTACTTATGTTTATCAACAAGCACAACCAAGTTTGAACCTTGTTTCCTTCGGTAAACTTTCCTCAACACTGATTCCTCCTAAAATATTATTCACGGTGAAATTTTTGTTTTAAAAATCCTTACGTTCAACTGAAGCAGATTAATTAACAAAGTATGATCGTTTCGAATTTTAAGTAAAAAGTGCAGCACTAGGGTTCATATTCCGATAATAAATATTTTATATCTTACATCATATCTGTTGATAATAGTCCAAGTTTCTGAAAATAGATATTTATCAGGTCATTTTTGTTCGTCTCTTGCCATGGTAACTTTAAGGAACATTTTTCTTCAACTATACGGAATTATGTTAACTGACCTTGTTTACTTCGGCAACCTTTCCTCAACACTGATTGTTAAATATTATTCACAAAGTAATTATATTACGTTGTTTAAAAAATCATAACGTTCAACTGAAGCAGGTTAATTAATTAATTAATTAATTAGCAGGTTCCTATTTTAAGTGGAAAATGCAACAACAGGGTTCATATTCTGATAATAAATATTTTAATGCTGGCATCATATCTGTTGCTATAGGCCCAAGTTTCTGAAAATGGAAATTTATCAGGTCATTTTTGCTTATCTCGTGCCATTGTCTATTTTAAGGAACATTTTTCTTCAACTCTACGTCATTATTTATGTTAAGTACATATAATGAAGGATTCATATTAGATTGGAATGAACTGGAGGATCTGCTAGGAAGCTACTGCCATCTAGTACACCAAGATGTACTGCACGTTCCCGGTTCCCACCAGATGGCTATATTTGAAGTGTAATGGCGATGTCTGCCAAAAACAAATTATTTTGGATACTTCGAAGGTAAGTATGAAATTTTTATTTTGTTTTAAATTCACAAAATATTACTGTCGCAAGTAGAACTTCGTAAAATCCGAGAAATTGCCAGAACTGTGGTACCAGTACAGAAACATTATACAAGAAAGTAATCGTGTGTCAACTGTCAGTTAACAATTCGCAAGAAATCACTACATATCTCAACGAGGATTTGTCACTGCCACTTTCTAGTACACTGAATTACTGGAACACAAATTCAAAATTTAACGAAGTAAAATAAAACAAAATCATCGCTAAATATTTGTGTATTTCACCTGCAACATGTCCGAGAACTTCTCGGGAAACTAGCCGGGTGAAAAGACGATTAGTAATCAACCTTTCGGGAACGTGCATTTCTCCAATATACAGGATATTTAAAAAATGTGATAACTAGAGATCGGATTTATAGTCACTAAAAGTTTGCTAAGTAAACACTAAAAATACAGATTCAGTAAAATGGCTCCCAAAATGCACTATAATTTCACTATTACAAAAGACAGTCATCGCAACATATGCTGCAAAAAAAACTCGCTAAAGACTACAGTTCGGCCGCTCTTTCTCCGGCTCTGACATTTCTCGAACAGGGGAAGCGCTGTTGCCAGTTCTTTAGCGGCAATTTCAAGGAACAATGCGTGTTTTAAATAATTCACGTAATTGCATATTTCATGAACCAGTAGTCATAATATAATAGCGATAATTATAGGGCTTACGAACACTAAAAGTCGGAATTAACGCACGCACGCAAAATATATCAAAGAAAGTTCACGAACATAAGCAGCTAAAGCCACGTAGCTCAAGCAAATTTAACCTGGCAACACGGTGCTGGATTCGGAAGCAATGCCTAGCAGCGACAATGCTGATTGGCGCTAGCAGACACTTTTAACTTCCTGATCACAACACCGGAAGTAGAGACTCCTAGTACTACCAACAGATGCAGTTACTGTGTGTGAAAGTTGTGAGCGAAATATCCGAATATAGCAGTGCTGTAATAAATATCTTGCATGACAATGTAATTGTAAGGTGTATTTTAGTGTTCTGAAGCTAATATAGTCCTATATTTTCATTTTAAAGGTAATTTTGAGGATATGTTTACAATTGCTCATTACTATATGCAGTCCGTCATTAGTACCCCTACTTGAGTGGTCAGTACTTTCCGACCTCTTCGGCAGTGATCATTACCCCTTTAACATTGATTTTTCTGGCCGCCAATGTGTACCTTCTCGACATCCGCGGTGGATTATTTCCAAAGCTAACTGGGGAAAATTCCAATCCCTCATACACCTCATCGACGATGGTTTCGACTCCATCGATGCAATGGTTGAATATTTTACTTGCTCGATACTGCTCGCTGCAGAATCCAGCATTCCTCGAGGTTCATCTACACCACGTCGTATCCCTGTACCGTGGGGGTCTGAGGAATGTAGTTTGGCTGCCAAAGCACGCAAACGTGCTTTGCGCGTTTTTCAGCGGCACCCGACGGAAGGGAACTTCGTCGCCTTCAAACGTTCTCGCACTAGGGCACGCTTTATACTGCGCAACGCAAAGCGTAAATCTTGGGAAGCCTATGTGTCTTCCCTTTCCCGGCGCAGCTCTACCCAACAAGTATGGACAGCTGTTCGGTGGAAGTATGGCAAGTATCGCCGGACGGTAATTCCCGGCCTTGCTATAAACGGTTCCATGTGCACCACCGAGCAGGACATCGCTGAATTCCTAGCTACCACATTTGCTGCTACTAGCCAAACTGCCCACTACGATGCTCTCTTCCTGCCTATTAAGGTAAAGACGGAGCGGGTACCACTTAATTTTAATAGTGACTGCACAGAGCCGTACAATCAACCTTTTACCGCTGCCGAGCTGGGCCATTCTCTAGCGTTAGCAAAGGGTTCTTCTCCAGGTCCCGATGACATACACCGACAGATGCTGCTACATCTTCCATCTGAGGCGCTCTGTCTCCTTTTAAACATCTATAACCGCATTTGGCATGAGCGGGTTTTCCCTTCCTCCTGGCGAGAGGGTATTGTCATCCCCATCCCTCGACCCGGAAAGGACCGCACACTTCCATCTATCTACCGCCCCATTTGCCTGAAGAGAGTCATCTGTAAGACCTTCGAGCGAATGATAAACGCTCGGTTAAATTGGTGGCTAGAAAAACATAACCATCTGTCCAACTTGCAATGCGGTTTTCGTCGCCATCGCTCAAGTGTCGGTAATCTAACACGCCTTGAGGGGTATATTGCCGATGCCTTTCTACTGAAGCAGCATGCCGTGGGCGTGTTCCTCGACCTGGAGAAGGCCTATGACAGCACTTGGCGGTAAGGCATACTCCGTAAACTACATGGTATGCCTGGTCATCTACCCGAATTCCTATGCAACTTTTTAAAACTTCGCCATTTTCGTGTGAGTATAGGAAACACGATATCCCGGGAGCGGATACAGGAGAACGGCGCACCTCAAGGGTCGATTTTGAGCGTCGCCCTTTTTGCCGTAGCTATCAACGGCATCACTAGTGCCGTTCGAAGCGGAATACCATCATCACTCTATGTTGACGACTTCGCACTTTATTATAGGTCAGCCAACATACATCACATTGAGCGCCAACTGCAGCTGACCATCACCCAGCTAGCAGCTTCGGCGCTTCAAACCGGCTTCCGCTTTTCAGCTGCGAAGACACAGTGTATGCACTTTCATCGCCTACGAGGTATTCACCCACCTCCTGATCTTCATTTGAACGGCACACCCCTGCCATTTGTCTCGCACCTGAAGTTCTTGGGCCTCTACTTGGACAGACAACTCAACTGGGAACACCACATACGTCTCCTTCGAGCCTCTTGCGATCGTTCTCTGCGGGTGCTGAAGGTATTATCTGGAGCATCTTGGGGGGGGGGGGGCGATCGCACTTCAATGTTGAGGCTGTACCGCTCTCCAGTTCGGTCCAAGCTAGACTACGGCAGTATTAATTATGGCGCAGAGACCGCCTCTAATCTTCACCTTTTAGACACCGTGCATCATACTGGCATCCGCCTTGCCGCAGGAGCTTTCTGCACCAGTCGAGTCGAGTGCCTGTATGCAGACTCAGGCGAACCTCCACTCCATATTCGTCGCTCGCTGTTACTCTGCTCGTACGTCTCGAAGTTGGCAAGTTATCACAATCATCCTTGTTTTAAACCAGTTCTCTGTCCAGATTTAGTCCACCGTTATATGCGCCCTGGTTCCCGGACACGCCCAATGGGAATAAGATTTCGGGATCTCCTACATTCGCATGGCCACCGAGTGCCTCGTGTGGAGAGGTCGTCAATCTGCCCTTATCCTGCATGGCAGCTCAATCGTGCGCGGTTCGGTCTCGCTCTTTCAAGCAAATCTAGACTCGCTACTCCACATTCGGTGTTCCGACAACTTTTTGCCGAACTACTGGGCCGTTACCCTAACTATGTTCCGGTGTTTACAGACGGTTCTCAGTTAGGTAGCACTACGGGTTGCGCGTTCTTTATTAACAGTGAGGCTCATAAATTTCGCTTTTTCTGGACTCCACTCCAGTTTTCTCCGCAGATCTATATGCCATTTTCTATTTGCTCCTTTTTATCTGCAAGTTAGCTCCTGGCTCTTTTATCGTCTGCACTGACTCTCTAAGTGCTCTTCAGGCCTTGCAACAGCACACTGCCGCTCACGCCCTTGTTTTAAAAATACAGACCCAGATCTCGCAAATGCTCAGTCACGGATACAATTTTGTTTTTACTTGGACCCCAGGCCATGTGGGGATTTCCGGGAACGAGGAGGCGGACGCGGCTGCTAAGTCCGCTTGCCGTTTGCCCCGCAGTTTAACAACTAAGGTGCCATACCAGGATGTGCAACGTTTTTTCCGTCGCCAACTCCTATCTGCTTGGCAGCACTCCTGGACAGCTTTGGAAGGCACACAACTCCGGGCAATAAAGGAGAGCGTACAACCCTGGCTAACTTCCTGCAGGGATAACCGGCCAGCCTGGGTGATACTCACCCGGCTGAGAATTGCGCACACACGAGAGACTCATGGCCATTTGTTAAGAGGGGAACCGGCCCCTGTGTTTGCTCCGTGTGCAGTACGCCTCACTGTGCGGCACATATTACTCGAGTGCCGGCAGTACGCCCGCGTTCGCCAGTCAGTAGGCTTGGGGACTAGCTGGGTGTTTTAGGGGACGACGCAGTGGCCGTTATTAAGGCACTGCGGTTTGTTTTTAAAATCGATTTTAATAAACAAGTCTTACTTGCATTGTATATTTATTAATTTTAGAGATTTTAAATTATTAGTCTTTAGATGGTTTTTATGTCCGTTTAACAGTTGAGTGTTTTTTATTATATTTTACCTTTTTAGCTAATTTTATTATAGCTTTTAGGTTTTAGTGTTGACTTCGGGCCCAAATGACCTTGTTGTCGACGGGCCATAAAACACCACACACTCACTCACATTGCGCACCCAAAATTCCTAGGCCAAGACCTCACAAACTGCCGGCAGGTGCCGCCACTCCCGGGCTGCCCAAGGAACTGAGCGACATGCTGCAGCACAGCAGGTCAGCTGAGTGTAAATAGTGTACTAAGTGAAGTCTACGTGAAAGAGTGTGTGAGTGCGTGGGACGTACTACGTATGTCCATGAGAGCGTGCGTGAGTGTGTGTTATATGTAAAAAAAATCACAAAATAAAACAAAATTCAAGCAAAAACTGCTTGAAACGGACTAACTGAAGCTGTTCTCGGTGCGCCCATAAAGGGACGCCATATGGGCTTTATGTAAAGCCATGACGTCAAAACCAACAAAAACTGAAAAAATCTAATATAATGCAAATGTAGAGCCTGTAAGCCGGGTCCCTTGTACGGGCACCAAGTATATCAAACAAAAATAGAAGGCTGAACTGAAATCCAGCATTAGGATTAAGCGTGCTCCTTTCGGAGGAAATGACCAAAGCCTCTTTAAATCTCCGCTCCCAGTAACTGTTGTATTTTGCCAAGATGGTCGTCTCCCGAAGGTTGGCTCTATGGTCGTTAACAAAACAATGCTCTGACAGTTCAGACTTGTGATACTTTCCCAAGAAGTTCTAAAACGTATTCGTCGCCAGGAAAGCTTCATGTCTTGTTTTCCTTCCGCAACAGTTTTTTCTGAAGGACTGTTTATCACAGCAAGACTCATGTGACAGAAAAAGAAGTAGACTTGACCCCGAAAGACAGAAAATGCTAATATGATTTTGAACAAAACGTACGAACGTCGACATTTTTCTTTTAAATGACTAATTTAAGGTTTACAAATAAGAATGCTAATAGTTTTAAACTTTGTCCATTTAATTTTATTGGCATTAAACTCTTCCCCGAAATTCTATTTTGTATCGAAACTAGAAGACGAAATAACGTGATCGATTATCATGGAAATATCGTGTATCGATATCGAGAAATACTGGTATCGATCCATCCCTTATTTGGGCTCTGATTTGTTTTTCCTTTGGAACATTTAAACCAACTCATGCTTATCGACAAGCACAACCGAGTTTGAACCTTATGTCCTTCGGTAACCTTTCCTCAACGCTGATTCCTCCTAAAATATTATACAACGATGTTTTAAAAATCGTAACGTTCAACTGAAGCAAATTAATTAACAAAGAACGGTAGATTTGTATTGGTAATAGAAATTGCAACACCAGGGTTCATATTCTGATAATAAATCTTTTTATGCTGGCATCATATCTGTTGCTATAGGTCCAGAATTCTGAAAATGGATATTTATCAGGTCATTTTTGTTGATCTAGTGCCATGGTCTACTTTAGGGAGCATTTTTCTTAAAGTGTACGTAATTTTTTATGTTAAGTACATATAATGAAGGAACTATATTAGGTGGGATGAACTGGAGGTTCTGTTGGGTAGCTGCTGCCATCTAGTTCAACATGATGTACTGCACGTTCCAGGTTCTTGTCAGATGGCTATACTTAGAGTGTAATAGCGTGTCAGCCAAAAACAAATTAATTTGGATACTTCCAAGGTACTTAGGCAATTTTTATTTTGTTTTAAAATCACAAAATATTACTGTCGCAAGTAGAACATCGTTGGGCCCGAGAAATTGTCAGAAATGCGTACCAGTACAGAAACATTATACAAGAAAATAATCGTGTGTCAACTGTCAGTTAACAGTTAGCAAGAAAAAGTCACTACATATCTCTACGACCATTTGTCAGATCCTCTTTCTAGTACCGGGATAACGGGAAAACAAATTAAACATTTACAGAAGTAAAATAAAGTATTCGCTAGATATTTGTGTATTCCAACTGCAACATGTGTGAGATCTTCTCGGGAAACAAGCCAGGTGAAAAGACGATTGGAGATCGCCGTTTCGGGAACGCACATTTCTCACATCATTAGGATATTTTAAAAATGTTATTACTATGGATCGGATTTATAGGCACCAAAAATATGTGAAATAGGCACCCAAAATGGCACTAAACTGGACAAAATACGCACTTCAACAGGCGCTACGATTTTGCTAAGTAAACACTTAGAAATACGCATTTTTAGTAAAATAGCTCCCAAATGACAATCATCGCAACGTATGCTGCAACAAGACCGCGCCGTGGCTCAGTGGTTAGACCACTTGGCTCTCACCAAGGCGGCCCGGGTTCGATTCCAGGCGACCGCAAAGTGAGATTTGTGATGGACAACACGGCGCTGGGAGAGTTTTCTCCGGGACTTCCGGTTTCCCCCGCCATCTTATTCCACCGGTGCCATCAATGCCACGGCCTGCGGTGCCGTATTAACCAAAAGCGGGCGTTAAACACTACACACACACACACACACACACACACACACACACACACACACACACACATGCTGCATCAAAAGCGCTAAACATATACAGAACGGGCGCTCCTTCTCGGGCTCTGACATTTCTCGAGAGAGGGAAGTGGACTGTTGCCACTACTTTAGCGGCAATTTCAAAGAACAATGCGTATTATAAATATTTCACGCATTTGCATATTTCACGAATCAGCATTATTATAATAGCGATAATCATAGGGCTTACGAACACTAAAAATCGGAATTCACGCACGTAAAATATACCAAAGAAAGTTCACCAGCGCAAGCAGCTAAAGCCACGTGACTCACACAAATTTAACCTGGCAACACGGTGTTGGTTTCTGAAGCCACGCCTGTGCTGATTGGCGCTAGCAGACTGTTTTAACTTCCTGACCACAACGGATGTAGAGACTCCCAGTACTGCCAACAGATGCAGTTACTGTGTGTAAAGGTATGAACGAAATATTCGAATGGAGTAGAGCTGTAATAAATATCTTGCATGATAATGAAATTGTAAGGCGTATTTCAGTGTTTTGAAGCTAATATAGTCCTATATTTCTATTTTAAAATAATTTTGAGGATATGTTTACAATTGCTCATTACTGTATGTTGATACTATTAACTTTCCTCTTCCACCTCCTGCAATCACAAAACGTCACAGCCGGAGAACCAACGGCCGGACTGTAGACTATTTCTTTACGGGAAATAGTTCTACATTTATTCCAAATTTCATAAATGGCTCTTCAGCAATTTAAAATAACATACTATCGTATAATTAAAAAATATATAAATCAACTTCACTAAGTAAGAACCATAATGTGCAGAAAGGTGGCCTGACTACCCACACTTCTCATTCTTTCCCAAGAAGATTTCGGACATATTCGTCTGGTCTTGTTTTCCTTCTGCAACAATTTCCTCTGAAAGACTGTTTATCACTGCAAGACTCATATGTGACAGAACAAGAAGTAGACTTGACCCCGAAAGACAGAAAATGCTAACATTTTTAAAAAAATCTTACAAACGTGGAGCTTTTTCTTTTAACTGTGTAATGTAATGTATACAAATAAGAATGCTAATGGTTTTAAACTTTGTTTATTTAATTTTATTGACATCGTACTCTTCCCAAAAATTCTATTTTGTATGAAACTAGAATAAGAAATGACGTGATCGAGTATCGTAGAAATATCGTGTGTCGATATCGACAAATACTGTTATCGAAACATTCTTAATTTAGGCTGTGATTTGTTTTTCATTGGAACTTTTAAACCACCAAATAACTAAACCATCTCATGCTTATCAACAAGCACAACCAAGTTTGAACCTTGTTTCCTTCGGTAATCTTTCATCAACACTCATTCCTACTAAAATATTATTCACAGTGAAATTTTTGTTTCAAAATTCGTCACGTTCTACTGAAGTACATTAATTAAAAACACGATTATCTCCTATTATAAGTAAAAAGTACAACACCATTCATTCGTTCATTCATTCAAGCAGCTGGCGACTGACTGAGGGTCAGCACGATGTGTGTCATTCGTGTACCTGTCCTACACGGACTTAACCACTTAATGACAGGAAATGTGGGGTTTTGCAGGGGGGTGGTTTAAGATAATGTAAATGAAAAGAAGGGAGGTAGCCGTAGCTCCTCATGGTTGCCAACTCGGGTGCAACGCTATGTTAGCACCGCTGGTGTGGTAATTTTTAGGAAGAGTTTAATTTAGAAAGTCTATTAAATTCAAACAGTAATAATTTTAGGTTGAAATAAGAAATCTATTGTTACCGAGTATACCCGCATGCCATGCGGGGAAGCCGGTAGAGCTTGTAGCGTCTTTCGGTGGTTCTATAGTTCCCTAGAGACCTAACCAAGGCGCTCTGATGATTAGGCAAACTCGCGTAGAATTTTGTGGCCCGGCGCCTAATGACATCTTCCACATAGTGGAGAGATAAGGCTTCATGAAGGTATCTGACGGGAAACCTCCAGCAAACAGAATAGATGGCCCTAAGACATCTATTTTGTACACGCTGAATTTGTCGCAGATTGGATCCTGTGGCCATGCCCCAGATCTCACAAGCATAAAGCATATTTGGAAGAATTAAAGCCTGAAAAAGGCGCAACTTAAGGGGTGTCGGAATTCCTGAGCGCATCATGGGGTATAACGAAGCCGAAGCTCCTCACGCCCGATGAGCTACCTCCTGGATGTGACCCCGAAAACTTAGGCCCTTGTCCAGCTTTACACCTAAGTACTTTAGAGAATTTGTCCAATCTATCCTTCTGCCAGAATAGTTAAAGGCGGGGAGGTTGGCGGGAAAGTGACGCTTAGTGAAGAGTATGGCTTGGTTTTTCTCTGGGTTGATAGACAATCGCCAAAGCCTACACCAATCATGAATGAGGCTTAGGTGTCGCTGTATTGGGTTGAAGGTTCTGCGTGCGTTTCTATTTTTGTTGTATAGTAACACGTCGTCCGCATATTGGGCTATGTTGACGTGTTGCTCCGTGGGGAGATCCGCCACATACACGCTAAAGAGTGTAGGGGATAAGACAGAGCCTTCTGGGACGCCTCCTCTGATGGGTCGTCTGGTAGATAGCTTTCCCGCCACAGTAACTGTGAAATGTCTGCGTTTGAGGAATGAGTGTAAAATGTGTGTCATGTGTGCAGGAAGCACCAGGGTGATTAGTTTATGTAGGAGGCCTGCATACCAGGTTGTAGAGAAGGCCTTCTCGACATCCAGAGATACCGCCGCAGTTAATGCCCTTTCCTGGAAACCCAGGGCAGCGGCCTCCACCAGACGGAGCAGCTGCTGTGAAGTCGAGTGCCCAGGACGAAA
The DNA here is from genome assembly GCA_030765055.1 of Mantis religiosa. NCBI lineage: Eukaryota > Metazoa > Arthropoda > Insecta > Mantodea > Mantidae > Mantis > Mantis religiosa. The sequence continues at coordinate 24,622,288 of CM060952.1, forward strand.
ACCAAACTGATGGGGAGGAATAGCTTGAATGTCCCCCAATAGGGGCGACAAGCGGGCTAAAACAAGCCTCTCGAAAACTTTCGAGAGGACTGACAGGAGGCTAATGGAGCGGTAACTGGCGGGGAGAGCCGGATTTTTACCGGGCTTCAAAATGCAAATCACCCGAGCCTCCCACAACTGCCGAGGAAAGTGGCCCAGGGCGAGACACACTTTAAAAACCCGAGTAAGAAAAAGAACGGCTTTGAATGGAAGATGGCGGAGCATGATAGGTGTCAACCCATCAGGTCCCGACGCTTTTTTGGGATTTAGATGCCGGAGTGCGCCCTGGAGCTCACTGGGTCTAATGACAGGTAGTCGGTCCGCCTCAGGAAGAAGACGTCGAAGGCAAGTACAACACCAGGGTTCATATTCTGATAATAAATCTTTTTATGCTGGCATCATATCTGTTGCTATAGGTCCAGAATTCTGAAAATGGATATTTATCAGGTCATTTTTGTTGATCTAGTGCCATGGTCTACTTTAGGGAGCATTTTTCTTAAAGTGTACGTAATTATTTATGTTAAGTACATATAATGAAGGAATTATATTAGAGTGGGATGAACTGGAGATCTGTTGGGAAGCTACTGCCATCTAGTACAACATGATGTACTACACATTACCAGTTCCCACCAAATGGCTATACTTGAAGTGTAATAGCGTGTCCGCCAAAAACAAATTAATTTGGATAACTTCAAGGTACTTAGGCAATTTTTATTTCATTTTAGAATAAGAAAATATTGGTGTCACAACTAGAACATAGTAAATCTTGAGAACTTGCCAGGAATGTGGTACCAGTACAGAAACATTATACAAGAAAATAATCGTGTGTCAACTGTCAGTTAACAGTTCCAAAGAGGAAATCACTACATATCTCCTGTCACCTCCTCTTTCTAGTACACTGGATTACTGGAAAACAAATTCAAAATTTAGAGAAATAAAATAAAATAATCGCTAAATATTTGTTATTCCACCTGCAACATGTCCGAGATCTTCTCGGGAAACAAGCCAATATGAAAAGACGATTAGAAATCGACGTTTCAGGAAACGTACATTTCTCCCATCATTAGGATATTTAAAAAATATTATAACTATAGATCGGATGTATAGGCACTATAATGTGTGAAATAGGCAGCCAAAATGGCACTAAAACAGGCACTACAATTTTGCTAAGCAAACACTTAGAAATACACAATTTTAGTAAAATGGCTCCCAAAATACTCTATAACAAAATGACAATCATCGTAACATATGCTGCAACAAGGCCGCGACGTGGCTCAGTGGTTAGACCACTTGGTTCTCACCAAGGCGGCCCGGGTTCAATCCCAGGCGACCGCAAAGTGAGGTTTGTGGTGGACAACACGGCGCTGGGGCAAGTTTTCTCCGGGACCTCCGGTTTCCCCCGCCATCTCATTCCACCAGTGCTCCATCTTCATCTCATGTACCATCAATGTTACAGCCTGCGGTGGCGTATGTATTAAAAGCGGGCGTTAAATACTACACACACACACACACACACACACACACACACACATACACACAAACACACACACATACACACAAACACACATAAGCTGCAACAAATCCGCTAAAAAGATACAGAACGGCCGCTCGTTCTCCGGCTCTGACATTTCTCGAGAGGAGGAATCGGACTGTTGCCGCTTCTTTAGTGGCAATTTCATGGAACAATGCGTACTTTAAATGTTTCAGGTATTTGCATATTTCACGAATCAGCATTATTATAATAACGATAATCAAGGGTTTACGAAGACTAACAATCCGAATTCACGCACGTAAAATATACCAAAGAAAGTACACCAGCGCAAGAAGCTAAAGCCACGTGGCTCAAACAAATTTAACCTGGCAACATGGATTTCGGTTCGGAAGCCACGCCAGTGCTGATTGGTGCTAGCAGACAGTTTTAACTTCCTGACCACAACACCGGAAGTAGAGACTCCCAGTGCTAACAACAGATGCAGTTAGTGTGTGTGAAAGGTGTCAACGAAATATTCGAATAGAGTAGTGTTGTAATAAATATCTTGCATGATAATGAAATTGTTACGCGTATTTCAGTGTTTTGAAGCTAATATAGTCCTATATTTTCATTTTAAAAATAATTTTGAGGATATGTTTACAATTGCTCATTACTGTATGTTGGTACTATTAACCTTCCCCCTCCACCTCTTGCAGTCGCAAAACGTCAGAGCCGGAGATACAACGGCCGGACTGTAGACTATTTCTCTACGGGAAATAGTTCCACATTTGTTCCAAATTTCATAAATGTCTCTACAGCAAGTTAAAATAACAGATATTGTCGTATAATTAAAATATATACAAATCAACTTCACTAATGAAGTACCATAATGTGCAGAAAGGTGTGGAGTAATTAACTATGACAAGAAACAGAAACATGGATTTGGGCGGGGGCGGGCCTTAATTATGAAAATAGAAATATCTGAAGCTTTTGTGGGACTTGTTTCAAATTTATAACATTTATTTATGTGCGCGGTCAAGAATGGAATAGTATCAAGTTTCAGCTTTCTAGTTACAATTGCTTCTGAGGAATTAACAGTTTATGTCTAAATTACAGGCGATTTTCAAAATGTCCCACGTATTCTCATTTTAAAAGTTAATGCCTGTAGTGTAAGTTTCTTCACCCATTATAAGCTATTAATGACCTGTACCTATTTGAAGTATTTATCTTCTCCATATAAACGAAGGGAAAAAATAATTAATCCTATTTAGGAATTTTTATTTTCCTAAGCGTTTTCAGTAAGAAGTAAGCATTATAATCCTTTTCAATACAAATAACAAAAACACAACGAATGTCAATGGGTACACTTAATATGCAGTTGCACTTACGGGCATGTTTAGAATTTCATACAGATTAATAGAAAAGAGCATCCTGTGGGACATTTTGAAGTTAGGAAAATGTAGAGCATATGGAATCTGAGAAATATTAGGTTAAAGTTACGCAATAGCAGCTACGATACAGGTGTAGGTTTATTTAAGTAGTCATGCGACTTTTGGTACTGCCGCTAGAAAAAAAAACTATATTATTGAAGTATGTCTATACTATTTTAGTTAATTGATGGATATTTATCATTTCTCCACACAAGCCGTACATAGGCTAAGAATTTTGATGGATAGAGTCAACATGAAAAATTCAATGTCATAGCCGGGATTTGAACCAGGATCTCCTGGTTTCCGTTCAGTCGCTCTTAACCTTCGTGCTCCCATGGCCAACGTGCCGTTCTGGCTTTAAATTCTCCATTTGACTCATATATTTCCCCAGAAGACCACTACGGGCTCTCGCATCCGACATACATCGTTTGTGGCGAATTACTGTTGTAAGTACTTGAGTCCCAGACTTTATCATATAACTTTTATTATTTTAGTCAATTGATGGAAGTTAATCAAGTTAATCAAGCTGTCCTTAGAGGCATGTTTAGAATTTTATACAGATTAATAGAAAACTGCATTCTGTGGGACTTTTTAAAGTTAGGAAAATGTCGAAAATATGGAATCTGAAAAATCTGAGGTTCAAATTACGTAATAGCAGCTACGATATAGGGGTAGGTTTATTTAAATAGTCATGTGATATTTCTGTACTGCCATTAGAAAAAAACTATATTACTGAAGTATGAATATATTAATTTTAAGACAAAAACTAAATTTGGTATTTTTGTAAGTTTTGCATCATTTGCACACTTAATAAACCGCTTTTTGGATATCCAATGTGCAGCAGGAAGAAATTCCCCGAAAACTTCAAGTTGAAACCAACAAATGCAAAAGCTGTTGTCCCAAATTACAAGCAGAAGAAATTGGCTAAAAAGTCAGTTTTAGGCACTAATAAATGGAGTATGCACAAACGTATGAAGCAGGCATTTATAGGTACCATAAAAACTTGGAAATTAGGCTAATAATTGTAATAAATTTACTTATAACTTAAAAGCCTACGTTTCTGAACAAAGGAATAAAAAGGCAATTAGGGCAAAATCCGCCACCCTAGTTGTAACCACAAGTATATAACTGCATATAAAAAATGTCAACAATGACAAAACACTACTAATACGCGCGTCACTGGACAAAAGGCTGTTTCAGTAAATCAAATGCCAGGTCAGGAGATGGCGTGAGTGTAGAAAATGAATTAGGTCAAAGAAAGGTAACTACTTAACTTGATTATCAAGCCCAATAGATCTGTGCTCCTTAAGTCAACGGATTTCCATTTTAAACCTGCTTTCCAAGAGGAACCATCAAATACCTTCAAACACTGCTAAACCTCTCCCTCAGGAAAATCCTACCCGTTCCCATCCGCACCACAAACTTCTCCCTCCGTCAAGAAATCCGCATCCTGAACATCCCCGAGGCTTTGTAAAACAGAGCCTCCTCCATTTGGGCGCGCATTCGTCAGCATAAAAAACCCTTTAATCCATAACATCGCAAAAGCTGAGCCAAAACACCGCAAATATAAACGGGTGAAAATACTGTAAATAAGGACGGCTCGCCAGCCATTACGAGCCCAAAATCCCGCCTCAAGGCTTCACAAACCGCCGGCAGCAGCCGCCACTCCCGGGCTGCCCAAGGAACTGACCGACATGCTGCCGCACAGCAGGACAGCTGAGTGTAAATAGTGTACAAAGTGAAGTGAAGTGTGCGTGAATGAGTGTGTGAGTGCGAGGAACGTACTACGTATGCCCATGAGTGCGTGCGTGCGTGCTTGTGTGCGTTATATATGTAAATAAAATCACAAAAAACATAAAATTCAAGCAAAAACTGGAGCACCCAAAATAAAAAGAACTAAAGCTGTTCTCGGTGTGCCCATAAAGGGACGCCGTATGGGCTTTATGTAAAGCCATGACGTCAAAACCAACAAAAACTGAAAAATGTAATATAATGCAAATGTAGAGCCTGTAAGCCGGGTCCATTGCACCGGCACCAGGTATATCAAACAATAATAAAAAGCCTAAGCTTAAGCTGAACTGAAATTCATCAGGATTAAGCGTGCTCCTTCCGGAGGAAATGGCCGAAGCCTCTTTAGCTCTCCGCTCCCAGTAACTGTTGCATTTTGCCAAGATGGTCGTCTCCCGATTGTTGGCTGTATGGTCGTTATCAAAACAATGCACTGTCAGTCCAGACTTCTGATACTTTCCCAAAAAGATCTCGAACATATTTGTCGCCAGGAAAGCTTGAGGTTTTATTTTCCTTCTGTAACAGTTTTCTCTGAAGGTCTGTTTATCACAGCAAGACTCATATGTGACAGAAAAAGAAGTAGACTTGAACCCGAAAGACAGTAAATGCTAACATTTAAAACAAAACAGTTACAAACGTGGAGCTTTTTCTTTTAAATGTGTAATGTAATATTTACAAATAAGAATGCTAATGATTTTAAACTTTGTCCATTTAATTTTATTGACATCATACTCTTCCCAAAAAATCTATTTTGTACTGAAACTAGAAGAAGAAATGACGTGATCGAGTATCGTAGAAATATCGTGTATCGATATCGAGAAATGCTGGTATCGAAAAATTCTTAATTTAGGTTGTGATTTTTCATTGGAAATTTTAAACCACCATATAACCAAACCAACTCATGCTTATCAACAAGCATAACCAAGTTTGAACCTTGTTACCTTCAGTAATCTTTCACCAACACTGATTCCTACTAAATTATTATTCACGGTGAAATATAGACTAAGTTGTTTAAAAAATCGTAACGTTAAACTGAAGCAGATTAATTAATTCACTAGTTAATTAAGTAACAAAGTTCGAATTTGCGTTAGAAAGTTCATATCCAGGGTTCATATTCTGATAATAAGTATTTTAGTTCGGGATTCTTATCTGTTGCTATAGGTAAGGGACTCTCAAAATGCATATTTATAAGGTCATTTTTGTCATCTCTTGCCATGGTCTGTTTTAAGGAACATTTTTCTTCAACTATACATAATTATTTATGTGAACTCCAAATAACACACATATCTTTAATTTTTATTAAGATTTTCAGAAGTCCTCTTCATTTTGAATGACTTTTGAAAAATTGGTAAACCGTAAGAAATAGAGAAATATCTTTCAGCACAATCTATAAAAAAATAATGTGTGTAAAGTGAAGCACTTCAGAGATATTTCTTAATTTTGTTTAAATATTCCTATCACTTTACTTTTCTCAATTATGAATACGTGTTATCTATCAGCAAAGTGTACGGAATTACTAATTTCTCACACAGCGGCCACCTGTTAAGTTCACTTATCTTGTTCATTTCCTGTACGCCAAAATTTAAACGTCAACAAACCCCATGACTAACCAGTTTCTTTTCCTGTTTCATACCTCTAAAAGATGGTACTTCCCATGGAGTATCCAATGACATTTTTAAGGAAAAAAATGTTGGCTAACCTGGATTTTTCCCCTGGATTCTTCAGGTGTAAATCCAAGATACCAAATAGTTTTCAATATCAATATGGGGATTGATTCTAAATTTATCAATGGGTGGACAGTATTATATTCATAGGTACACAAAACTGCGTTTGAATTAAAAGTATTTAGGACTATTCTCTGTTTACTTTACTTGGTTTTTATGCCGTTACAAAATTCCTGAAGCTGGTTCTAATATATTGGAACGTCTCCTTTACATAACACAGCTATATCTTCTACAAAGTATGCTATTATGAAATATTCATGTTTAAGTATAGAGAAGGTACAATAGCCGTTTTTAATATGTTTTGAAATTATGAATATTATTGTGTGTTTCCATTTTTTGAATGCAATAATATTTTCGCGAGGCAGTGTTTCGTGGCGGGCCGCGGCCTGCGCGTGCGCGCGGAGCTGGACGCTTGCCAAGAGAGAGAGAGGGGGGGAAGAGAAAGTGATGTCTGGAAAATTCGTTCCTTCTCCTGTCGTCGTGAAAGTCATGATACTTCGGCGGCTTTCGAGAAACAATGCCTTGGGTATACATAAGCGGCAAGGCGAAAAGCACAATAAGGAGACACCTGAGCCTCATACAAGATTGGTACAGGCCTTGGCGATTGTCCATCAACCCGGAGAAAAGCCAAGCCATACTTTCTACCAAGAACCACTTTACCGCCAAACTACACTCTTACTTATTCTGGTCGAACGATAAGTGGACAAATTCACTAACTTACTTGGGGGTAAAGGAGGACATGGGCCTAACTTTCGGGGCTCACCTCCAGGAGCTAGCGCTTCGCGCATGCGGGGTTTCGGCTTCGTTGCTCGCGTTTTGTATGTTACGTAATTCTCCTGCTGCCAAGAACTGTACTAGGATTTTTTTCTACGGAGATAAAGAGCATTTTGAATTTCTGAAAACTAGACTTAATTTTACTAACCCACAAAATCATTATATATATATATATATATATATATATATATATATATATATATATATATATATATATATCGCCATGGCTGAGAAGTTAGACCGCTTGGCTCTCACCCAGGCGGGCCTGGTTCGATCCTAGACGATCGTAAAATAGGATTTGTGGTGGACATCATCACGCTGTGGTGGGATTCATACGGGTACTCCGGTTTCCCCCCACCAATTGTTCCATGATTCATCTATGCATAATCCCAGGCGTTGGGCCGAACCCTCAATCCTGATATCTCAGATCAAATGCGTCGACTCCTTCGCCCTGAGGGAACCCGAGCGACTCCTAACACCAGCAGCATTGGTGAGGAGGGCTGATATATATCCACATACATGTGCGTGCTTTTTTATTTATTTATTGCACTGCATGCTCCGATATATCGTAACACTACATGCATTCCTTAAACTTATTACAACTACTTGTAGTGATTACAATTGCTTCAAGTGTTACAAGTTTTCAATATATGATACAATTTTTTGATTATGCTTTTACATTTTTTCAAAGTGTATTTTGTTTATGAATTTTAAAAATTGTTTTTGGTAGTGTTTGATTAGATCACTGTTTATTGCCGGCCACTGTCTACCTCTCAGTTTAATGTTTTGTTTGAGTTCTAATCTTTCACTGTTCAGAAGAGGACAATCGTTTGGTTTTGTAGATCACATTTGCACATTGCACTTTCCGCTATTTTGAATCTGTTGTAGTAGTCCCTTGTCTCGCCGTGTCCAGTTAGGATGGCGGTAGTCTATTCGTTGAGTCGGTTCCTCATTTTTAGTTGTTCTTGCACAGAAGGGAAGAACTTTTTGCTGATTCTTCGTTTTGTTGTGTTCTCCCATTGGTCTTGCCACCTTCGCAGTCCTTTCTCTTCTGTCTCCTTGATTATGTGTGTCCTGGGTATCTCGCTGTAGATAATCTCCCCGTTGTCTTCCTGTGCAGGCTGGTCTGCTAGTCCCGCGTGTGCCTTTACCCATTTTATGTGGATGGTCCAGCCGTTGTCCTGCAGATGCTTGATCTTGGCCTTTATTTCTTCTATAGTTTTGCTTCGGATTTGTCTATTCTTAAGAAGGTCTACTGTAATCTGGCTGTCCGACTTCACTACGTCTAATTTATTTCGCACTGTAAACTCTAAACTGTTATCGGCTATTGCTCGAAGTCCCTCTAGAATTGCTATCTGTTCTGCTTGGTTATTGATGTGTGCGCGTGCGCGTGTGTAAGAAAATAACCTGTCTCAAATTCACTGCCAGTTATCAGTTCTCAGGAAGAAGAAATCATTGCGTATCTGAACGATGATCTGTCACTGGAATACTGAAAAAGATATTCCAAAGTTCCGGAAGAAAAAGATCGCTAAATACTTGTGTATTCCAATTGCAACAGTTTTCTCTGATATACCCTTTAGCACAGCAGCACTCATATGTGACAGAAAAAGTAGAAATGGCCCAGAAGGAGTGAAAATGCTAATATTTTTGAACAAAAATACAATCGTGGACCTTTTTGCTTTTAATTATCTAATGTTATGTTTAAAATTAATAACACTGAACGTTTTTTTAAATATGTAAATATATCATAATTTACAAATTTAGTTTCATTGACACTGTCTTGTATTGTAATTGTAACATAATATTGTGTGTCTGTGTGTAACTTCAGTATTCTATGTACTGTTACTGCATTTTATATTTTGTATGCATTAAAATATACTGAATATTTTATCACGTAGTCGCGAAATGACCTTGCTGTTAAACCGACTTTAAATAAATTAAAAACAAAGTATGGAGGATATGTCGTTTATCTGTGTGGAGAAAACCTGGTATCGGCCCGTCCCTAATTTAAAATCTGATTATTTTTCCTTTGGAACATTTAAACACAAATTAACTATACAAACTTATGCTTACCAACAAGCAAAACCAAGATTACACATTGCTTCTTTCGGTTAACTTTCCTCAACACTGATTCCTACTAAAATAATATTCACGATGAAATTTATACTTAATGGTTTTAAAAATTCCTAACGTTCAACTGAAGCACATTAATGAACAGAAAAAGGTGGAATTCAATTGGATTTAGTACAATCCCAGGCTTCGTATAATGATAATAAATAGTTTAATTATTACATCATATCTGTTGCCATAGGTACCGGATTCTGAAAATGAGTATTTATCTGGTCATTTTTCATCTCGTGCATTGTTCCATATTAAGGAATACTTTTCTTCACCTGTTCGTAACTATTTATCTTAACTACATAACACCAGGGAATTATATCAGAGTGGGATGAACTGGAGGATCTGTTGGGAAGCTTCTGCCATCTAGTACAACAGGATGTACTACACGTTCTCAGTTCCCACCAGATGGCTATACTTGAAGTGAAATGGCGATGTCTGCCAAAAACAAAACATGACAGTCGTGTCACTTGGATAGGATTGAATATTTTCTTCCTCTTTTATTGAATAAGGTACAGAAATGTAGAGTAAACGTGAAAAATATCACCAATACTTACATTTACACCTACAGTCTTGTGGTTTGTCGTGTTTTATAACTCCTGAATCAGTATTTAAACACATCACTGAACCAATGGCGTTTTCTTTTCTAAAATATAAATTAATTGCGTAAATTGAATATAGTACAGTTGTGCATACATTCTTTGTTAACATATAAATAATGAGGAACTCGTGATCACTTACTTAGGTTGGTTAACTACCCACCCATCAACCGTGCTGTCTTCATTTTAATATTGTGACTTTCTGGGTTCATGAAATTAAAAGTCCAAATTACAAAAACCAAAAATTGCTCTTTATTTCAGTAGAAACACACTTTAGTCAACCTGACAGTAGCAGAATTGCATCACATACACAATACAACTTGCCAGGTGATCGACCACCAACAAAGTTCACACAGATGTTCGCTCACACGAGTTCAATTAACAACTGTCCGCCTGAAGAGCTGCGGCTTCCTTATTTATAGCTTACTCACTATTCCGGAATGTTCTCAAACAATAGAAGAAAGACGAACTCTCCACAAATCCCTCTCTTTCCCCCCACCGTTTTGGCGAGCTTTTATCTCCGCAGTGCGCTGCCCATCTCTTTGAAGACGTCGGCCGCGCCGCATCGCCTCAACAATGCGTTAGTGACTATATTTTGAGTGGTAAAGCAGGTCTGTTTGCTGCAATAGAGGATTTTGGAGATTTTCGAACGTACTTTGAAGTCGTATTTAATTTATACGACGGGATATCGTTACCTCCGGAAGTTCTAGTCATCATGCGACATAGATTCGCTTCTGCTAGTTTAAGTAGCAAAAGCAGGTTTCCAAATTGGACAGCCATATTGACAAATTGAACAACTGTATATGTGTCCATTTATATTGTAGTGGAAGTGTATGATCTTTGTTTGAGAATATGGCACTTATTTGTTGAATTTTATTTTGATACTTAATCGGTGTCAGTTATCTGCAAGTTCCACGAAAAGTGAAGGGTCCAGGGAAAAATCCAGGCAAGTCACTTTTTTAAGAATATTTAGTATTAAAACAAAATTGATGATTATCAAACAAAACACTTCTTTCAAACGTAGTGAAATATTAAAGCGTCATATGTAGTGAATCAAGTAAAGTGGAATTTCCTTGCGTTAAGTCAATAATATTGCACCAAACAAAAAAGGTAATTCCAATAGCATTTTTCTTCAGGAAAAAAGAACAGGCAATTCATATGAAACAGAGAGAACACCAGGAAGTTCAGCCACCAGTGCTTTTGTTTGCAATTACAATAATTTTTATAATATTGTTACAAAATTATTTAATCATCATCATCATCATTACTACATTTATCTCAGAGATTGTTTGGTCATGCTCCAATTCCTGGTAAAAGTTGACTGCTAGTTCACCACAGAACGTCATGAGGTTCATTATATCCTGGTACTTAGCTTTCGATATGTGTAGAGGGCTTGAGGAAAATGCAGAAATGTGTTACGTATATTGCATAACATAAGAAGTGATATCAGGAAAATTTAAGGGTAGCGTAATGTATTTACTACAATTGCCTGAATAAGCCAAAGAAGGCATATCGAATTCTTCTGGCCACCGTGTTGAGGCATCTTTCTCACGCATTCTTATAATACCTGATACCATGACTTCATTAGAGGTAGCTCTCCAGATCAACAGACGTGGGTGGTCGGATGGGGCGCAAATTTCCTTGACAAGCTGGGTCTTTAAAATGGACATTTCGTCACACAGTTATGATGTAAAATTCTTTTCCACTCATAGACCATTTCCTGACAGACATTAACAAAAATGAAAAGTAAAGGTTTAATCCTTGAACTTGTAATCAGGCTTATGAACTCCTCTGAGCGTTTCTATTCTTTTCTTCAAATTCCAAAGACAAACATTCTTATCACATTCCATGTAGGAATAGCAGTCTCATGTTCAACGTAAAAAAAAATTTAAAATTTGAACAACAGCGTGCAAGGTTTTGCATCCATTTCCACAACCTGAAGTACATAAAAATTATCCCAAATAAACTATACCTAAAAACCCACAACCCATTCTAAAAGAAACACCCTACCTGCGGTAAAACCCTTAACGGATGGGCACGCAGAAAAAACCTCTGGCTTTATACAGTCAACCAGCACTTCGGTCGGCGGTCGATCGGTCGGTCGGAAGAGTTAGTTGATGTTCTGTTGTTAATTGAGTGTGCAGCGGTGTGGACGTGTGACAGACGACCTTGAATGTTGCTTTTGTGTAACGTTTCCTAATTGTACTGCTGACAGGGCTGCACAAAGTGTGATTTTTACTTGTAATAAAGAGCATTTTGTACTCCTGCAAACTAGACTTTTAATTCTGCGAACCTACAAAGTCATTATATATTTTAAGAATTGTGCTGTATATTTGCTAGAAGTAGTAATGTCATCCTGGAAAGAGTAGCTAGGAATGGTTGTACTTACAATAATATTGTATCTTGGAATTTTATCCTTCGTTCAGCACTCTATAGCGTTTTTTTATTAGAACCTGTTTACAGAAAAATTTTAACACAAGTATTTGTAATGATTGCTGTATCACTTCACTAATATATGGCTAGTTTTAAACTATAACGTGTTATTTTCTTTTATGAAGTGCAGGACCATGTGTGCCAAATTTTAATGGTGGAGATAGATCAGCTTGCTTCCTTGATTGCTTGTTTCCTTTTTTTTCACAAAGAATACAATTTTCGGATTTCGGAGTCCGGATTCCGTTTTGCGGAGCCATATAATGATATGGTTCTCTGTCTGCTCTTGTAATTTTTTATGCGGAGCACAACGGGTTCACATCCAGAACTTTTTGTTTTGCATTTTAATGTACAGAAGTAAATGTATATAAGATCATATATTCAATAAAAGAAGTCAGTTTATTTTATCGTTGTCACTAGCTAAGTTTTCTACATACTGGATATTCCTATTTAGGTTAGAAACTATTATGCCGAAATCTTTTAGTCTCTTAATGGAGTTTATGCATCAATCATCGAGTTGGTACTGGAAGTGTGGAGGTTCCAGTTAAAAGAGTGATCTGTTAAAGTGCCTTTTACTACATCCCCAAATTTCCTGTCCTACTTCATCTCTATTATCATTTCATATCATCTGATCTGATGGTCTCAGGGTAGAAGTGTCGGCGGGAGTCTCGGCGGAGCATTGCAGGAAAATATACCACTTCCGCCTCTGGTAGGTTGGTTGCCAGTCTCCGAATGGAATTTCTAGGACCGTAGTCGAAGCACACAGTACGGTGGAATGTCCATTGTCCTGGCCTGCTGGGGAAGGCTGCCATTTTAGTAAACTGTAGGGGCCCTGCCCCTGCACTTTAGTGGCCCCTTGGGACGGTCGTCATGTGTCTCCTCTCATCTTGTCCTTCCTCTCGGGGATGCTCCATTTGGGGCATAAAGTACAATAGACCAAGGCTGGCAGCAGTGCCGAATCCCCTCCAAATAGTATTTTATAGATTATATATACCAGGCATGTTTTTTTAGTCAGTACCGTTTTGCAATTAAAAGAAGACGTGCATAGATATCGCAATAATTTCATTTTTACATGAAAGTCTGTAGCTTAATCTACTTTTCTACATAATTTCCGTGAATATTGAGGCACTTGTCATAACGTGGCACCAGTTTTTGAATACCCTCCTCATAAAATTCTGTCGCCTGACGTGTTAACCACTGTATCACAACTGTTTTCACTTCGTTATCGTCTTGAAGACGCTGACCGCCCAGATGTTTCTTCAAGTGCAGGAACAAATGGTAGTCCCTGGGCGCCAGATCAGGACTGTATGGAGGATGATCTAGAGTTTCCCATTGAAAAGATTTGATGAGATCCTTGGTCCGATTAGCCACATGTGGACGGGTATTATCATGCAGCAAAACGATACCCTTACTCAACTTGCCACGTCTTTTGTTCTGGATTGCACGGCGCAGATTTTTCAATGTCTCAAAATAAGAGCTACATTGATTGTCTCATTACGAGGCAGAAACTCCACTAACATTACTCCTTTTCTGTCCCAAAACACTGTGCACATGATTTTCCGAGCAGAAATTGTTTGCTTAAACTTCACTTTTGTGGGTAATGATGAATGTCGCCATTCCATGGATTGTTGTTTCGATTCTGGTGTGACGTAGGCCACCCATGTTTCGTCACCAGTAACAATTTGGTCTAAAAATCTTCACCTTCATTGTGGTACCGCTCAAAGAAAGCCAATGCACTGCCAAAACGTTGGGTTTTGTGCAAATCCGTCAACATTTTTGGAACCCAACGTGAACAAAATTTGCGCTATTTCAAGTTCTCGGTCACAATGCGATACAAAACACTACGAGAAAATTGAGGAAAATAGTCGCACAATGATGAAATTGTAAAGCGTCATTTTTCTCTCTCACCTTTTTGTCCACTTTCTACACCAAATCTTCAGTATCGACCGAAGGACGCCCACTCCGTTCTTCATTATGCACATTTGTGCGGCCATCTTCAAGTGCTCTCGTCCATTTCCTTCCCATTTCCTCACTCATAATGTTTTGTCCGTAAACTTCACAGATCTTACGATGAATATCGATCGGTTTTATGCCTTTAGCACTAAGAAATCGTATAACAGCTCGTTCTTCACAATCGGCAGGACTCACGACTGTCGGAGGAATCTTAAACACTCAGTAACCAACGTAGACAATGAAGAATCAGACTGTAATGGCGTCAGTGCGTAGACCAGAGATGTAGGTAACCAGCGCGCATGCCCGGAACGCCGGCCATAGCGCTGCGGTGGCGGAATCGCAAAACGGTACTGACTTAAAAAACATATCTCATATTTATTATATGTTATGTATATTTTCGCCATGCGTTGTTTATTAATTTCAGCCCGCCCGTATGTGACCCCGAGAGAGAGAGGAGAGAGAGAGAGAGAGAGAGAGAGAAGTAGGGATAGAAAAAGTTAGAAGGTGCCCCAAATCACGCCCACGCGAGTGCTAGTGCTTGGGGCTTACCGAGAGAGGGACAGGCGCTTGTACAGAAAGAGACAAGAAATATGTCTGGATAGATCTTACCTTCTCCCGCCGCCTCGTGAAAGGCTTTAAAGCGTTGAGAAGTTTCTAGAAGGAATGGTTGAGATAGCTATAAAAGGAGCCGTGGCTAGCCAGTCGAGTCAGTTGTAATTGGACTTGTGAATTGAGTGTGAACGTGTGGCAGACAACCTTGAAGGTTGCGTTTGTGTAAGTTACGTAATTCTACTGCTGCAATGGACTGTACTAGGACTCTTTCTACGGAAGTAAAGAACATTTTGAATTTCTGCAAACTAGACTTTTAATTTGACTTACTCACAAAGTCATGGCTGCCATGGCTGCCATGGCTGAGTAGTTATACTGCTTGGCTCTCACCTACGCGGCCCGTGCTCGAGCCTAGACTGTCGCAAAGTGGGATTTGTGGTGCACAACATGACGCTGAGGTGGGTTTCATCCGGTTCCTCCGGTTTCCTCAACCATCATTCCACCAATTGCTCCATAATTCATCTATTGATCATCTCAAACGTTGGGTCGACCCCTCAACCTTGATATCTCAGATCAAATGCGTCGGCTTCCTCGCTCTGAGGGACCCCGAGCGACTCCTCTCACCAGCATTGGTGAGGAAGGAAATGTAAGAAAATAATCTTTGTCAGATTCACTGCCATTTGCCAGTCCCCAAGAAGATATCACTGTACACCTCAAAGACGATTTGTCACCTCTTCCTAGTGCACTGGATTACTGGAAAAGAAATTCTAAATTTTCAGAACTAAAGATAAAAAAAATCCACTAAAAGTTTTTGTACTCCAAAACGTACAAACCAGGATGTTTTTCCTTTTAATTATCTATAACACTGAAGGTTTTGTACCATTAACATTACAGCTTGTTTGTCCGCCTCGGTAGCGTAGTTGGTAGCATGTCTGCCTCACGTTCAAAAGGTTCCGAGTTCGAGTCTCGGCCATGGTGAGTTTCCTGAATAAGATTTTCCCTCATCCTAAAAGACGAACGTCGGGTAACTAAGCTCCATGGACTCTGTGCCCATTTGAACTTCATTTCACCCACTCCATTCATCGTCCGATATGACTTAAAGAGTTAATGGATTAAATCGCAAAAACATTACTCGGTTTTCTCAACTTTCTACTTTGTGTACCAAACCGACTCATGCTTGTCAAAAAGCACAATCAAGTTTCAACCTTGTTTTCTTCAACACTGATTCCTAAACATTAGTCACAATGAAATTTTTACTAAAGTTGTTATGAAAAATCGGAACGCTGTTCTCAAGGATATTAATTAACATAACCTTGTTGCTAAGAAAGGTAATTAGTAACTGCAACTCCAGGGTTCGTACTCTAATAATAAGTAGTTTAATTGCGGTATCATATCTGTTGCTATAGATCCCGGATTCTGAAAATGGTTATTTATCAGGGAAATTTTTGTGCAGCTCGTGACACTTTCTATTTTAAGTAGTTTTCTTCAACCATGCATTATTATCTTAACTACATATCGTGAAAGAATTATATAAGAGTGGAAAAGAACTGGACGATCTTTTGGGAAGCTGCTGCCATCTAGTACCACTTGATGTACTACACATTCCCAGTTTCCACCAGATGGCTGTACGTGTAGAGTAATAGCGATGTCTGCCAAATTTAATTAATGACACTGGTGTCACTTGGATAGGATTGACCATTTTGCTTTATTTCATTAAATAAGTTACAGAACTGGAGAATACATGTTAAAAAAATATCTTCCGCACTTTGATTAAGTTGAATTTACACTTACAATGTTGTGATGTTTTGTGTTATTGACTCCTGAATTAGTATTTAATCACATTAGTGAAACAATGCCGTATTCTTTTCTAAACTTTGATTTAATGACCTTAATTTAATGTAATACATTTTTGCATACATTCCTTGCTAGCAAATAAATAATGAGGAACTTGTGATTATGGAATTAGCATTATTAACTTAACTACATTTCCTGAAAGAATTATATTACAGTGGGAGAGAACTGGAGGATCTTTAATTAATGACACTCGTGTCACTTGGATATGATTGACCATTTTCCTTTCTTTCATTAAATAATTTACAGAACTGGAGAATAAATGTTAAAAGAATATCTGCCGCACTCTTATTAAGTAGAATTTACATTTACAATTTTGTGATGTATTGTGTTTTTAACTCCTGAATTAGTCTTTAATCACATCAGTGAAACAATGCCGTATAATTTTCTAAAATATGAAAATTAGTTGTATACATTTAATTTAATTCATTTGTGCATACATTTCTTGTTAGCAAATAAATAATGTGGAACTTTGATTATGGAATTAAGATGGTTAACCACCCACCAACCGTGCTGTTTTCATTTTGTTACTGTCGCGAAGCCGTTATCTACAATAGCGTGGCTTGTGTACAAAGAGCCGGCAAATAAAGATTACTGAGATAAAGGACTTGCCGGCATAGATTAAGTTACGCTTCTGGAAGGTGATAGAATATTCGGTTTCTTTATTGTTCTGGAACAGCCTCGAATTTATCAATGAGGTACTTGAGAAAGCGACGACTGGCCAAGAGTCAGTCGTGAACAAATGTTGTGTAACATAAGTGTTGTAAACAGGTGTTATCAGATCGCTGTTTGTTATTGTCATCGACCTTGGAAGACTGTGTTGTATATGTGATGTAATGTTGTTACGTGAGAATTGAACAGTGTATTTCTACGTAAATAAAGAATATTTGGAATATCCGCAACTCAGACTTTTAGTTCTACGAACCCACAAAGGCACAATATTTTGAGTGGTAAAGCAGGTCTGTTTACTGAAGCAGATGATCTTGGTGATTTCCGAACGCTCTTTGAAGTCGTATGTAATTCTTACGACGGGATATCGTTAGCTCCGGAAGTTCTAACTCCTCATGCGACTTAGATTCGCTTCTGTTAGTTTGAGTACCAAAAGCAGGTTTCCAATTAGGACAGCCATATTGACAAATTGAACATATATGTATATGACCATTTATATTGTAGCGGAAGTGTATGATATTTCTTTGAGAATATGGTTTATTTGTTGAATTCTATTTTGGTAGTTAGTCGATGTCAGTTATCTGCAAGTTTCACGTCAAGTGTACATCCAAGGTTTCAGGCCTCACGTTCAAAAGGTCCCGAATTCGAATCTTGGTCAGGGTGAGTTACCTAGATAAGTTTTTTCCGGGGTTTTCCCTTATCCTTCAAGACGAATGTCGGGTAACTCTAAGCTCCATGGACCCTGTACTCATTTGAGCATCATTTCACCCAATTCATTCACCGTCCGATAAAACTTAACGTTGGGCCGGACGTAAATTTTAAAAAAATCCAGGGTTTCAGATATCAGTATGGAGATTGATCCTTATTTTATCTACGGGTAGATAGTATTATATTTATAGGTACACAAAACTGCGTTTAAATTAAATGTATTCATGATTATCCTCTAATTACTGTACTTGGTTTTTATTCCGTTATTCCGGAAGCTGGTTCTTGTATGTTAGAATGTCTACCTTACATAGCACAGCTATATCTCCTGCAAACTCTGCTATTATAAAATATTCAGGTTTAGATATAGAGAAGGTGAAATAGCTACTACAACAAGTTTTGGAATCATGGATATTCTCGCCTCTTTCAATTTTTAAATGGAATAATATTGTCGGGAGGCACTGTTTCGCGGCGGCACCCGGTCAGCAGGTGGGCACTAGTCAGCCTGACTAGGCCAGTCATCGCCTTCTTAAGTACCTCATTGATGAGTTCGAGACTGTTCCAGGACAATAAAGAAACCAAATATTCTATCACCTTCCAGAAGGCCAACTCAATCTGTGGCGGAAAGTCCTTTATCTCAGTAATCTTTATTAGCCTGTTCTTTGTGTACACTAGGCGCGCTATTGTAGATAACGGCTTCGCGACAATATATATCAAGCTAGTCTATTATGTGTTTCAAATGCGAACAATTCTTGAGTCCAGCTAATCAGATGCCGTATCACACTCAGTGTTGCCAGCTTGTTACCCCACTCCTTTTATATTTCCCTCTCTCTCTCGCACACTCATACGACATGCAGGTCTTCTTGGCGCAGACGTAAGGGTAAACAAATTATATTCTACAAATTTTTACAAAGATGCAGTTGCCAAAATCAAAATTGGAAAAAGCAATTTCGCAAATTATGTATATTTTTAAATACCATAATTATAATTAAAGTTTATGAATTAGCTATTCTAATCTAATGGAACTGACAGTGGCTCATCCATATCGCTGACAATGTTACTTCTGTTAAGAGACAATTCGTCATTGTCACTGTCTTCATCGTCTGAGTCTTGTAAATTTATGATTATAGGTTCCAAAATCTCGTCACGAGATATTTCTTTCTTAAATCGTCTTCTTGAAGGTTTTCTGCATGCCTCTCGCACGTTTCCTACTCCTTTTGTGTTGCCTTGTCAATTTCTTCGTGAACAAGTCGTTTAACGTCCGTCAGTTTAAAAGTATTATTTCTGTTTGCAATCCCCCTTTTTATTTGAGCCCAAACCAACTTAATTGGATTACCTATATCGGCAGTGGTACGTAAGGTGGGAGGCGCATTACCTCGTGTTCCGTTTCAATTGCAAGTTGATCTAGCTCATACCCTTATTCCGTGTTTTTAAACGGAAGTACTCTTTGCAATAACTCATTTTTAACTTCTGTTTCCGAAAAGTTTTTGAGGAACCTGAACACCTTAAAAATAATACTTCGAGCCTGACTCCGCAATACCTGCGTTTCTGACTCGCCAATAAATTCACCGCAAGAAGCCATTGCACTCTTTAAATCTTACTCTACTGTTGTGTAAGGAACAAATAAATGATATTGATCTGAAATCTCCAGAATAAATAAACACTTTTATCCAGCATTCACTCGTAAACATAAGCATAGAGTATTCCACAGGCTAACAGGAAATGAAGTGTTTGCTCTTTCTCAAATTTAACACCTTGACATACTCACAGTAATTCTTTCATCATGTAATGTCAGTAGTTTAAATATCAGTTTTGAGTAATGAAAAGTATATGTACATACATACACACCATTCACTTTGAACTCTCTAGAGTAAATAGAGATTACGAACCATTCATAAACACACATAATGTGACCAGACACGCTCTGCCACGGCAGCAGGAAATTTACTGTTTCCTCTCGCCCAATTGGCTTATTCAAAGTAATTCTTTTATCACGTCTTTTACACTGTTTACACTCAGCTGTCCTGCTGTGCGGCAATAAAACATTTGTTCTTCACAGATGTGATTAGATTCTGATTCAGGAGTTATAAAACACAATAAAACACAAGATTGTAGGTGTAAATGCAGCTTAATAAAATTGTGGGAGATGTTTTTCACGTTTACTCTACAGTTCTGTACCTTATTAAATAAAAAAGGAAGAAAATGGTCGATCCTATCCAAGTGATATTATTGTCATGAATTGTTGTTAGCAGACATCGCCATTTCACTTCACGTATAGCCATCTGGTGGGAACTGAGAACGTGTAATTAAACATGTAGTACTAGATGGCAATAGCTTCGCAACAGATCCTCCATTTCCTGACACTCTAATTTAATTCCTTCGTGATAGGTAGTTAAGATAAATAATTATGTATAGTTTAAGAAAAATATTGCCTAAAATGGAACGTGGTAAAAGATGAACAAAAATGACGTGATAAATATCCATTTTCAGAATCCGGGACCTATAACAAAAGATATAATGTAAGAATTAAGCTGTTTACTATCAGAATACAAACTTTGGTGTTTGTTGTGAATTTCATTGTACATAATATTGTAACTTTGTGGGTTCGTGAAATCAAAAGTCCAGGTTACAAACACAAAAAGTTGCACTTTATTTCCGTAGAAATACGCTTCGTACACATACACAATACAACATACAAGGTCAACAAACACAGCTGTTTACCCGCACGCGTTCAATTACCGATTGACTCCTCTTTGGCGGCAGGCTGCGTTTTTATAGTTTACTAACATTCCAGAAATGTCTCAAACAATCTACACCCGGCAAGAACAAAGGCGAACACTCGAGAAATCCATTTCCTTCCCCCACCCAAAGCCGATTCGGCGTCCTTTTTATCTACGCACTGCGAATGCCCTGCCGCTTCGATCAACAACGGCCTGGCGACACTGCTCCCTCATCACTCTCGTAACGGGCCAGAAGATCCAGGTGTACCACCAACATCTCCCCTCGGGGTATCTTCTGGATGCGGTAGACCACGTAGCTGATGCTGTTCACCACCCGTTATGGTCCTTGCCATGGTTTCTGGAGCTTCGGGCATCGTCCCTTGGTCCGGGTAGGACGGTACAACCAGACTAGGTCACCATGCTGCAACCCTTAGCTATGGGCACTAAAATGGGCAAAATAGGCACTTAGATGGGCACTAAAAATTTGCTAAGTAAACACTTAGAAATACACAATTTTAGTAAAATGGCTCCCAAAATGCACTATAAATACACGATAACAAAACAATAATCTCAACATATGCTGCAACAAATCCGCTAAACACAGACTATTTCTCTATTATGTGTTTCAAATGGGAAGGGTTCTGTAGTCCAGTTAATCAGATGCCGTATCATACTCAGCGCTGCCAGCTTGTAAGCCCGCCGTTTTTATATTTCCCTCTCTCTCGCACACTCATACAACATGCAGGTCTGCTTGGAGCTAGATGTAAGGGTAAGCGAACTGTATTTTACAAACTTTTACAATATTGCAGTTGCCAAAATCAAAATTGGAAACTGCATTTTCGCAAATTATGTATATTTTTAAATACTATAAGTATAATTTCACGTATTGAATTACCTGCTTTTTTAATCCAAATGCGGGACACACTTGTTTTATCTACACCACACGCTTCAGCAGTAACCCATTGAGCATTTTTTTAAATAAAGCTGATTTCTATATTCCTCATTGATCAGATTCATGAAGAACGTGTAACCTTAAAAACAATACTTCGAGCCTGACTTCGCAATAATTGCGTTTTTGACTCGCCACTAAATTCACAGCAAGAAGCCATTGCACTATTTAACTCTTACTCTACTGTTGTGTGAAGAACAACTGAATGATATTCATCTGAAATCTCCGGAGTAAATAAACACTTGTTATCCAGCATTCATTTATAAACACAGGCATACAGCATTCCACAGGCTAACAGGAAATGAAGTGTTTACTCTTTCTCGAATTTAATAGCTTGACTTATTCACAGTAATTCTTTTATCACGTCATATCTGTAGTTTAAATATCACTTTTGAGTAAGGAAACGTATATGTATATACATACACACCAACCACTTTGAACTCTCTAGAGTAAATAGAGATTACGAACCATTCATAAACAAAGATAATGTGACCAGACACGTTCTGCAAGGGTAGCCGGAAATTTATTCTTTCCTCTCGCTCGAATTGAATTATTCAAAGCAATTATTTTATCAAGTCATGCCAAACATTTGCGTTTCGGTTCTGAGTAATTACAAATATACGTACACGCATACATGCCAACCAATAATGATATTCTTACAGTACTTACGTCGCGCTTTATTGTTATAATACAGGTAATAGTGCTTTATCTATTTGTATTAGAAAAACTATTTGAGTTAAAAGCATGGGGTTTTCATGGTTATGTTAGATACATTACTCT
Organism: Mantis religiosa; assembly: GCA_030765055.1. Lineage (NCBI taxonomy): Eukaryota > Metazoa > Arthropoda > Insecta > Mantodea > Mantidae > Mantis > Mantis religiosa. Next base: position 24,644,837 of record CM060952.1, read on the forward strand.
CTACCTTCCACATGTATCAGTTTTGGCGAAATCTGAATTATTATCTTAGCACGAATAGTATTTCATACAGATTAATTATGTTGGCGCCTCTCACACACCACTAAGCCGGAATGCAGTACGACAACACAGTCGAACTCCCACTGATTGCACGCCTAGTAGCGCTCAAGGAGAAACACCTTCCCATTTGAAACAGATAATAGGGGAAATAGTTCTACATTTATTCCGAATTTCATAAATGACTCTACAGCAAGTTAAAATAACAGATATTGTCGTATAATTAAAATACATATAAATCCACTTCACTAAGTAAGAACCACAATGACCAGAAAGGTGTGGAGTAATTAACTATGAAGTTAGGAAAATGTAGAAAATATGGAATCTGAGAAATCTGAGGGTAAAATTACGTAACAGCAGCTACGATACAGGTGTAGGGTTATTTAAATAGTCATGTGACTTTTCTGTATTGCCACTAGAAAAAATATTATTGAAGTATGTCTATATTATTTTAGTTAATTGATGGAAGTTAATCATTTCTCCACACTAGCCGTATATATGCTAAGATTTTTGTTGGATAGAGTCAACATGGAAAATTCAATGCCATAGCCGGGATTTGAACCACTGATCTCCTGGATTCCGTCCTTTGAGCTCCCATGGCCAACGTGCCGTTCTGATATTAAATTTTCCATTTGACCCCTATTTCCCCAGTAGACCACTAGGGGCTCTCACATCGAGATACACTGTTTGTGCGAATTACTATTGTAAGTACTTGAGTCCCAGGCTTCATCATTTAACTTTTATTAGTTTAGTTAATTGATGGAAATTAATCATTTCTCCACACTAGCCGTACATAGGCTAAGATTTTTTATGGATAGAGTCAACATGAAAAATTCAATGCCACAGAATTTGTCATGTTAACTATCTATATCTATATTAATTTTAAGAAAAACTAAATTTGGAACTGTTGTAAGTTTTGGGTCAATTTGCACAGATGTGTCTCCTTAATAAACAGCTTTTTGTATATCCAATTTGCGGCAGTAAGAAATTTCTCTTCCCACAAAACTTCACGTTGAAACAAACAAATGCAAAAGCTGTTGTCACAAATTACAAGAAGAAGAAATTAGCTAAAAAGGCAGTTTTATGCACTAATAAACAGAATAGGCACAAACGTATGAAATAGGCATTTATAGGTACAATAAAACTAAGAAATTAGCCTATTAATTGCAGTAAACGTGCTTTTAAATTAAAAGCCTACGTTTTTGGAAACAGGAATAAAATAGGCAAATAGGGCAAAATCCGCCCCCTATTTATAAAGCACAAATGTATGACTGCATACAAAAAATGTCAACAATGGCAAAACACTACTAATACGCGCATCACCGAACAAAAGGCTGTTTCAGTAAATCAAATGCCAGGTCTAGCGATGGCGTGGCTGTGGAAAATTAATTAAGTCAAAGAAACGTAACTACTTAACTTGATTATCAAGCCCAATAGATCTGTGCTCCTTAAGTCAACGGTTTTCCATTTTAAGGCTCCTTTCCCAGAGGAACTGAACTGAAATCCAGCATCAGGATTAAGCTTGCTCCTTTAGGAGGAAATGCCCAAAGCCTCTTTAACTCTCCGCTCCTAGTAACTGTTGCATTTTGCCAAGATGGTCGTCTCCCGAAAGTTGGCTCTATAGTCGTTATCAGAACAATGCTCTAAGATTCCAGACTTCTGATACTTTCCCAAGAAGATCTCGAACATATTAGTCGCAAGGAAAGCTTCAGGTCTTGTTTTCCTTCTGCAACAGTTATTTCCGAAGGACTGTTTATCACAGCAAGACTCATATTTGACAGAAAAAGAAGTAGACCTGACCCCGAAAGACAGAAAATGCTAATATGATTTTGAACAAAACGTACAAACGTGCACCTTTGTCTTTTAAACGTCTAATGTAATGTTTACAAATAAGAATTAAAATGGTTTTAAACTCTGTTTAACTTTATTGGCATTACACTCTTCCCCAAAATTCTATTTTGTATAGAAACTAGAAGACGAAATGACGTGTCGATTATCGTGGAGATGTCGTATAACGATATCGAGAAATACTGGTATCGATCCATCCCTAATTTAGGCTCTGATTTGTTTTTCCTTTGGAACATTTAAACCACCGAATAACCAAACCAACTCATGCTTAATAACAATCACAACCAAATTTGAATCTTGTTGTCTTCGGTAACCTTTGCTCAACTCTGATTGCTACTAAAATATTATTCATTGTAAAATTTATTTCAAGTTCCTTTAAAAAATCGTAACGTTCAAGTAAAGCAGATTAATTAACAAAGTTTAATAGATATGAATTTAACGTAGTAAGTGCAACACCAGGATTGATATTCTCATAATAAATATGTTAATTTGGGCACCTTATCCGTTGCTATAGGTACCGGACTCTGAAAATAGATATTTATCCGGTCATTTTTGTCCATCTCGTGCCATTGTCTATTTTAAGGAACATTTTTCTTAAACTATACGTCATTATTTATGTTAACTACATATAATAAAGGAATTATATTAGGGTAGAAAAGAACTGGAGGATCTTTTGAGAAGCTGCTGCCATCTAGTACAAATATACTAAACTTTCCCAGTTCCCAACAGATGGCTATACGTGAAGGGTAATAGCGATGTCCGCCAAAAAAAATTAATGCCACTCGTGTCACTTGGACAGGATTGACCATTTTTCTTTCTTTCATTAAATAATTTACAGAACTGGAGAATAGATGTTAAGAAAATATCTTCCGCCCTATTATTAAGTTGAATTTACACTTACAATGTTGTGATGTATTGTGTTTTAACTCCTGAATTAGTATTTAATCACATCAGTGAAACAATGCCATATTATAAAATATGAATTACATACAAAAATTTAATTTAATACATTTTTGCATACATTCCTTGTTAGCAAATAAATAATGAGGAACTTGTGATTATGGAATTAGCATTATTAACTTAACTACATTTCCTGAAAGAATTATATTACAGTGGAAGAGAACTGGAGGAGCTTTAATTAATGACACTCGTGTCACTTGGATATGATTGACCATTTTCCTTTCTTTCATTAAATAATTTACAGAACTGGATAACAAATGTTAAAAAAATATCTTCCGCACTATTATTAAGTAGAATTTACATTTACAATGTTGTGATGTATTGTGTTTTTAATTCCTGAATTAATCATTAATCACATCAGTGAAACATTAATGTAATACATTTGTGCATACATTTCTTGTTAGCAAATAAATAATGTGGAACTTGTTATTATGGAATTAAGATGGATAACCACCCACCCACCAATCGTGCTGTTTTCGTTTTGATACTGTCGCAAAGCCGTTATCTACAATAGCGTGGCTTGTGTACAAAGAGCCGGAAAATAAAGATTACTGCGATAAAGGACTTGCCGTCATAGATTAAGTTACGCTTCTGGAAGGTGATTTAATATTCGATTTCTTTATTGTTCTGGAACAGTGTCGAATTTATCAATGAGGTACTTAAGAAAGCGACGACTCGCCAAGAGTCAGTCGTGAACAAATGTTGTGTAACATAAGTGTTGTAAACAGGTGTTATCAGATCGCTGTTTGTTATTGTCATCGACCTTGGTAGACTGTGTTGCATATGTGATGTAATGTTACGTGAGAATTGAACAGTGTAGTTCTACGTAAATAAGGAATATTTGGAATATCTGCAACTCAGACTTTTAGTTCTACGAACCCACAAAGTCAGAATATTTTGAGTGGTAAAGCAGGTCTGTTCACTGAAACAGATGATCTTGATGATTTCCGGACGCTCTTTGAAGTCGTATGTAATTCTTACGACGGGATATCGTTACCTCCGGAAGTTCTAAGTCCTCATGCGACTTAGATTTCCTTCTGCTAGTTTGAGTACCAAAAGCAGGTTTCCAATTAGGACAGCCATATTGACAAATTGAACATATATGTATATGACCATTTATATTGTAGTGGAAGTGTATGATATTTCTTTGAGAATATGGTTTATTTGTTGAATTCTATTTTGGTAGTTAGTCGATGTCGGTTATCTGCAAGTTCCACGTCAAGTGTACATCCAAGGTTTCAGGCCTCACGTTCAAAGGTCCCGAGTTCGATTCTCGGTCAGGGTGAGTTACCTAGATAAGTCTTTTCCGGGGTTTTCCCTTATCCTTCAAGACGAATGTCGGGTAACTCTAAGCTCCATGGACCCTGGGCTCATTTGAGCATCATTTCACCCAATTCATTCACCATCCGATATAACTTAACGTTGGGGCGGACGTAAATTTAAAAAAAAAAGGTCCAAGGTTTCAGATATCAGTATGGAGATTAATCCTAAATTTATCTATGGGTAGATAGTAATATATTTATAGGTACACAAAACTGCGTGTAAGTCAAATGTATTCATGACTATTCTCTGATTACTCTACTTGGTTTTTATGCCGTTATTGCTGAAGCTGGTTCTAATATGTTAGAATGTCTACGTTACATAGCACAGCTATATCTCCTGCAAACTCTGCTATTCTAAAATATTCATGTTTAGATATACAGAAGGTGAAATAGCTACTTCAACAAGTTTTTGAATCATGGATATTCTGGCCTCTTTCGATTTTTAAATGGAATAATAATGTTGGGAGGCATTGTTTCGCAGTGGCTCCCCGTCAGCACGTGTTCACGGAGCTGGACTCCTTCCGAGAGAAACAGAGAGAGAGGAGTGAAACAACGAGAGAAAGATAACAGAGTGTTATCTGGATAATTCTTTCCGTTTCTCGCTGTCCAAGAAAGAAAGTCCAAGAAACTTAGGAAGCTTTAGAGAAACAATGGCGTGGTTATAAATAAACGGCAAGGTGAAAGAAGAGTTATCTGTTAGATCATTGGGAGATTATGGTCACACTAGACGTCATTCCAGGCTGCTCCGAGGACGCCACATGGCTTGCGAGCACCCGACATTACCCAGCAGCTAATCCTAACAGCAGCTAAAGCTGAACACCACATAATTGTTCTAAGCTGTTAGGCATCAAAAGGTTCAACGTAAAACAAATTTAAAATAAAAACACCAGGGTGCAAGGTTTTGCATCCATTCCCATAACCTGAGTTACATAGAAATTGTTACCTCGAAATAAATTCTACCTACAAGCCAACACATCGTACAACATCCCTAAAAGAAAACTTAACGGATGGGCACGCAGCAAAAACCTTCTGGCTTTATACAGCCAACCAGCACTTCGGTCGATCGGAAGAGTTAGTTGATGTTCTGTTGTTAATTGAGTGTGCAGCTGTGTGGACGTGTGACAGACGGCCTTGAAGGTTGCTTTTGTGTATTGTGGCGATATACCTCTCCAGCTTAATCAGCCACACGTTTGGGTGAAATATGTAGTGGTATTTCTTCGCTACAAGCACAATTCTTTCCCATGTCGTAAGTTTGTACGGACAGTTTCTTCAGGTCACTAATTGTATCGTCTGAATTGAATATGATTAAGTAAGATTCATGAGATCTGTTTCAGGCGTAGATTTTTAGTTACAGAAATAAAATTTTATATGACTCCAATTTCTTAATCTATTATTTAATTGTATAATCTGGATTACATTTTTCTCGAACTTTCTTTCTTAATCAATCACTTTAGGTTACTTCCAACACATCGGTAAATCCTTATTTTCAAGTTAATATATATAATTTCAGTTAATTACTTAAAATTCGTTACTTTTGAACGTCCACTCATCACTATTACGAATACCCAATAATTCTTTTTGAAGGTTACCAATTTTCTGTTACAAAACGTTTATATTCACCGCAACATTTTTCCATCGTCATGAAACAAGACTAAAGAACATATATCTATCTCAAGATTATTAATCTTTCGTAACTATCGTTACTCCTCTATTAGCTTTGTGATTGGCCGATTTACTGCTATGTTATCACATTACCTAATACAATTATTACTACCGCCAGTCACAAAATTACACATTTATTGTTTATATTGTCATTACATAGCCTACTAAGTCATATCAGAAAACAATATTCATATAAACATTTTTAACTAAGATATATCGTTACAATATGTTACGTAATTGCGCTGCTGACAGTGCTGTGGAAAGTATGTTTTTATTTGTAAGAAAGAGCCTTTTGTACTTCTGCAAACTAGACTTTTAATTCTGCGAACCTACAAAGTCATAATGTATTTTAAGAGTTGTGCTGCATATTTGCTAGAAGTAGTAATGTCTTCGTGGGAAGATTAGCTGGGAATGGTAGTACTTAAAATAATATCGTTATTAATAATAATATTACTATTATTTAACGCACGCCTCAACAACTCACTTATTGACACACAGTTTAAACAAATGAATCATGTGACAAGGCCTCCAAAAACTTCCCTTGCCTTCTAGATACACAACACAATGAAATGTGGCTTATATTTTAATTCTAAAAGTATATATTTATGTGAAGTCTTGGCGTGTTAGTTTACGTTTTAAAAAGCTAAACCTTCTATTTCATTCATCACATAACAAATAACCAATATCCACATTTATGCATTGAAGGGTTTGGGATGTAAACACAAATTAATCCTTTGCAGAGGAATCCTAGAGACAATGATTCCGTATTACCATACCTTCACTTTCTGGAAATTTACATTAGCTACTGCGAACCCTTTTATTCTTTTGTTCATCTCCATAAAAACCTCGAATTTTGGGGCCTCAGAAACGAATTTGGAGCAAATAAAATGGGCTGTTAAAACAATAAGTATGTATATACACTAAAAATACAGTTTTAGGCACCTAAAACAGTTTCCACATGCAAACATATGACTAAGTGAAAGGTTAGAGCCAGACTGAAAAGTTAAATGCCATAGCCGGGAACCACGGATACTCTGGTCTCCGTCCAGCCGCTCTAAACCATTCAGCTACGATGGCCGACGTGCCAACATGACATTAAATTCTCCAACTGACTCGTGTTTTTCCCGGTAACCCACTAGGAGTTCTCATAAACACATGAGACAACTACCTCAATGGCGTCTTACTATGCTGTAAGACCGTGGTTCAAATGCCGGCTATGGCATTGAATTTTTCAGTCTGGCTCTACTCTGTCATAGTGCGTCCTACACACGGCTAGTGTGAAAGAGTAATTAATTTACTGTGACTTTGTGGGTTCGTGAAATGAAAAGTCCAATTTCACCGCTCAAAACTATTCTTTATTTCCACCGACTTACAGTTAAACACTTGCCAATTACGCAGAATTGCGTACTGCACACAATTACAATTCACCAGTTCGTCCGTTACAATTTCACTTGTACTCGCGATTACATCAACTCCGATACTCATACACAGTTACGTACAGTCTTCCGTTGCACAATCTTTTCGTTCATTAACACGTCACTGACTAACACTGCCTTCTTACACCAAGAACTGTCCTCACTCACACTCAACTTCCGACTAGCTGCAGCCCTTTTTATAGGCATCTCGCCGTCTTCTCGGCTTTTCTTGTTCCCAGGCGAAGATTCCAGTAGATGAAAGATCCCGTAATTTCCAGAACAGGGTGGAAGAGAAACAGACAGCACAATCATGTTTTTTTCCCCCAGCCATCCCTGTCACCACTATAAGACGGACGAGGGGGAGGCGTGGCTAACACGGACCTCCCCTGTATTCCGCTCTCAGCTGCTTCCATAGGGTGTTCCAAAGCCCGGGTGACACTGCTCCCTCCTCAAAGCTGTTCGCCCCGAACAGCAGCATCTTAGCGTGCCAGGCGGTCCAGGTGTACCACCAGCATCTTCCCTCGGGGAACCTTCTGGATGCGGTAGACCACGTCGTTAATCCTCTTCACCACCCGGTACGGTCCTTGACATGGCTGCTGGAGCTTCGGGCAGCGTCCCTTGGTCCGGGTAGGACGGTACAACCAGACCAGGTCACCTTGCTGGAACCCTTGGCTGTTGGCTTGCCTATCATATCTGGTCTTCATGCGGTCGCTCGCCTTCTGGATGTTCTGGCGAGCCATCTCTTGCATGTCATGGAGGCGGTCCACCAGGTTCTCCACATACTCGGTCACCGGCTGCTTCGCCTCCTGAGGGCTTCCTAAAGCCAGGTCACAAGGGAGGCGTAGCTCTTTACCGAACATTAAGCTGACTGGCGTCATCCCAGTTGTGTCGTGTGTAGACGAGCGGTAGGCCAACAAGAACAGTGGCACCTTGACGTCCCAGTCTCGCTGATGGCTGGCCACGACCTTCCTCAGGTGTTCCTCTAAGGTCTTGATGTATCTTTCGACCATGCCATCCGACTGGGCATGTAGAGGCGTCGTGCGGGTCTTGTTCACCCCAAGCCTTTGTAATGCCTCCTTCATTAGCTTGGACTCAAAGTTGGTACCCTGGTCACTGTGTAGCTCTAACGGCACCCCAAATCGACAGAACACTTGCTCCACGAGGCAGTCTGTGATTGTCCTTGCCTCTTGGTTTGGGATGGCATACACCTCCGGCCACTTGGTGAAGTAGTCCACGACCACCATTAAGTACTTGTTTCCTCGGTCGGAAACTGGGAACGGTCCAGCAATGTCAACGGCGATCTGTTCGAATGGCGCTCCGACGTTGTACTGCTGCATGAGAACCCGGCTCCTAGTCTGGGGGCCGCGACTCGCCGCGCACACGTGACACTGACGGCACCACCTCTCAGCATCAGCTCGGAGTCTCAGCCAGTAGTAGCGCTGCCGTAATTTGTCAATCGTTCGCTTGGCTCCCAGGTGTCCTCCTGAAGTACCGGCGTGCACTTCCTCCAAGACTTGCGGGACCTTACTCCGGGGAAGTACCAACTGTTCTCTCTGCGTCTTCCCATCTGGTGACTCCCATACCCGGAAGAGCAAGCTCTCTCTGGTCTTCAACGAGTCCCATTGGGCCCAGTACGACTTGTAGGTGGCGCTCCTCGGTGCGATGTCCTCCCAGGTTGGTCTCGTCCCTGCCTCCACTTCCCTCAAGAGTGGCCCCAAGTCTGCGTCCGCCAGCTGCTCCCTCCTCAGGCCTGCACTATCCCAGCCATCCGCAGAGACTGCCGTGACTACTCGGACTGCTGCGGCACGCTCCTTCTCCTCCACTCTTGTACGCTGGCCGCACTCTTCCGGACAGGGTCTTCGGGACATGGCGTCAGCGTTACCGTGGCTCTTCCCTCTACGATGTTCCGAGGTGAAGTCGTACTCCTGTAACCTCTGGGCCCAACGTGCTGTCTGGCCTTCCAGGTTCTTAAAGCTCAATAGCCAGGTTAGGGCGGAATGGTCAGTCCTCAGGTGGAATGGCTGACCGTACAGGTACTTGTGGAAGTGCTCCAATGTCTTTACTACCGCCAGTCTCTCCCGTCGGGTGACGCAGTAGTTCTTCTCTGCCTTGGATAGCGCTCATGGCCGTCCTGGATCTGCGATAGGACACCTCCAATGCAATGGTCGCTGGCGTCGGTGTCCACAATGAAGGCGCCAGCCGGTTGTGGGAAACCCAAAATTGGAGCACTGCACAGGGTCTCCTTTAGGTGCTGGAAAGCGTTTTCGGCGTCCTCCGTCCACACATAAGGCCGGTGTTCCTCCGTCAGGCGGGTGAGGGGTTTAGCGATGCTGGAGAACCCCTTTATGAAGCGGCGGTAATAGCTGCACAGCCCCAGGAAACTGCGCAACTCTTTCTTATCCCTTGGGCGAGGCCAATCTCTCACGGCCTTTGTCTTCTCCGGGTCTGTGGCCACTTCGGTTGCTGAGACTATGTGGCCCAAGTAGTTAACTTCCTTGCGGAAGAGCTGGCACTTCTTCGCGTTCAGCTTCAATTTGGTCGCTTGCAGTCTCTGTAGCACCTTACTCAGATTCTCGAGGTGATCTTCAAAAGTCTTTCCGACGATGATGATGTCGTCCAGGTATAGCAGGCAGGCATCGTAAGTCAGCCCTCTCATCACTAACTCCATAAGCCGCTGGAAGGTAGCTGGTGCGTTGCAGAGGCCAAAGGGCATAACCGTGAACTGCCAGAGCCCTTGGCCTGTCGAGAATGCGGTGTTCTCCTTGTCTCTTGGGTCAAGAGCTACCTGCCAGTAGCCCGACTTCAGGTCCAGGGTCGAGATCCACTGTGCACCAGCTAGCGTGTCCAGGGTGTCGTCAATCCGGGGTAAGGGAAAGCAGTCCTTCCGGGTGACAGCGTTCAGCTTTCTGTAGTCTACGCAGAATTGCAGCTCGCCGTTCTTCTTCGTCACCAAGACTACAGGGGAACACCAAGGGCTGTCAGACTCTTCAATCACTCCCCTGGATCTCATGTCCTCCACCATGTCTCGTACCGCCCCTTGCTTCGCCAGCGGAACGCGTCTATGTGGTTGCCGCATAGGCCGGGCGTCTCCGGTGTCGATGCGGTGAAGCACTTTGTCCGTGCGGCCGTAGTCACTATCGCCTTGGCTGAAGACGCGCTCGTATCGCCTCAGTAGTTGTCGAACCTTCTCCAGCTGTTCTGCGGTCAGGTGGTCGGACGCCCTCTCCAGTAAGCCTTCTAGCCGGGGCCCCAGGTGTTGCTTCGGCGCCACCTCCTGTGTCTTGTCGACTGCTGTTACGCTAACTACGGGCTCGCACGTTCCCAACTCCGTCCCGGCCTGGACGTCGTGATCGGTGTCCGTTGGATTTAGCAGTCTCACTGGCACCTCCTCTCGGAACAGCAGCAATGTCCTGGCTACACACAGTCCGTGTACAGGCGTCTTCTGGTCCAGCATCATGTTCCTGGTTCTCTGGCCCTCCAGTCGCGCCGTCACCACCACCTCGCTCCTCGCGGGGACAACCACGTCTTCGTCCAAGACGACCCTGCAAATTCCAAGGCGCTCTTCGGGTTGACGGAGTATAACCTCTTCTCCGTTAAGCCGCAGGACCTTCTTGCCGACGTCGACCGTCGCCTCATGGCTCCTGAGGGCATCCAGTCCCAGGATCACCTCCTCAGCCACCTTCGCGACGAACACCCACAGACGCACGGCACTCCGTCCCAAGTTCAGCTCCAGCAGGGCCTCCTTCTCCACAGGCAAGGTGTCGCCCGATGCCGTGACAAGCTGGTATGGCCGGCTTGGCTTCCTTGCCGGCAAACCCTTCGCCACGTCAGGTCTGATGATGGTCACGGCCGCCCCGGTGTCCACCAGCACGCGGCACGGCTTCCCTCTTACCCAACCGTCCACGATGAGGCTGTCATCCATACGCCGGCTGACGGCGCGCAGTGTCACTCGAGGGGATGGTGGTGATGGCGCCGACGTGCCCCTCTCCACGACGGCCCTTACTCGTTTTCCGGCTGCTCTTCCTGGTGTGGGCAGTCTCTCTGCAGGTGTCCGGGCTGTCCACACCCCCAACACAGGCCACTAGGTGTTCGCCGGCGTCCCTCAGCTGGTCTTCTCTCTCCGGCGTAGCGGACACTCCTCGTTCTCGACGTCGGAATGGATGTTATTTTGGCCGCCTCCATCCTTAATGCCGCTGTCAGCGCCTCGTGGATGGTTTTATATTCCCCGAGCATTAGGCGCTGACGAATCTCCGTGTCCCGTACCCCGTCGACAAAATTGTAGGTGGCTTCGCGGGATACGAACTCCAGTGGCAGGTCAACCAAGGCCTTGCTAGCCAGCTGCTCGATCGCAATGGCGAACTCCTGCAGCGTCTCCCCCGGCTGCTGTGACCTTGCCTTTAGCTGGCTGCGGTATGCTGCGGCTAAGCGGTGGTTCCCGAAGCGATCCTCCAGGGCTTCCCAGATGTCCTTGGGCGCCGCCGTCGTCTGCACCGCGTTTAGGACTTCCGCGGCTCTTCCCTGGAGGCTGGCTATTAACTGTGTGGCCTCCTCCTCCAGTGACCATCCGTTGTGCCTGGCCACTGTGTCGAACTGGCGGCGGAAGACCTCAAACGTTGACGCGCCATCATACTTGGGATGTTTGACGCGCGGCGATGTTATGTCGCGTCCCAGTGCGTCGGCCTTCAAATCCTTCAACCTCCTGCCGACGACGTCCTCCACCATGGCGCTCAGGGACTTGGCGCTGTTGTCAGCCTTTCATTCCAGCTTATTAACGCGGCTCGCCAGGTCTTCGACGCGCTCGCCTAACTCTGTGACGTCCTCTTTTACGCCGGCCAACTGTTCTTCAAACTTTGCGGCGAGAGCCTCGTTCGCCGCCTTCATTTCCGTGGCCAGACTGCCGTTCGCTGCTCTCATTTCTGTGGTGAACTCGGCCTTCATTTCTTCCATCTTCTCGGTGATGTTGTCGTTAGCCGTCTTCATTAGTTTCAGTTCCGCTAAAATCTTTTCTAATGCTGCCTCCATTGTGTTATGTCACACTTCTGACACCAATTGTGACTTTGTGGGTTCGTGAAATGAAAAGTCCAATTTCACCGCTCAAAACTGTTCTTTATTTCCACCGACTTACAGTTAAACACTTGCCAATTACGCAGAATTGCGTACTGCACACAATTACAATTCACCAGTTCGTCCGTTACAATTTCACTTGTACTCGCGATTACATCAACTCCGATACTCATACACAGTTACGTACAGTCTTCCGTTGCACAATCTTATCGTTCATTAACACGTCACTGACTAACACTGCCTTCTTACACCAAGAACTGTCCTCACTCACACTCAACTTCCGACTAGCTGCAGCCCTTTTTATAGGCATCTCGCCGTCTTCTCGGCTTTTCTTGTTCCCAGGCGAAGATTCCAGTAGATGAAAGATCCCGTAATTTCCAGAACAGGGTGGAAGAGAAACAGACCGCACAATCATGTTTTTTTCCCCCAGGCATCCCTGTCACCACTATAAGACGGTCGAGGGGGAGGCGTGGCTAACATGGACCTCCCCTGACTTCCGCTCTCAGCTGCTTCCATAGGGTGTTCCAAAGCCCGGGTGACATTACATATGACTAAATATTTCTAAAATATATCAACTTTTTAACGAGAAAGACAAACATATGTATAATAGTATTACAAATTATACAATAACAAAAACTGCAAATTTATCATTTTATTGTATATAATTTATTATATATGAATTTATGTTTGCTAGTACTTATGAGCTTATGTAGTTGTAAACAGAAATTCTTCAAGTTCATAAATTCAGCCCCGCCACCTGCACCTCAAAACATAACACATAGTTAACAGAAATGTGAAATAATGTTTCAAATATACTTGTAAAACAAGACAAATATTGTGACTTTGTGGGTTCGTATAATTAAAAGTCCAATTTGTCGAAATTCTAAATGTTCTTTATTTCCGTAGAAGTACATTGTTCAATTCTCACGTAACAACTTTCCATCACATATACAACACCAAGGTCGCTGACCACAACAAACAACGTTCTGATTACACCTACCTCATTGATAAGTTAGAGACTCTTCCAGAACAATAAAGAAACCGAAATCACCTTCCAGAAGCGTAACCTAATCTATGCCGGCAAGTCCTTTATCTCAGTAATCTTTATTTGCCGGCTCTTTGTGTACATTAGGCGCGCTACCGTAGATAACGACTTCGCAGCAATATATATGAAAGCTAGTCTGTCATGTGTTACAAATGGGAACAGTTCTGGAGTCCAGCTAATGAGATGCCGTATCCCACTCAGCGTTGCCAGCTTGTTATCCCACTCCTTTTATATTTCTGTCTCTCTCGCACACTCATACAACATGCAGGTTTGCTTGGCGCTAGACGTAAGGATAAGCAAATTATATTTTACAAACTTTTACAAAGATGCAGTTGCCAAAATCAGAATTAGAAAAAGGAATTTCGCAAATTATGTATATTTTAATATACCATAACTGTAATTAAAGTTTGTGAATTGCCTATTCTAATCCAATGGAACTGACAGTGGCTCATCCATATCGCTGACAATGACACTTCCGTTAAGAGACAATTGGTCATTGTCACTGTCTTCATCGTCTGAGTCTTGCAAATTTATCATTATAGGTTCCAAAATATCGTCACGTGCTATTTCTTTCTTAAAATCGTCTTCTTGAAGGTTTTCTTCGTGCCTCACGCACTTTTCCCACTCCTGTTGTGTTACCTTGTCAATTTCTTCGTGAACAAGTCGTTTAACGTCCGTCAGTTTAAAAGTATTATTTCCATTTGCAATCCCCCTTTTTATTTGAGCCGAAACCAACTTAATTGGATTACCTATATCGGCAGTGGTAGGTAAGGTGGGAGGCGCATTACCTCGTGTTCCGTTTCAATTGCAAGTTGATCCAGCTCATACACTTATTCCGTGTTTTTAAACGGAAGTACTCTTTGCAATAACTCATTTTTCATTTCTCCGAAAAAATTTTGAAGAACCTGTACACCTTAAAATTAATGCTTCGAGGCTGACTTCGCAATACCTGCGTTTCTGACTCGCCATTAAATTCACCGGAAGAAGCCAATTGCACTGTTTAACTCTTACTCCACTGTTGTGTAAGGAACAACTAAATGATATTGATCTGATCTCTCCAGAATAAATAAACACTTTTATCCAGCATTCATTCGTAAACTTAGGCATAGAGCATTCCACAGGCTAACAGAAAATGAAGTGTTTGCTCTTTCTCAATTTTACACCTTGACTTATTCACAGTAATTCTTTCATCGCGTCATGTCAGTAGTTTAAATTTCAGTTCTGAATAATGAAAAGTATATGTGCATACATTACACACCAATCACTTTGAACTCTCTAGAGTAAATAGAGATTACGAACCATTCATAAACAAAGATATAATGTGACCAGACACGTTCAGCCAGAGCAGCAGGAAATTTACTGTTTCCTCTCGCCCAATTGGCTTATTCAAAGTAATTCTTTTATCACGTCATGTCAAGCATTTGCGTTTCAGTTCTGAGTAATTACAAATATACGTACACGCATACATGCCAAAGTCATACAGTGCTTACGTCGCGATTTATTGTTATAATACAGGTAATAGTGGTTTACTTATTTGTATTAGAAAAACTATTTGAGCTAAAAATACCGCGTTTTCATAGTTATGTTAGATACACTACTCTCTAGCTTCCACATGGACCTGTTTCGGCAAAATCTGAATTTTTGTCTTAGCGCGAATAGTATTTCATACAGATTGATTAGGCTGGCGCTCGTCACACGGCACTTAGCGGGAATGGAATACAACACCGCAGTACTCCGATTAGTTGGTCACGTAGTAGAGCTCAAGGATAAACACCCTCCCATTTGAAACGCATGATAGTCTAAACTATTTAGCGCAATGTTCAATATTGCATCCTGTGACAGTGATTTTACTGCTCCTGCATAAACCTTATTTGACGGCAAAGGTGGTGAAGTAGAACATGTTTGTGGGAGAACTGTTGCAGCTTGTGTTATTGGAAATTCATTTCTCACTTGACACATCTGACCTTAACTAATTAGTTGAATAAGGTACCTTGAATTACTTATACAACTAGTTGCAAATGCTTGTAAATAGGGCAACCTTTGTTGTTGACAGTGCTTTGTTCTATGCAATTCACAAGTTTTGGAGGTGTATTTGAAACAAGAGTGCAATTTTCGCAAAACGGTGCACATCGCAATTTAGGCAGCGTGGATGTTTGACAAATTTTGAGTGTCCTTATTGCCGTTTGAACACAATTATTGTGAGCCCAGACTTTGGAGATTACATTTTCATTAAAATGGAAACAACACACTTCAGTGCTTGGTTAAATACGTGATCACATGTTCCACATTATTTATTTGTTAACAAATAATGTACACACAACTGTATTACATTCAATTTACACAATTAATTTATATCTGTTGTAGAAAATAAAACATTTAAGGCTTAAGGCTTTATATTTGTAACTTATTTGCCTGGTGCCGGTACATTGGACCCGGCTTACAGGCTCTAAATTTACATGGGTTTATAATTCTGGGTTTGGTTTTGTTATTGTCTTTGGGGTTTTTCTAAAATCCATACGGTGACCTGTTCTGAGGCCGCCGAGAACCAGTTTTATCTCGTTATTTGTCTCTGTCTTTCTTTTTCTTGTTCTTATATTTACATACACACACACTCACACACACACAGACACACACACACGCGCGCGCGCACACACACACACACACACACAGCCCTGGGCATACCACGTACGTCCCAATATCACACGCACTACACTTTACAGACTTGGCTATGTACAATATTTACAATGTTCGCAGTTAGGCTGTGCGGCAGCGGGTAGCTGACTCCTGGGCTGCCGATGATGGTGGCCTCTGCCGGGGAGCGTGGCCTAAGCCAGGAAGGTTTGGGCGCACATAATTTTGCAGTCGTGTTGTTTTTTTATTTTTGTTTTTCTTCAATGTGCTTTGATTCTGGCATGTTTTCGGTGCTTGGGTTCGCCTTTCCCAATATTGTGTATGGTGGGGTTTTGATGGTGTCGCATGCGCGCCTAGATGGAAGAGGCACGTTTGTTGATGGCCTCGTTGATATAAGGGACGTGGGTTTCTTGGTGAATGGCGGCAGTTGTTCGGAAAGGAGCAGACAGGATTTTACGTAGGGATAGGTTTTGTAGGGTTTGGAGATACTTTAGGGCGGTGTTGGAGGCTTTGGCCCAGACCACGCAGGCGTACAGGACCACGGATAAAGTAAAGGATCTATATAGGATGATCTTCGAGCGCAGTTTTAGCTGTTTGCTCCTAAATATGGGGGCGTAGGTCTTAAATCGCTGCCGCCCTTTGTTGGCGCTATCTCTTAAGTGGGTGGTCCAATGCATCGTGCGTGTCAACTTCACGCCGAGGTACTTGAGCTGCTGACGACAGTGCAATATTTTAACATCGACCGTTAGGTCCATTGCCAAAGAACGCCGCGTTGTAAAATGTATAAGCTGGCAATTGTTCGCATTAATTTTGATTTTCCAGTCATGAAGCCATGAAAGGAAGCAGTCAATGTACCGCTGCATCTCTAAAAGTCCATAACGAAGATTTTTATGATGATTGTTTATTGCAGTGTCGTCAGTATACAAAGCAACTTTGCATCTGGCGTCCACGGGGAAGTCGTTGGTGAAGAGTATATACAGGAAAGGTACCACTTGTGGTACGCCAGCCTGCATCACTCTCTCCTTTGAGGAGGAGCGACCCACTTGGACGTAGAAGCGCCTGTTTTTTAAAAAATTATGCAGCAATAGGCAGTGAATTTTGGAGGCCGGGAAACACTCGGTGCAGCTTGTAAATCAGGCCGTTGTGCCAGCACCCATCAAATGCGGCTTCTACGTCCAAAAATAGTGCCAACGTTGAAGCCCCATTGTTAAATTGCTCGGTAACGTATCTACTAGTCTTAAAAGTTGAAGGTCTGTTGAGTGCCCTTTTCTACAGCCAAATTGTGAATTTGAAATATCAAGCGCCGCAATTTGTTTTTGGAGTCGAAATAGAATTATTTTCTCGAGCAATTTACCAATAGTGGACAGGAGGCTAATGGGGCGGTAATTTTGAAGTGCCTGGTGCTTTTCCCATGCTTAGGGAGCATTATTACCTTGGCTCGTTTCCAAGTGTCAGGGAAATAATTTATAAAACACTAGTGGTTCACTGGTGTGATTAAATACTGATTCTAGAGTTATAAAACACAATAAATCACAAGATTGTAGGTGTAAATGCAGTTTAATAAAAGTGTGGGGGATATTTTTCAAGTCTACTTTACACTTCTGTACCTTGTTCAATTAAAAAGGAAGAAAATGGTCGATCCTGTCCAAGTGACATTATACTCATGAATAGTTTTCAGCAGACATCGCCATTTCACTTCACGTATAGACATCTGGTGGGAACTGGGAACGTGTAATTCAACATGTAGCACTAGATGGCAATAGCTTCCCAACAGATCCTCGAGTTCCTGCCACTCTAATTTAATTCCTTCGTGATAGGTAGTTAAGATAAATAATAATGTGTAGTTGAAGAAAAATATTGCCTAAAATGGAACGTGGCACAAGATGACAAAAATGACGTGATAAATATCCATTTTAAGAATCCGGGAGCTATAACAACAGATATAATGTAAGAATTAAACCATTTATTATCAGATTAGAAACTTTGGGGTGGCACTTTCTAATTAGGATTCCAAATGTCCATAGAATTGTTAATAAATGTTCTTCAGTTAAACGTTACGAGTTTTTATAAACACTTAGTATGAATTTCATTGCTCATAATATTGTGACCTTGTGGGTTCGTGAAATCAAAAGTCCAGGTTACAAACACAAAAAGTTGCACTTTATTTCCGTAGAAAAACGCTTCGTACACATACACAATAGGACATACAAGGTCAACAAACACAGCTGTTTACCCGCACGCGTTCAATTACCGATTGACTCCTCTTTGGCGGGCGCGCTGCCTTTTTATAGTTTACTAACATTTCACAAATTTCTCAAACAGTCTACACCCGGCTAAAACAAAGGCGAACTCTCGAGAAATCCATTTCCTCCCCTGCCGATTCGGCGATCTTTTTATCTACACACTGCACGGCGCATCCCTCTGAATGCCTTGCCGCTTCCATCAACAATGGCCTGGCGACACTGCTCCCTCATTAAGACTGGCCGTCCTGAACAGCACCATCGTAACGGGTAGACGATCCAGGTGTATCACCAACATCTTCCCTCGGGTTACCTTCTGGATGCGGTAGACCACGTCGTTAATCCTCTTCACCACCCGCTACGGTCCCTGCCATGGTTTCTGAAGCTACGGGCATCGTCCCTTGGTCCGGGTAGGACGGTGCAACCAGACTAGGTCAACTTGCTGGAACCCTTGGCTGTTGGCTTGCCTGTCGTATCGGGTCTTCATGCGGTCGCTCGCCTTCTGAATGTTTTGACGAGCCATCTCATGCATGTCGTGGAGATGGTCCACCAGGTTCTTAACATACTTGGTTGCTGGCTATTTTGCGTCCGGGGGCTTCCAAAAGCCAGATCAAAAGGAAGACGTAACTCTCGGCCGAACATTAAGCTGGCTGACGTCATCCCAGTGGTGTCGTGTGTAGACGAGCGGTAGGCCAGCAAGAACAGTGGCACCATGACGTCCCAGTCTCGTTGATGGTTGGCCACGACCTTCCTCAGGTGCTCTTCTAAGTCTTGATGTATCTCTCCACCATGCCTTTTGACTGTGGATGTAGGGGTGTTATGCGTGTCTTGTTCACACCAAACCCTTCTAGTGCCTCCTTCATAAGGTTGGAGTCAAAATTGTTGCACTGTCCGCTGTGGAGCTCTAACGGCACCCTAAATCGGCCAAACACTTGCTCCACAAGGCAGTCTGTGATTGTCTTTGCCCCCTGGTTCGGGATGGCATACACCTCCGACCACTTGGTGAAGCAGTCCACGACCACCATCAGGTACTTGTTGCCTCGGTCGGACACTGGGAATGGTCCAGCTATGTCGACGGCGATCCTTTCGAATGGCGCTCCGACGTTGTACTGCTGCATGTGACCCCGGCTCATAATCTGGGGGCCGCGACTCGCCGCGCACACATGACTTTGATGGCACCATCTCTCAGCGTCTGCTCGGAGCTTTAGCCAGTACTAGCGCTGCCGGAGTTTGTCGATCGTTCGGTTCGCTCCCAGGTGTCCTCCTGAAGTAGCGACGTGCACTTCCCCCAAGACTTCCGGGATCTTGATTCGTGGAAGTACCAAGTGTTCTCTCCGCGTCTTCCCATCAAGCGATTCCCATACCCGCAACAGCACGCCCTCTCTTGTCTTCTGTGAGTCCCATTGGGCCCAGTACGACTTTAGGTGGCGCTCCTCGGTGCGATGCCCTCCCAGCTTGATCTTGTCCCTGCCTCCACTTCTGTCAAAGTGGTCCCAAGTCTGCGTCCGCCAGCTACTCCCTCCTCAGGCCTGCGCTATCCCAGCCATCCGCAGGAACTGCCGTGACCACTCGGACAGCTGTGAATTGGCCGCACTCCTCTGGGCTGGGTCTCCGGGACATGGCGTCTGCGTTACCGTAGCTCTTCCATCTACGATGTTCAGAGGCGAAGGCGTACTCCTGCAGCCTCTGTGCCCAGCGTGCTGTGTGTCCTTCCATGTTTCTAAAGCTCAGTAGCCATGTTAGGGCAGAGTCGTCAGTCCTCAGGTGGAATGGCTGACATGCAGGTATTTGTGAAAGTGCTCCAATGTCTTTACTACCGCCAGCAACTCTCGCCGGTTGACGCAGTAGTTCTCTGCCTTGAATAGCGTCTTACGGTAGTAGGCTATCACTCGCTCATGGCCGTCCCGGACTTGGGATAGGACGTCGAAGGTACTGACAAACCTCCCGCTTGACGCAGCCAGTGAAGTCTAGGTCCTGGGGGTCATCTCGTGGCCTCGTGGTTCTCTCTAGCTAATCGGCAAACACTTGCTTTGGCTTGTGGTTCATACACGAGGCCTTGGGTGCCTTGGATATGGGTGGTTGGCGTTCCTCCACGATTCCGGAGTCCTTTTGCAAGCCTTCACGCCTCGCCATTCTCAAAATTCACTCGAGATATCAACTCCTCCCACGCGCGCACACGGTGCTCGCGTAGTCGAAGTCGAACCTCTCGGCGCAAGCGCGCGAGCAGAACTTGATTATGGCGAGTGCGGTGTCGCTGATAGAGTCTGCGAGCCGCCCAAGAGCAACGGATGAGTAGATGGATGACTAGCGGGATGACGTGAGGGTGTAGAGGTGCTGGGGTGTGAACGGTGAGGTTACGGACAGTTCGTCCTACGATGGAGGTGAAGGAGGAGATCGCCGTCTCTAGGGTCGGTATGTCTGTAATGTGTGGGTTAGGAGGTATGGAGTCATTTAAGCAGACCCGTACGCAATCCCAATCGACTTCACGGTTTTGAACCGTGAATTCATGACTGACAACTCGTAAGTTGACCTCAGCCACAACTGGGTTGTGGTCGGAATGTGAATTGAGTGAATTGAGTGATAAGTGAAACGGAAAATGTTTAATGATTGCGAAGTCAATGACCGAAGGACGGCCTTGAACTCGCGGGAAATGAGTGGGTTGCGAGGGACCCTCTACTCTCAGTTGAGGATCTCCATCTATGATGCGGATGATTTCTCTGCCTCTTGCGTCTGTCCGGGGACCCGAATGCCAACGCGGGTGTTTAGCATTCAAATCCCCAGCCATAATGACGTTGGGATGTAGGTTGAGGATGGAGAGATAATCATTAGCAATGAACTGCTGGCTAGGAGGGTGATATGCAGACACTATCAGGACTTCGGAACCGCCCAGATTCACGCAGACGGCAGTGGCTTCAAGGGTTTGAAGAGCGGGAAGCTGGACAGGTTTAAAGACAATCCCCCTCCTCACAAAGATCGCCGTGCCACCGCCGCGACGGCCCACACGGTCGACCCTGAGGCAGTGATAGCCGGAAATCCGGAAGAACATTTCACGTCGGAGATGTGTTTCCGATACCAAGATGAGATCCAAAGCAAATGACCTCGCAAAATGCAGGAGTTCATCTTGTTGACCATTTTGCCACTCGCATTTCAGAGTGTTGACCTAGTTCGACCCGCCATTATGGCTCGCGCGGCTTACTGCGGACAACAAGGCAAGCGCCTCCATGGCAATGACCATTCGGGCTGCAGAATCCGTGGCGTCGAAGAACCTCACCACCAGTTCACCGAGACGCTGGCCGTGGTTCTGCTGCAGTTGCTGCAATCAACCCAGCATCTCTGAGGCTTGTGTGGTGGGAGGAAAAACTTCATTTGTAGTGGAAGATTTGGTGGGAGAGGGGGATGCAGAAGAGCGCCTGGACGCCGGCCTACCATTAGCCCATCCATCCCTCAGCTGGCGATCGGGTTTGGGAGTACCTCGCCCGCTCGACGCCTTGGAATCAGACCCTTGCTCTCTGGCAGGACGTCCTCCCTGAGCTCAGGGGTGGTCTTAGGGGCTGTTTCTGTAGCCTTTGGTGGACATGTATGTTTTGCCCGTGATACTGCCCGCAAACAGCAGGCTTGCGTACCACCTCCGCAAAGGTAGGCACACCACGTGCTTTCTGAGTTGTACCAAAAGCAGCAGGCTGCACTGGTACAGCTGCTGCAGAATTCTGCCTAGCCGATGATGGTGCTGGCGCCCTCCTAGAGGCTATCACAGCCTTCCTAGTCGGACAGCTCCCGTAGCACGCAATGTGATCACCCTTGCTGTTAGCGCAGGTGGGTAGCTCAGTGATGGCACGCAGACAGACGTCTTTGGTATGGCTGCCACTGCACCGTAAGCAGCGTGGATTACGGTGGCAGAAGTTGCTGGAGTGGTTAAACCCCAGGCATCTATAACATTGAGGGGGGCCGCCAGAGCCCTTTGCTGGTTCCAACTGAACCCGGAGGTAGCAGATGGTTTTGACACGGTCCAGCTTGATTTCCGGGTCACTGTTTCGCTCCACCACTACAAGTAACAGTGGCAGGGGGGATTTAGTTCCTTGGCGATCTGGAGCTGGCCTTGTCAGCTGCTTGACCACATGTCCCACTAAGTCATATCAGAAAACAATATTCATATGAAATTTTTAACTAAGACAAATAGTTACACTATGTTACATAATTGTACTGCTGACAGTGCTGTGCAAAGTATGTTTTTATTTGTAAGAAAGAGCCACTTGTACTTCTGCAAACAAGAATTTTAATTCTGCGAACCTACAAAGTCATAATATATTTTAAGAGTTAGCAGTATATTTGGTAGAAGTAGTAATGTCTTCCTGGGAAGATTAGCTAGGAATGGTTGTATTTAAAATAATATTGTTATCTTGGAATTTTATTCTTAGATGTGCAGCTTTATAGTGCTTTTAATTAGAACCGGTTTACAGAAAAAAATTGAGCATAGGTATTTGTAATGATCCTGAAAGGGTAGAGCCAGACTGAAAAATTCAATGCCATAGCCGGGATTTGAACCACGGAACTTCTGGTCCAGCCGTTCTAAGAAAGATGAATGGTAACTCTAAGCTCTATGTACCCTGTACTCATTTGAACATCATTTCATTCATCGTCCGATATGACAAGGTTGGAGGTTTTCCCTTATCCTGAAAGATGAATGTCTGGTAAATCTAAGCTCTATGTACCCTGTACTCATTTGAACATCATTTCATTCATCGTCCGATATGACTTAACGTTGAAGGTTTTCCCTTATCCTGAAATATGAATGTCTCATAACTCTAAGCTCTATGTACGCTGCACTCATTTGAACATCATTTCATTCATCGTCCGATATGACTTAACGTTGGAGGTTTTCCCTTATCCTGAAAGATGAATGTCTGATAACTCTAAGCTCTATGTACCCTGTACTCATTTGACCATCATTTCATTCATCGTCCGATATGACTTAACGTTGGAGGTTTTCACTTATCCTGAAAGATGAATGTCTGATAACTCTAAGCTCAATGTACCCTGTACTCATTTGAACATCATTTCATTCATCGTCCGATATGACTTAACGTTGGAGGTTTTCACTTATCCTGAAAGATGAATGTCTGGTAACTCTAAGCTCTATGTACCCTGCACTCATTTGACCATCATTTCATTCATCGTCCGATATGACTTAACGTTGGAGGTTTTCGCTTATCCTGAAAGATGAATGTCTGGTAACTCTAAGCTCTATGTACCCTGTACTCATTTGAACATCATTTCATTCATCGTCCGATATGACTTAAGGTTAGAGGTTTTCCCTTATCCTGAAAGATGAATGTCTGGTAACTCTAAGCTCTATGTACCCTGTACTCATTTGAACATCATTTCATTCATCGTCCGATATTACTTAACGTTGGAGGTTTTCGCTCATCCTCAAAGATGAATGTCTGGTAAATCTAAGATCTATGTACCCTGTACTCATTTGAACATCATTTCATTCATCGTCCGATATTACTTAACGTTAGAGGTTTTCCCTTATCCTGAAAGGTGAATGTCTGGTAACTCTAAGCTCTATGTACCCTGTACTCATTTGAACATTATTTCATTCATCGTCCGATATTACTTAACGTTGGAGGTTTTCCCTTATCCTGAAAGATGAATGTCTGGTAACTCTAAGCACTATGTACCCTGTACTCATTTGAACATCATTTCATTCATCGTCCGATATTACTTAACGTTGGAGGTTTTCGCTCATCCTCAAAGATGAATGTCTGGTAAATCTAAGATCTATGTACCCTGTACTCATTTGAACATCACTTCATTCATCGTCCGATGTGGCTTAACGTTGGAGGTTTTCCCTTATCCTGAAAGATGAATGTCTGGTAACTCTAAGCTCTATCTACCCTGTACTCATTTGAACATCATTTCATTCATCGTCCGATGTGGCTTAACGTTGGAGGGTTTCCCTTATCCTGAAAGATGAATGTCTGGTAACTCTAAGCTCTATGTACCCTGTACTCATTTGAACATCATTTCATACATTGTCCGATATGACAATATGCTACGTTGGAGGTTCTCCCTTATGCTGAAAGATGAATGTCTCCTCAGTTTAAGCTCTATGTACAATGTATTTACTTGGACATATTACATTCATCGTCCGATGTGACAAAACGCTGGAGGTTTTCCCTTATCCTGACAGATGAAAGTCTGGTAAATCTAAGCTCTATGTACCCTGTACTCATTTGAACATCATTTCATACTGTAACGGAGAGCGCTGAAACACCCTGTGAGCAGCTGGCAACGGAAGACAGGGGAGGCTCGGTTAGCCACGCCTTTCCCTCGTTTGTCTTATAGTGGTGACAGCCAGCGGTCGGAAAGAAACATAATTGTGCGTCTGTTTCTGCCCACCTGGTTCCAGAAATTACGGAGTCTGGAACATTCTCCTGGTCACTAGAAACCGGCGATATTCCTATAAAGAGGGTTGCAGACAGACGGAGTTGGTTCAGTTGTTGGTTGTGTTGGTCAATCAGTTGGTTAGTGAGTGTGAGCGAGAAGACAGTCGCAGTTCTTGGTGTAAGAGTTAGTCAGTGACGTGTTAATGAACGAAAGGGTTGTGCAACGGAAGGCTGTACGAACTGTGTATGAGTATCGGAGTTTATGTAATCGCGAGTACAAGGAAATTGTAACGGACGAACGGGTAAATTGTAATTGTGTGCAGCAAGTAATTTTGTGTAATTGGCGAGTGTTAAACTGTAAGTCGGTGGAAATAAAGAACATTGTTGAGTGGTGTAATTGGACTTTTCATTTCACGAACCCACAAAGTCACACTGGCGTCAGAAGTGGGATATAACACAAAGTCACACTGGTGTCAGGAAGCGGGAAAACAACATCACCGAACATTACAACGATGGAGGCAGCATTAGAAAAGATTTTAGCGGAACTGCAAGAAATAAAGACGGCTAAAGACAACATCACCAGGAAGATGGAAGAAATGCAGGCCGAATTAACAGAGAAGCTGGAGACTAGAAATAACCTGGCCGCGGAAGTGCTGGAGACTAGAAATAACCTGGCCGCGGAGTTGAAACTAATCAGGACGGCTAGGGAGAACATCGCCGACAAGATGGAACAAATGAAGGCCGAGTTAACCACGGAAATGAGAGCAGCGAATGACGGTCTGGCTACCGAAATGAAGGTGGCGAATGAGGCTCTCGCCGCCAAGTTTGAGGAACGGTTGGCCGGCGTGGGGAATGACGTCACGAACCCGGGCAAGCGGAAGGGTCAAGTAGACGACCGCCTTAATGATATAGAGGAAAAGGCCGACAACATCGCAAAGCCCCTCGCCCGCCTGACGGAGGAAAACCGGCCTTATGTGTGGACGGAGGACGCCGAAGACGCTTTCCAGCACCCGAAGGGGACCCTGTGCAGTGCTCCTATTTTGGGTTTCCCACAACCGGGTGGTGCCTTCATTGTGGACACCGACGCCAGCGACCATTGCATTGGAGGTGTCCTATCGCAGATCCAGGACGGCCACGAGCGCACAAGAGTGGAAGAGGAGGAGCGTGCCGCAGCAGTCCGAGTAGTTGTGGCAGTGCCTGCTGAAGGCTGGGATAGCGCAGGCCTGAGGAGGGAGCAGCTGGCGGACGCAGACTTGGGGCCACTCTTGAGGGAAGTGGACGCAGGGACGAGACCGACCTGGGAGGACAACGCACCGAGGAGCGCCACCTACAAGTCGCACTGGGCCCAATGGGACTCGTTGAAGACCAGAGTGGGCGTGCTGTTCCGGGTATGGGAGTCACCCGATGGGAAGGCGCAGAGAGGACAGTTGGTACTTCCCCGGAGTAAGGTCCCGGAAATCTTGGAGGAAGTGCACGCCGGTACTTCAGGAGGACACCTGGGAGCGAACCGAATGATTCACAAACTACGGCAGCGCTACTTCTGGCTGAGACTCCGAGCAGATGCTGGTGGTACACCTGGACCGCCTCGCACGCTACGATGGGGCTGTTCGAGGGCGAACAGCTTTGAGAAGGGAGCATTGTAACGGAGAGCGCTGAAACACCCTGTGAGCAGCTGGCAACGGAAGACAGGGGAGGCTCGGTTAGCCACGCCTTTCCCTCGTTTGTCTTATAGTGGTGACAGCCAGCGGTCGGAAAGAAACATAATTGTGCGTCTGTTTCTGCCCACCTGGTTCCAGAAATTACGGAGTCTGGAACATTCTCCTGGTCACTAGAAACCGGCGATATTCCTATAAAGAGGGTTGCAGACAGACGGAGTTGGTTCAGTTGTTGGTTGTGTTGGTCAATCAGTTGGTTAGTGAGTGTGAGCGAGAAGACAGTCGCAGTTCTTGGTGTAAGAGTTAGTCAGTGACGTGTTAATGAACGAAAGGGTTGTGCAACGGAAGGCTGTACGAACTGTGTATGAGTATCGGAGTTTATGTAATCGCGAGTACAAGGAAATTGTAACGGACGAACGGGTAAATTGTAATTGTGTGCAGCAAGTAATTTTGTGTAATTGGCGAGTGTTAAACTGTAAGTCGGTGGAAATAAAGAACATTGTTGAGTGGTGTAATTGGACTTTTCATTTCACGAACCCACAAAGTCACACTGGCGTCAGAAGTGGGATATAACACAAAGTCACAATACATTGACCGATATGACAATATGCTACGTTGGAGGTCCTCCCTTATGCTGAAAGATGAATGTTTGCTTAGCTTAAGCTCTATGTACCCTGTATTTACTTGGACATATTACATTCATCGTCCGATGTGACTCAACGTTGGAGGTTTTCCCATATCCTGACAGATGAAAGTCTGGTAACTCTAAGCTCTATGTAACCTGTACTCATTTGAACATCATTTTATTCATCGTGTGATATGACTTAACGTTGGAGGTTTTCGCTCATCCTCAAAGATGAATGCCTGGTAAATCTAACATCTATGTACCCTGTACTCATTTGAACATCATTTCATTCATCGTCCGATGTGGCTTAACGTTGGAGGTTTTCCCTTATCCTGAAAGATGAATATCTGGTAACTCTAAGCTCTATGTACCCTGTACTCATTTGAACATCATTTCATTCATTTTTTAATGTGGCTTAACGTTGGAGGTTTTCCCTTAACCTGAAAGATGAATGTCTGGTAACTCTAAGCTCTATGTACTCTGTACTCAATTGTATATCTTTTCATTTATCGTCCGATATGACTTAACGTTGGAGGTTTTCCCTTATCCTGAAAGATGAATGTCTGGTAAGTCTAAGCTCTATGTACCCTGTACTCAATTGAACATCTTTTCAATTATCGTCAGATATGACTTAACGTTGGAGTTTTTCCCTTAACCTGAAAGATGAATGTCTGGTAACTCTAAGCTCTATGTACTCTGTACTCAATTGAATATCTTTTCATTTATCGTCCGATATGACTTAACGTTGGAGGTTTTCTCTTATCCTGAAAGATGAATGTCTGGTAACCCTAAGCTCTATGTACGCTGTACTCAATTGAACAACTTTTCAATTATCATCCCTTATGAATTAACGTTGGAGGATTTCCCTTATCCTGAAAGATGAATGTCTGGTAACTCTAAGCTCTATGTACCCTGTACTCAATTGAACATCTTTTCATTTATCGTCCGATGTGACTTAACGTTCGAGGATTTCCCTTATCCTGAAAGATGAATGTCTGGCAACTCTAAGCTCTATGTACCGTGTACTCAATTGAACATCTTTTCTATTCTCGTCCGATATGACTTAACGGTGGAGGTTTTCCCTTACACTGAAAGATGAATTTCTGGTAACCCTAAGCTCTATATACCCTGTACTCATTTGAACATCATTTCATTCATCGTTTGATGTGGCTTAACGTTGGAGGTTTTCCCTTATCCTGAAAGATGAATGTCTGGTAACTCTAAGCCCTATGTACCCTGTACACATTTGAACATCACTTCATTCATCGTCCGATATTACTTAACAATGGAAGTTTTCCCTTATCCTCAAAGATGAATATCAGGTAAATCTAAGATCTATGTACCCTATACTCATTTGAACATCACTTCATTCATCGTCCGATATGACTTAAGGTTGGAAGTTTTCCCTTATCCTGAAAGATGAATGTCTGGTAAATCTAAGACCTATATACCCTGTACTCTTTTGAACATCATTTCATTCATCGTCCGATATGACTTAACGTTGGAGGTTTTCGCTCATCCTCAAAGATGAATGTCTGGTAAACCTAAGATCTATGTACCCTGTTCTCATGTGAACATCACTTCATTCATCGTCCGATGTGGCTTAACGTTGGAGGTTTTCCCTTATCCTGAAAGATGAATGTCCGGTAAATCTAAGCACTATGTACCCTGTACTCATTTGAACATCACTTCATTCATCGTCCGATGTGGCTTAACGTTGGAATTTTTCTCTTATCCTGACAGATGAAAGTCTGGTAACTCTAAGCTCTAGGTACCCTGTACTCATTTGAACATCATTTTTTCATCGTGTGATATGACTTAACGTTTGACGTTTTCGCTCATCCTCAAAGATGAATGTCTGGTAAATCTAAGATCTATGTACCCTGTACTCATTTGAACATCATTTCATTCATCGTCCGATATTACTTAACGTTGGAGGTTTTCGCTTATCTTCAAAGATGAATGTCTGGTAAATCTAAGATCTATGTACGCTGTACTCATTTGAACATCACTTCATTCATCGTCCGATGTTGCTTAACGTTGGAGGTTTTCCCTTATCCTGAAAGATGAATGTCTGGTAACTCTAAGCTCTATGTACCCTGTACTATTTTGAACATCACTTCATTCATCGTCCGTTGTTGCTTAACGTTGGAGGTTTTCACTTATCCTGACAGATGAATGTCTGGTAACTCTAAGCTCTATGTACCCTGTACTCATTTGAACATCATTTCATACATTGTCCAATATGACAATATGCTATGTTGGAAGTTCTGCCTTATGCTGAAAGATGAATGTCTGCTCTGTTTAAGCTCTATATACCCTGTATTTACTTGGACATATTACATTCATCGTCCGATGTGACTTAACGTTGGAGGTTTTCCCTTATCCTGACAGATGAAAGTCTGGTAAATCTAAGCTCTATGTACCCTGTACTCATTTCAACATCATTTTATTCATCGTGTGATGTGGCTTAACGTTGGAGGTTTTCCCTTATCCTGAAAGATGTATGTCTGGTAGCTCTAAACTTTATGTAACCTGTATTCATTGAACATCATTTCATTCATCGTCCGATATGACTTAATTTTGGAGGTTTCTCCTTATCCTGAAAGATGAATGTCTGGTAACCCTAAGCTCTATGTACCCTGTACTCAATTG
Source organism: Mantis religiosa (assembly GCA_030765055.1). Taxonomy (NCBI): domain Eukaryota; kingdom Metazoa; phylum Arthropoda; class Insecta; order Mantodea; family Mantidae; genus Mantis; species Mantis religiosa. The sequence continues at coordinate 24,674,402 of CM060952.1, forward strand.
AACATCTTTTCAATTATCGTCCGATATGACTTAACGCTGTACTCAATTGAACATCCTTTCATTTATCGTCCGATATGACTTAACGTTGGAGGTTTTCTCTTATCCTGAAAGATGAATGTCTGGTAAACCTAAGCTCTATGTACCCTGTACTCAATTGAACATTTTTCAATTATCGTCCCATATGACTTAACGTTGGAGGTTTTCCCTTATGCTGAAAGATGAATGTCTGGTAACTCTAAGCTCTATGTACCCTGTACTCAATTGAACATCTTTTCATTTATCGTTTGATATGACCTAACGTTGGAGGATTTTCCTTATCCTGAAAGATGAATGTCTGGTAACTCTAAGCTCTATGTACCCTGTACTCAATTGAACATCTTTTCTATTATCGTCCGATATGACTTAACGTTGGAGGTCTTCCCTTATCCTGAAAGATGAATGTCTGGTAACCCTAAGCTCTATGTACCCTGTACTCAACTGAACATCTTTTCATTTATCGTCCGATATGACTTAACGTTGGAGGTTTTCCCTTATCCTGAAAGATGAATGTCTGCTAAGTTTATGCTCTATGTACCCTGTATTTACTTGGACATATTACATTCATCATCCGATGTGACTTAACGTTGGAGGTTTTCCCTTATCCTGAAAGATGAATGTCTGGTAACTCTAAGCTCTATGTACCCTGTACTCAATTGAACATCTTTTCAATTATCGTCAGATATATCTTAACGTTGGAGTTTTTCCCTTAACCTGAAAGATGAATGTTTGGTAACTCTAAGCTCTATGTACTCTGTACTCAATTGAATATCTTTTCATTTATCGTCCGATATGACTTAACGTTGGAGGTTTTCTCTTATCCTGAAAGATGAATGTCTGGTAACCCTAAGCTCTATGTACGCTGTACTCAATTGAACAACTTTTCAATTATCATCCCATATGAATTAACGTTGGAGGTTTTCCCTTATCCTGAAAGATGAATGTCTGGTAACTCTAAGCTCTATGTACCCTGTACTCATTTGAACATCATTTCATTCATCGTCCGATATTACTTAACGTTGGAGGTTTTCGCTCATCCTCAAAGATGAATGTCTGGTAAATCTAAGATCTATGTACCCTGTACTCATTTGAACATCATTTCATTCATCGTCCGATATTACTTAACGTTAGAGGTTTTCCCTTATCCTGAAAGGTGAATGTCTGGTAACTCTAAGCTCTATGTACCCTGTACTCATTTGAACATTATTTCATTCATCGTCCGATATTACTTAACGTTGGAGGTTTTCCCTTATCCTGAAAGATGAATGTCTGGTAACTCTAAGCACTATGTACCCTGTACTCATTTGAACATCATTTCATTCATCGTCCGATATTACTTAACGTTGGAGGTTTTCGCTCATCCTCAAAGATGAATGTCTGGTAAATCTAAGATCTATGTACCCTGTACTCATTTGAACATCACTTCATTCATCGTCCGATGTGGCTTAACGTTGGAGGTTTTCCCTTATCCTGAAAGATGAATGTCTGGTAACTCTAAGCTCTATCTACCCTGTACTCATTTGAACATCATTTCATTCATCGTCCGATGTGGCTTAACGTTGGAGGGTTTCCCTTATCCTGAAAGATGAATGTCTGGTAACTCTAAGCTCTATGTACCCTGTACTCATTTGAACATCATTTCATACATTGTCCGATATGACAATATGCTACGTTGGAGGTTCTCCCTTATGCTGAAAGATGAATGTCTCCTCAGTTTAAGCTCTATGTACAATGTATTTACTTGGACATATTACATTCATCGTCCGATGTGACAAAACGCTGGAGGTTTTCCCTTATCCTGACAGATGAAAGTCTGGTAAATCTAAGCTCTATGTACCCTGTACTCATTTGAACATCATTTCATACTGTAACGGAGAGCGCTGAAACACCCTGTGAGCAGCTGGCAACGGAAGACAGGGGAGGCTCGGTTAGCCACGCCTTTCCCTCGTTTGTCTTATAGTGGTGACAGCCAGCGGTCGGAAAGAAACATAATTGTGCGTCTGTTTCTGCCCACCTGGTTCCAGAAATTACGGAGTCTGGAACATTCTCCTGGTCACTAGAAACCGGCGATATTCCTATAAAGAGGGTTGCAGACAGACGGAGTTGGTTCAGTTGTTGGTTGTGTTGGTCAATCAGTTGGTTAGTGAGTGTGAGCGAGAAGACAGTCGCAGTTCTTGGTGTAAGAGTTAGTCAGTGACGTGTTAATGAACGAAAGGGTTGTGCAACGGAAGGCTGTACGAACTGTGTATGAGTATCGGAGTTTATGTAATCGCGAGTACAAGGAAATTGTAACGGACGAACGGGTAAATTGTAATTGTGTGCAGCAAGTAATTTTGTGTAATTGGCGAGTGTTAAACTGTAAGTCGGTGGAAATAAAGAACATTGTTGAGTGGTGTAATTGGACTTTTCATTTCACGAACCCACAAAGTCACACTGGCGTCAGAAGTGGGATATAACACAAAGTCACACTGGTGTCAGGAAGCGGGAAAACAACATCACCGAACATTACAACGATGGAGGCAGCATTAGAAAAGATTTTAGCGGAACTGCAAGAAATAAAGACGGCTAAAGACAACATCACCAGGAAGATGGAAGAAATGCAGGCCGAATTAACAGAGAAGCTGGAGACTAGAAATAACCTGGCCGCGGAAGTGCTGGAGACTAGAAATAACCTGGCCGCGGAGTTGAAACTAATCAGGACGGCTAGGGAGAACATCGCCGACAAGATGGAACAAATGAAGGCCGAGTTAACCACGGAAATGAGAGCAGCGAATGACGGTCTGGCTACCGAAATGAAGGTGGCGAATGAGGCTCTCGCCGCCAAGTTTGAGGAACGGTTGGCCGGCGTGGGGAATGACGTCACGAACCCGGGCAAGCGGAAGGGTCAAGTAGACGACCGCCTTAATGATATAGAGGAAAAGGCCGACAACATCGCAAAGCCCCTCGCCCGCCTGACGGAGGAAAACCGGCCTTATGTGTGGACGGAGGACGCCGAAGACGCTTTCCAGCACCCGAAGGGGACCCTGTGCAGTGCTCCTATTTTGGGTTTCCCACAACCGGGTGGTGCCTTCATTGTGGACACCGACGCCAGCGACCATTGCATTGGAGGTGTCCTATCGCAGATCCAGGACGGCCACGAGCGCACAAGAGTGGAAGAGGAGGAGCGTGCCGCAGCAGTCCGAGTAGTTGTGGCAGTGCCTGCTGAAGGCTGGGATAGCGCAGGCCTGAGGAGGGAGCAGCTGGCGGACGCAGACTTGGGGCCACTCTTGAGGGAAGTGGACGCAGGGACGAGACCGACCTGGGAGGACAACGCACCGAGGAGCGCCACCTACAAGTCGCACTGGGCCCAATGGGACTCGTTGAAGACCAGAGTGGGCGTGCTGTTCCGGGTATGGGAGTCACCCGATGGGAAGGCGCAGAGAGGACAGTTGGTACTTCCCCGGAGTAAGGTCCCGGAAATCTTGGAGGAAGTGCACGCCGGTACTTCAGGAGGACACCTGGGAGCGAACCGAATGATTCACAAACTACGGCAGCGCTACTTCTGGCTGAGACTCCGAGCAGATGCTGGTGGTACACCTGGACCGCCTCGCACGCTACGATGGGGCTGTTCGAGGGCGAACAGCTTTGAGAAGGGAGCATTGTAACGGAGAGCGCTGAAACACCCTGTGAGCAGCTGGCAACGGAAGACAGGGGAGGCTCGGTTAGCCACGCCTTTCCCTCGTTTGTCTTATAGTGGTGACAGCCAGCGGTCGGAAAGAAACATAATTGTGCGTCTGTTTCTGCCCACCTGGTTCCAGAAATTACGGAGTCTGGAACATTCTCCTGGTCACTAGAAACCGGCGATATTCCTATAAAGAGGGTTGCAGACAGACGGAGTTGGTTCAGTTGTTGGTTGTGTTGGTCAATCAGTTGGTTAGTGAGTGTGAGCGAGAAGACAGTCGCAGTTCTTGGTGTAAGAGTTAGTCAGTGACGTGTTAATGAACGAAAGGGTTGTGCAACGGAAGGCTGTACGAACTGTGTATGAGTATCGGAGTTTATGTAATCGCGAGTACAAGGAAATTGTAACGGACGAACGGGTAAATTGTAATTGTGTGCAGCAAGTAATTTTGTGTAATTGGCGAGTGTTAAACTGTAAGTCGGTGGAAATAAAGAACATTGTTGAGTGGTGTAATTGGACTTTTCATTTCACGAACCCACAAAGTCACACTGGCGTCAGAAGTGGGATATAACACAAAGTCACAATACATTGACCGATATGACAATATGCTACGTTGGAGGTCCTCCCTTATGCTGAAAGATGAATGTTTGCTTAGCTTAAGCTCTATGTACCCTGTATTTACTTGGACATATTACATTCATCGTCCGATGTGACTCAACGTTGGAGGTTTTCCCATATCCTGACAGATGAAAGTCTGGTAACTCTAAGCTCTATGTAACCTGTACTCATTTGAACATCATTTTATTCATCGTGTGATATGACTTAACGTTGGAGGTTTTCGCTCATCCTCAAAGATGAATGCCTGGTAAATCTAACATCTATGTACCCTGTACTCATTTGAACATCATTTCATTCATCGTCCGATGTGGCTTAACGTTGGAGGTTTTCCCTTATCCTGAAAGATGAATATCTGGTAACTCTAAGCTCTATGTACCCTGTACTCATTTGAACATCATTTCATTCATTTTTTAATGTGGCTTAACGTTGGAGGTTTTCCCTTAACCTGAAAGATGAATGTCTGGTAACTCTAAGCTCTATGTACTCTGTACTCAATTGTATATCTTTTCATTTATCGTCCGATATGACTTAACGTTGGAGGTTTTCCCTTATCCTGAAAGATGAATGTCTGGTAAGTCTAAGCTCTATGTACCCTGTACTCAATTGAACATCTTTTCAATTATCGTCAGATATGACTTAACGTTGGAGTTTTTCCCTTAACCTGAAAGATGAATGTCTGGTAACTCTAAGCTCTATGTACTCTGTACTCAATTGAATATCTTTTCATTTATCGTCCGATATGACTTAACGTTGGAGGTTTTCTCTTATCCTGAAAGATGAATGTCTGGTAACCCTAAGCTCTATGTACGCTGTACTCAATTGAACAACTTTTCAATTATCATCCCTTAAGAATTAACGTTGGAGGATTTCCCTTATCCTGAAAGATGAATGTCTGGTAACTCTAAGCTCTATGTACCCTGTACTCAATTGAACATCTTTTCATTTATCGTCCGATGTGACTTAACGTTCGAGGATTTCCCTTATCCTGAAAGATGAATGTCTGGCAACTCTAAGCTCTATGTACCGTGTACTCAATTGAACATCTTTTCTATTCTCGTCCGATATGACTTAACGGTGGAGGTTTTCCCTTACACTGAAAGATGAATTTCTGGTAACCCTAAGCTCTATATACCCTGTACTCATTTGAACATCATTTCATTCATCGTTTGATGTGGCTTAACGTTGGAGGTTTTCCCTTATCCTGAAAGATGAATGTCTGGTAACTCTAAGCCCTATGTACCCTGTACACATTTGAACATCACTTCATTCATCGTCCGATATTACTTAACAATGGAAGTTTTCCCTTATCCTCAAAGATGAATATCAGGTAAATCTAAGATCTATGTACCCTATACTCATTTGAACATCACTTCATTCATCGTCCGATATGACTTAAGGTTGGAAGTTTTCCCTTATCCTGAAAGATGAATGTCTGGTAAATCTAAGACCTATATACCCTGTACTCTTTTGAACATCATTTCATTCATCGTCCGATATGACTTAACGTTGGAGGTTTTCGCTCATCCTCAAAGATGAATGTCTGGTAAACCTAAGATCTATGTACCCTGTTCTCATGTGAACATCACTTCATTCATCGTCCGATGTGGCTTAACGTTGGAGGTTTTCCCTTATCCTGAAAGATGAATGTCCGGTAAATCTAAGCACTATGTACCCTGTACTCATTTGAACATCACTTCATTCATCGTCCGATGTGGCTTAACGTTGGAATTTTTCTCTTATCCTGACAGATGAAAGTCTGGTAACTCTAAGCTCTAGGTACCCTGTACTCATTTGAACATCATTTTTTCATCGTGTGATATGACTTAACGTTTGACGTTTTCGCTCATCCTCAAAGATGAATGTCTGGTAAATCTAAGATCTATGTACCCTGTACTCATTTGAACATCATTTCATTCATCGTCCGATATTACTTAACGTTGGAGGTTTTCGCTTATCTTCAAAGATGAATGTCTGGTAAATCTAAGATCTATGTACGCTGTACTCATTTGAACATCACTTCATTCATCGTCCGATGTTGCTTAACGTTGGAGGTTTTCCCTTATCCTGAAAGATGAATGTCTGGTAACTCTAAGCTCTATGTACCCTGTACTATTTTGAACATCACTTCATTCATCGTCCGTTGTTGCTTAACGTTGGAGGTTTTCACTTATCCTGACAGATGAATGTCTGGTAACTCTAAGCTCTATGTACCCTGTACTCATTTGAACATCATTTCATACATTGTCCAATATGACAATATGCTATGTTGGAAGTTCTGCCTTATGCTGAAAGATGAATGTCTGCTCTGTTTAAGCTCTATATACCCTGTATTTACTTGGACATATTACATTCATCGTCCGATGTGACTTAACGTTGGAGGTTTTCCCTTATCCTGACAGATGAAAGTCTGGTAAATCTAAGCTCTATGTACCCTGTACTCATTTCAACATCATTTTATTCATCGTGTGATGTGGCTTAACGTTGGAGGTTTTCCCTTATCCTGAAAGATGTATGTCTGGTAGCTCTAAACTTTATGTAACCTGTATTCATTTGAACATCATTTCATTCATCGTCCGATATGACTTAATTTTGGAGGTTTCTCCTTATCCTGAAAGATGAATGTCTGGTAACCCTAAGCTCTATGTACCCTGTACTCAATTGAACATCTTTTCAATTATCGTCCGATATGACTTAACGCTGTACTCAATTGAACATCCTTTCATTTATCGTCCGATATGACTTAACGTTGGAGGTTTTCTCTTATCCTGAAAGATGAATGTCTGGTAAACCTAAGCTCTATGTACCCTGTACTCAATTGAACATTTTTCAATTATCGTCCCATATGACTTAACGTTGGAGGTTTTCCCTTATGCTGAAAGATGAATGTCTGGTAACTCTAAGCTCTATGTACCCTGTACTCAATTGAACATCTTTTCATTTATCGTTTGATATGACCTAACGTTGGAGGATTTTCCTTATCCTGAAAGATGAATGTCTGGTAACTCTAAGCTCTATGTACCCTGTACTCAATTGAACATCTTTTCTATTATCGTCCGATATGACTTAACGTTGGAGGTCTTCCCTTATCCTGAAAGATGAATGTCTGGTAACCCTAAGCTCTATGTACCCTGTACTCAACTGAACATCTTTTCATTTATCGTCCGATATGACTTAACGTTGGAGGTTTTCCCTTATCCTGAAAGATGAATGTCTGCTAAGTTTATGCTCTATGTACCCTGTATTTACTTGGACATATTACATTCATCATCCGATGTGACTTAACGTTGGAGGTTTTCCCTTATCCTGAAAGATGAATGTCTGGTAACTCTAAGCTCTATGTACCCTGTACTCAATTGAACATCTTTTCAATTATCGTCAGATATATCTTAACGTTGGAGTTTTTCCCTTAACCTGAAAGATGAATGTTTGGTAACTCTAAGCTCTATGTACTCTGTACTCAATTGAATATCTTTTCATTTATCGTCCGATATGACTTAACGTTGGAGGTTTTCTCTTATCCTGAAAGATGAATGTCTGGTAACCCTAAGCTCTATGTACGCTGTACTCAATTGAACAACTTTTCAATTATCATCCCATATGAATTAACGTTGGAGGTTTTCCCTTATCCTGAAAGATGAATGTCTGGTAACTCTAAGCTCTATGTACCCTGTACTCAATTGAACATCTTTTCATTTATCGTCCGATATGACTTAACGTTGGAGGATTTCCCTTATCCTGAAAGATGAATGTCTGGTAACTCTAAGCTCTATGTACCGTGTACTCAATTGAACATCTTTTCTATTCTCGTCCGATATGATTTAACGGTGGAGGTTTTCCCTTACACTGAAAGATGAATTTCTGGTAACCCTAAGCTCTATGTACCCTGTACTCATTTGAACATCATTTCATTCATCGTTTGATGTGGCTTAACTATGGAGGTTTTCCCATATCCTGAAAGATGAATGTCTGGTAACTCTAAGCTCTATGTACCCTGTACACATCTGAACATCATTTCATTCATAATCCGATATGACATAAAGTTGAAGGTTATCCCTTATCCTGAAAGATGAATGTCCCATAACTCTAAGCTCTATGTACCCTTTACTCATTTGTCCATCATTTCATTCATCATCCGATATGACTTAAGGTTGGAGGTTTCCCTTATCCTGAAAGATGAATGTCTGGTAACCCTAAGCTCTATGTACCCTGTACTCAACTGAACATCTTTTCAATTATCATCCCATATGAATTAACGTTGGAGGATTTCCCTTATCCTGAAAGATGAATGTCTGGTAACTCTAAGCTCTATGTACCCTGTACTCAATTGAACATCTTTTCATTTATCGTCCGATGTGACAACGTTGGAGGTTTTCCCTTATCCTGAAAGATGAATGTCTGGTAACTCTCAGCTCTATGTACCCTGTACTTAATTGAACATCTTTTCAATTATCGTCAGATATGACTTAACGTTGGAGTTTTTCCCTTAACCTGAAAGATGAATGTCTGGTAACTCTAAGCTCTATGTACCCTGTACTCAATTGAATATCTTTTCATTTATCGTCCGATATGACTTAACGTTGGAGGTTTTCTCTTATCCTGAAAGATGAATGTCTGGTAACCCTAAGCTCTATGTACGCTGTACTCAATTGAACAACTTTTCAATTATCATCCCATATGAATTAACGTTGGAGGTTTTCCCTTATCCTGAAAGATGAATGTCTGGTAACTCTAAACTCTATGAACCCTGTACTCAATTGAACATCTTTTCATTTATCGTCCGATATGACTTAACGTTGGAGGATTTCCCTTATCCTGAAAGATGAATGTCTGGTAACTCTAAGCTCTATGTGCCGTGTACTCAATTGAACATCTTTTCTATTCTCGTCCGATATGACTTAACGGTGGAGGTTTTCCCTTACACTGAAAGATGAATTTCTGGTAACCCTAAGCTCTATTTACCCTGTGCTCATTTGAACATCATTTCATTCATCGCTTGATGTGGCTTAAGCTTGGAGGTTTTCCCATATCCTGAAAGATGAATGTCTGGTAACTCTAAGCTCTATGTACCCTGTACACATTTGAACATCATTTCATTCATCATCCGATATGACATAACGTTGAAGGTTATCCCTTATCCTGAAAGATGAATGTCCCATAACTCTAAGCTGTATGTACCCTGTACTCATTTGTCCATCATTTCATTCATCATCCGATATGACTTAAGGTTGGAAGCTTTCCCTTATCCTGAAAGATGAATGTCTGGTAAATCTAAGACCTGTATACCCTATACTCATTTGAACATCATTTCATTCATCGTCCCATATGACTTAACGTTGGAGGTTTTCGCTCATCCTCAAAGATGAATGTCTGGTAAATCTAAGATCTATGTACCCTGTTCTCATGTGAACATCACTTCATTCATCGTCCGATGTGGCTTAAGGTTGGAGGTTTTCCCTTATCCTGAAAGATGAATGTCCGGTAAATCTAAGCACTATGTACCCTGTACTCATTTGAACATCACTTCATTCATCGTCCGATGTGGCTTAACGTTGGAGTTTTTCTCTTATCCTGACAGATGAAAGTCTGGTAACTCTAAGCTCTATGTACCCTGTACTCATTTGAACATCATTTTATTCATCGTGTGATATGACTTAACGTTTGAGGTTTTCGCTCATCCTCAAAGATGAATGTCTGGTAAATCTAAGATCTATGTACCCTGTACTCATTTGAACATCATTTCATTCATCGTCCGATATTACTTAACGTTGGAGGTTTTCGCTCATCTTCAAAGATGAATGTCTGGTAAATCTAAGATCTATGTACGCTGTACTCATTTGAACATCACTTCCTTCATCGTCCGATGTTGCTTAACGTTGGAGGTTTTCCCTTATCCTGAAAGATGAATGTCTGGTAACTCTAAGCTCTATGTACCCTGTACTCAGTTGAACATCACTTCATTCATCGTCCGTTGTGGCTTAACGTTGGAGGTTTTCACTTATCCTGACAGATGAATGTCTGGTAACTCTAAGCTCTATGTACCCTGTACTCATTTGACCATCATTTCATTCATCGTCCGATATGACTTAACGTTGGAGATTTTCACTAATCCTGAAAGATGAATGTCTGATAACTCTAAGCTCCATGTACCCTGTACTCATTTGACCATCATTTCATTCATCATCCGATATGACTTAAGGTTGGAAGTATTCCCTTATCCTGAAAGATGAATGTCTGGTTAATCTAAGACCTATATACCCTGTACTCATTTGAACATTTTTTCATTCATCGTCCGAAATGACTTAACGTTGGAGGTTCTCGCTCATCCTCAAAGATGAATGTCTGGTAAATCTAAGACCTATGTACCCTGTTCTCATGTGAACATCACTTCATTCATCGTCCGATGTGGCTTAACGTTGGAGGTTTTCCCTTATCCTGAAAGATGAATGTCCGGTAAATCTAAGCACTATGTACCCTGTACACATTTGAACATCATTTCATTCATCGTCCGATATTACTTAACGTTGGAGGTTTTCGCTCATCCTCAAAGATGAATGTCTGGTAAATCTAAGATCTATGTAACCTGTACTCATTTGAACATCACTTCATTCATCGTCCGATGTGGCTTAGCGTTGGAGGTTTTCCCTTATCCTGAAAGATGAATTTCTGGCAACTCTAAGCCCTATGTACCCTGTACTCATTTGAACATCACTTCATTCATCGCCCGATGTGGCTTAACGTTGGAGGTTTTCCCTTATCCTGACAAATGAAAGCCTGGTAACTCTAAGCTCTATGTACCCTGTACTCATTTGAACATCATTTTATTCACCGTGTGATATGACTTAACGTCGGAGGTTTTCGCTCATCCACAAAGATGAATGTCTGTTAAATCTAAGATCTATGTACCCTGTACTCATTTGAACATCATTTCATTCATCGTCCGATGTGGCTTAACGTTGGAGGTTTTCCCTTATCCTGAAAGATGAATGTCCGGTAAATCTGAGCTCCATGTACCATGTACTCATTTGAACATCACTTCATTCATCGTCCGATGTGGCTTAACGTTGGAGGTTTTCCTTATCCTGACAGATGAAAGTCTGGTAACTCTAAACTCTATGTACCCTGTACTCATTTGAACATCTTTTTATTCATCGTCCGATATGACTTAACGTTGGAGGTTTTCTCTTATCCTGAAAGATGAATGTCTGGTAACTAAGCTCTATGTACCCTGTACTCATTTGAACATCACTTCATTCATCGTCCGATGTGGCTTCAGGTTGGAGGTTTTCTCTTATCCTGAAAGATGAATGTCTGGTATATCTAAGATCTATGTACCCTGTGCTCATTTGAACATCACTTCATTCATCGTCCGATGTAGCTTAACGTTGGAGGTTTTCCCTTATCCTGAAAGATGAATTTCTGGTAACTCTAAGCTCTATGTACCCTGTACTCATTTGAACATCATTTCATACATTGTCCGAAATGACAATATGCTACGTTGGAGGTTCTCCCTTATGCTGAAAGATGAATGTCTCCTCAGTTTAAGCTCTATGTACCCTGTATTTACTTGGACATATTACATTCATCGCCCGATGTGACTCAACGTTGGAGGTTTCCCATATCCTGACAGATGAAAGTCTGGTAACTCTAAGCTCTATGGGCCCTTAACTCATTTGAACATCATTTCATTCTTCGTCCGATACGACTTAATTTTGGAGGTTTTTCCTTATCCTGAAAGATGAATGTCTAGTAACACTAAGCTCTATGTACCCTGTACTCATTTGAACATCATTTCATTCATCGTCCGATATTACTTAACGTTGGAGGTTTTCCCTTATCCTGAAAGATGAATATCTGGTAACTCTAAGCTCTATATACCCTGTACTCATTTGAACATCATTTCATTCATCGTATAATGTGGCTTAACGTTGGAGGTTTTCCCTTATCCTGAAAGATGAATGTCTGGTAACTCTAAGCTTTATGTACCCTGTACTCATTTGAATATCATTTCATTCATCGTCCGATATGACTTAATTTTGAAGGTTTTTCCTTATCCTGAAAGATGAATGTCTGGTAATCCTAAGCTCTATGTACCCTGTACTCAGTTGAACATCTTTTCAATTATCGTCAGATATGGCTTAACGTTGGAGGTTTTCCCTTAACCTGAAAGATGAATGTCTGGTAACTCTAAGCTCTATGTACTCTGTACTCAATTGAATATCTTTTCATTTATCGTCCGATATGACTTAACGTTGCAGGTTTTCTCTTATCCTGAAAGATGAATGTCTGGTAACCCTAAGCTCTATGTACGCTGTACTCAAATGAACAGCTTTTCAATTATCATCCCATATGAATTAATGTTGGAGGTTTTCGCTTATCCTGAAAGATGAATGTCCGGTAACTCTAAGCTCTATGTACCCTGTACTCATTTGAACATCATTTCATTCATCGTCCGATATGACTTAAGGTTAGAGGTTTTCCCTTATCCTGAAAGATGAATGTCTGGTAACTCTAAGCTCTATGTACCCTGTACTCATTTGAACATCATTTCATTCATCGTCCGATATTACTTAACGTTGGAGGTTTTCGCTCATCCTCAAAGATGAATGTCTGGTAAATCTAAGATCTATGTACCCTGTACTCATTTGAACATCATTTCATTCATCGTCCGATATTACTTAACGTTAGAGGTTTTCCCTTATCCTGAAAGGTGAATGTCTGGTAACTCTAAGCTCTATGTACCCTGTACTCATTTGAACATTATTTCATTCATCGTCCGATATTACTTAACGTTGGAGGTTTTCCCTTATCCTGAAAGATGAATGTCTGGTAACTCTAAGCACTATGTACCCTGTACTCATTTGAACATCATTTCATTCATCGTCCGATATTACTTAACGTTGGAGGTTTTCGCTCATCCTCAAAGATGAATGTCTGGTAAATCTAAGATCTATGTACCCTGTACTCATTTGAACATCATTTCATTCATCGTCCGATGTGGCTTAACGTTGGAGGTTTTCCCTTATCCTGAAAGATGAATGTCCGGTAAATCTGAGCTCCATGTACCATGTACTCATTTGAACATCACTTCATTCATCGTCCGATGTGGCTTAACGTTGGAGGTTTTCCTTATCCTGACAGATGAAAGTCTGGTAACTCTAAACTCTATGTACCCTGTACTCATTTGAACATCTTTTTATTCATCGTCCGATATGACTTAACGTTGGAGGTTTTCTCTTATCCTGAAAGATGAATGTCTGGTAACTAAGCTCTATGTACCCTGTACTCATTTGAACATCACTTCATTCATCGTCCGATGTGGCTTCAGGTTGGAGGTTTTCTCTTATCCTGAAAGATGAATGTCTGGTATATCTAAGATCTATGTACCCTGTGCTCATTTGAACATCACTTCATTCATCGTCCGATGTAGCTTAACGTTGGAGGTTTTCCCTTATCCTGAAAGATGAATTTCTGGTAACTCTAAGCTCTATGTACCCTGTACTCATTTGAACATCATTTCATACATTGTCCGAAATGACAATATGCTACGTTGGAGGTTCTCCCTTATGCTGAAAGATGAATGTCTCCTCAGTTTAAGCTCTATGTACCCTGTATTTACTTGGACATATTACATTCATCGCCCGATGTGACTCAACGTTGGAGGTTTCCCATATCCTGACAGATGAAAGTCTGGTAACTCTAAGCTCTATGGGCCCTTAACTCATTTGAACATCATTTCATTCTTCGTCCGATACGACTTAATTTTGGAGGTTTTTCCTTATCCTGAAAGATGAATGTCTAGTAACACTAAGCTCTATGTACCCTGTACTCATTTGAACATCATTTCATTCATCGTCCGATATTACTTAACGTTGGAGGTTTTCCCTTATCCTGAAAGATGAATATCTGGTAACTCTAAGCTCTATATACCCTGTACTCATTTGAACATCATTTCATTCATCGTATAATGTGGCTTAACGTTGGAGGTTTTCCCTTATCCTGAAAGATGAATGTCTGGTAACTCTAAGCTTTATGTACCCTGTACTCATTTGAATATCATTTCATTCATCGTCCGATATGACTTAATTTTGAAGGTTTTTCCTTATCCTGAAAGATGAATGTCTGGTAATCCTAAGCTCTATGTACCCTGTACTCAGTTGAACATCTTTTCAATTATCGTCAGATATGGCTTAACGTTGGAGGTTTTCCCTTAACCTGAAAGATGAATGTCTGGTAACTCTAAGCTCTATGTACTCTGTACTCAATTGAATATCTTTTCATTTATCGTCCGATATGACTTAACGTTGCAGGTTTTCTCTTATCCTGAAAGATGAATGTCTGGTAACCCTAAGCTCTATGTACGCTGTACTCAAATGAACAGCTTTTCAATTATCATCCCATATGAATTAATGTTGGAGGTTTTCGCTTATCCTGAAAGATGAATGTCCGGTAACTCTAAGCTCTATGTACCCTGTACTCATTTGAACATCATTTCATTCATCGTCCGATATGACTTAAGGTTAGAGGTTTTCCCTTATCCTGAAAGATGAATGTCTGGTAACTCTAAGCTCTATGTACCCTGTACTCATTTGAACATCATTTCATTCATCGTCCGATATTACTTAACGTTGGAGGTTTTCGCTCATCCTCAAAGATGAATGTCTGGTAAATCTAAGATCTATGTACCCTGTACTCATTTGAACATCATTTCATTCATCGTCCGATATTACTTAACGTTAGAGGTTTTCCCTTATCCTGAAAGGTGAATGTCTGGTAACTCTAAGCTCTATGTACCCTGTACTCATTTGAACATTATTTCATTCATCGTCCGATATTACTTAACGTTGGAGGTTTTCCCTTATCCTGAAAGATGAATGTCTGGTAACTCTAAGCACTATGTACCCTGTACTCATTTGAACATCATTTCATTCATCGTCCGATATTACTTAACGTTGGAGGTTTTCGCTCATCCTCAAAGATGAATGTCTGGTAAATCTAAGATCTATGTACCCTGTACTCATTTGAACATCACTTCATTCATCGTCCGATGTGGCTTAACGTTGGAGGTTTTCCCTTATCCTGGAAGATGAATGTCTGGTAACTCTAAGCTCTATCTACCCTGTACTCATTTGAACATCATTTCATTCATCGTCCGATGTGGCTTAACGTTGGAGGGTTTCCCTTATCCTGAAAGATGAATGTCTGGTAACTCTAAGCTCTATGTACCCTGTACTCATTTGAACATCATTTCATACATTGTCCGATATGACAATATGCTACGTTGGAGGTTCTCCCTTATGCTGAAAGATGAATGTCTCCTCAGTTTAAGCTCTATGTACAATGTATTTACTTGGACATATTACATTCATCGTCCGATGTGACAAAACGTTGGAGGGTTTCCCTTATCCTGAAAGATGAATGTCTGGTAAATCTAAGCTCTATGCACCCTGTACTCATTTGAACATCATTTCATACATTGACCGATATGACAATATGCTACGTTGGAGGTCCTCCCTTATGCTGAAAGATGAATGTTTGCTTAGTTTAAGCTCTATGTACCCTGTATTTACTTGGACATATTACATTCATCGTCCGATGTGACTCAACGTTGGAGGTTTTCCCATATCCTGACAGATGAAAGTCTGGTAACTCTAAGCTCTATGTAACCTGTACTCATTTGAACATCATTTTATTCATCGTGTGATATGACTTAACGTTGGAGGTTTTCGCTCATCCTCAAAGATGAATGCCTGGTAAATCTAACATCTATGTACCCTGTACTCATTTGAACATCATTTCATTCATCGTCCGATGTGGCTTAACGTTGGAGGTTTTCCCTTATCCTGAAAGATGAATATCTGGTAACTCTAAGCTCTATGTACCCTGTACTCATTTGAACATCATTTCATTCATTTTTTAATGTGGCTTAACGTTGGAGGTTTTCCCTTAACCTGAAAGATGAATGTCTGGTAACTCTAAGCTCTATGTACTCTGTACTCAATTGAATATCTTTTCATTTATCGTCCGATATGACTTAACGTTGGAGGTTTTCCCTTATCCTGAAAGATGAATGTCTGGTAAGTCTAAGCTCTATGTACCCTGTACTCAATTGAACAACTTTTCAATTATCATCCCATATGAATTAACGTTGGAGGATTTCCCTTATCCTGAAAGATGAATGTCTGGTAACTCTAAGCTCTATGTACCCTGTACTCAATTGAACATCTTTTCATTTATCGTCCGATGTGACTTAACGTTGGAGGATTTCCCTTATCCTGAAAGATGAATGTCTGGCAACTCTAAGCTCTATGTACCGTGTACTCAATTGAACATCTTTTCTATTCTCGTCCGATATGACTTAACGGTGGAGGTTTTCCCTTACACTGAAAGATGAATTTCTGGTAACCCTAAGCTCTATGTACCCTGTACTCATTTGAACATCATTTCATTCATCGTTTGATGTTGCGTAACGTTGGAGGTTTTCCCTTATCCTGAAAGATGAATGTCTGGTAACTCTAAGCCCTATGTACCCTGTACACATTTGAACATCACTTCATTCATCGTCCGATATTACTTAACAATGGAAGTTTTCCCTTATCCTCAAAGATGAATATCAGGTAAATCTAAGATCTATGTACCCTATACTCATTTGAACATCACTTCATTCATCGTCCGATATGACTTAAGGTTGGAAGTTTTCCTTTATCCTGAAAGATGAATGTCTGGTAAATCTAAGACCTATATACCCTGTACTCTTTTGAACATCATTTCATTCATCGTCCGATATGACTTAACGTTGGAGGTTTTCGCTCATCCTCAAAGATGAATGTCTGGTAAACCTAAGATCTATGTACCCTGTTCTCATGTGAACATCACTTCATTCATCGTCCGATGTGGCTTAACGTTGGAGGTTTTCCCTTATCCTGAAAGATGAATGTCCGGTAAATCTAAGCACTATGTACCCTGTACTCATTTGAACATCACTTCATTCATCGTCCGATGTGGCTTAACGTTGGAGTTTTTCTCTTATCCTGACAGATGAAAGTCTGGTAACTCTAAGCTCTAGGTACCCTGTACTCATTTGAACATCATTTTATTCATCGTGTGATATGACTTAACGTTTGACGTTTTCGCTCATCCTCAAAGATGAATGTCTGGTAAATTTAAGATCTATGTACCCTGTACTCATTTGAACATCATTTCATTCATCGTCCGATATTACTTAACGTTGGAGGTTTTCGCTTATCTTCAAAGATGAATGTCTGGTAAATCTAAGATCTATGTACGCTGTACTCACTTGAACATCACTTCATTCATCGTCCGATGTTGCTTAACGTTGGAGGTTTTCCCTTATCCTGAAAGATGAATGTCTGGTAACTCTAAGCTCTATGTACCCTGTACTATTTTGAACATCACTTCATTCATCGTCCGTTGTTGCTTAACGTTGGAGGTTTTCACTTATCCTGACAGATGAATGTCTGGTAACTCTAAGCTCTATGTACCCTGTACTCATTTGAACATCATTTCATACATTGTCCAATATGACAATATGCTATGTTGGAAGTTCTGCCTTATGCTGAAAGATGAATGTCTGCTCTGTTTAAGCTCTATATACCCTGTATTTACTTGGACATATTACATTCATCGTCCGATGTGACTTAACGTTGGAGGTTTTCCCTTATCCTGACAGATGAAAGTCTGGTATATCTAAGCTCTATGTACCATGTACTCATTTCAACATCATTTTATTCATCGTGTAATGTGGCTTAACGTTGGAGGTTTTCCCTTATCCTGAAAGATGTATGTCTGGTAGCTCTAAACTTTATGTAACCTGTATTCATTTGAACATCATTTCATTCATCGTCCGATATGACTTAATTTTGGAGGTTTCTCCTTATCCTGAAAGATGAATGTCTGGTAACCCTAAGCTCTATGTACCCTGTACTCAATTGAACATCTTTTCAATTATCGTCCGATATGACTTAACGCTGTACTCAATTGAACATCCTTTCATTTATCGTCCGATATGACTTAACGTTGGAGGTTTTCTCTTATCCTGAAAGATGAATGTCTGGTAAACCTAAGCTCTATGTACCCTGTACTCAATTGAACATTTTTCAATTATCGTCCCATATGACTTAACGTTGGAGGTTTTCCCTTATGCTGAAAGATGAATGTCTGGTAACTCTAAGCTCTATGTACCCTGTACTCAATTGAACATCTTTTCATTTATCGTCTGATATGACCTAACGTTGGAGGATTTTCCTTATCCTGAAAGATGAATGTCTGGTAACTCTAAGCTCTATGTACCCTGTACTCAATTGATCATCTTTTCTATTATCGTCCGATATGACTTAACGTTGGAGGTCTTCCCTTATCCTGAAAGATGAATGTCTGGTAACCCTAAACTCTATGTACCCTGTACTCAACTGAACATCTTTTCATTTATCGTCCGATATGACTTAACGTTGGAGGTTTTCCCTTATCCTGAAAGATGAATGTCTGCTAAGTTTATGCTCTATGTACCCTGTATTTACTTGGACATATTACATTCATCATCCGATGTGACTTAACGTTGGAGGTTTTCCCTTATCCTGAAAGATGAATGTCTGGTAACCCTAAGCTCTATGTACCCTGTACTCAAATGAACATCTTTTCATTTATCGTCCGATATGACTTAACGTTGGAGGTTTTCCCTTATCCTGAAAGATGAATGTCTGCTAAGTTTAAGCTCTATGTACCCTGTATTTACTTGGACATATTACATTCATCATCCGATGTGACTTAACGTTGGAGGTTTTCCCTTATCCTGAAAGATGAATGTCTGGTAACTCTCAGCTCTATGTACCCTGTACTTAATTGAACATCTTTTCAATTATCGTCAGATATGACTTAACGTTGGAGTTTTTCCCTTAACCTGAAAGATGAATGTCTGGTAAATCTAAGCTCTATGTACCCTGTACTCAATTGAATATCTTTTCATTTATCGTCCGATATGACTTAACGTTGGAGGTTTTCTCTTATCCTGAAAGATGAATGTCTGGTAACCCTAAGCTCTATGTACGCTGTACTCAATTGAACAACTTTTCAATTATCATCCCATATGAATTAACGTTGGAGGTTTTCCCTTATCCTGAAAGATGAATGTCTGGTAACTCTAAACTCTATGTACCCTGTACTCAATTGAACATCTTTTCATTTATCGTCCGATATGACTTAACGTTGGAGGATTTCCCTTATCCTGAAAGATGAATGTCTGGTAATTCTAAGCTCTATGTACCGTGTACTCAATTGAACATCTTTTCTATTCTCGTCCGATATGACTTAACGGTGGAGGTTTTCCCTTACACTGAAAGATGAATTTCTGGTAACCCTAAGCTCTATTTACCCTGTGCTCATTTGAACATCATTTCATTCATCGCTTGATGTGGCTTAACTTTGGAGGTTTTCCCATATCCTGAAAGATGAATGTCTGGTAACTCTAAGCTCTATGTACCCTGTACACATTTGAACATCATTTCATTCATCATCCGATATGACATAACGTTGAAGTTTATCCCTTATCCTGAAAGATGAATGTCCCATAACTCTAAGCTCTATGTACCCTGTACTCATTTGTCCATCATTTCATTCATCATCCGATATGACTTAAGGTTGGAAGCTTTCCCTTATCCTGAAAGATGAATGTCTGGTAAATCTAAGACCTGTATACCCTATACTCATTTGAACATCATTTCATTCATCGTCCCATATGACTTAACGTTGGACTTTTTCGCTCATCCTCAAAGATGAATGTCTGGTAAATCTAAGATCTATGTACCCTGTTCTCATGTGAACATCACTTCATTCATCGTCCGATGTGGCTTAAGGTTGGAGGTTTTCCCTTATCCTGAAAGATGAATGTCCGGTAAATCTAAGCACTATGTACCCTGTACTCATTTGAACATCACTTCATTCATCGTCCGATGTGGCTTAACGTTGGAGTTTTTCTCTTATCCTGACAGATGAAAGTCTGGTAACTCTAAGCTCTATGTACCCTGTACTCATTTGAACATCATTTTGTTCATCGTGTGATATGACTTAACGTTTGAGGTTTTCGCTCATCCTCAAAGATGAATGTCTGGTAAATCTAAGATCTATGTACCCTGTACTCATTTGAACATCATTTCATTCATCGTGCGATATTACTTAAAGTTGGAGGTTTTCGCTCATCTTCAAAGATGAATGTCTGGTAAATCTAAGGTCTATGTACGCTGTACTCATTTGAACATCACTTCCTTCATCGTCCGATGTTGCTTAACGTTGGAGGTTTTCCCTTATCCTGAAAGAAGAATGTCTGGTAACTCTAAGCTCTATGGACCCTGTACTCATTTGAACATCACTTCATTCATCGTCCGTTGTGGCTTAACGTTGGAGGTTTTCACTTATCCTGACAGATGAATGTCTGGTAACTCTAAGCTCTATGTACCCTGTACTCATTTGACCATCATTTCATTCATCGTCCGATATGACTTAACGTTGGAGGTTTTCACTAATCCTGAAAGATGAATGACTGATAACTCTAAGCTCCATGTACCCTGTACTCATTTGACCATCATTTCATTCATCATCCGATATGACTTAAGGTTGGAAGTATTCCCTTATCCTGAAAGATGAATGTCTGGTTAATCTAAGACCTATATACCCTGTACTCATTTGAACATCATTTCATTCATCGTCCGATATGACTTAACGTTGGAGGTTCTCGCTCATTCTCAAAGATGAATGTCTGGTAAATCTAAGACCTATGTACCCTGTTCTCATGTGAACATCACTTCATTCATCGTCCGATGTGGCTTAACGTTGGAGGTTTTCCCTTATCCTGAAAGATGAATGTCCGGTAAATCTAAGCACTATGTACCCTGTACACATTTGAACATCATTTCATTCATCGTCCGATATTACTTAACGTTGGAGGTTTTCGCTCATCCTCAAAGATGAATGTCTGGTAAATCTAAGATCTATGTACCCTGTACTCATTTGAACATCACTTCATTCATCGTCCGATGTGGCTTAGCGTTGGAGGTTTTCCCTTATCCTGAAAGATGAATGTCTGGCAACTCTAAGCCCTATGTACCCTGTACTCATTTGAACATCACTTCATTCATCGTCCGATGTGGCTTAACGTTGGAGGTTTTCCCTTATCCTGACAAATGAAAGCCTGGTAACTCTAAGCTCTATGTACCCTGTACTCATTTGAACATCATTTTATTCACCGTGTGATATGACTTAACGTCGGAGGTTTTCGCTCATCCACAAAGATGAATGTCTGTTAAATCTTAGATCTATGTACCCTGTACTCATTTGAACATCATTTCATTCATCGTCCGATGTGGCTTAACGTTGGAGGTTTTCCCTTATCCTGAAAGATGAATGTCCGGTAAATTTGAGCTCCATGTACCATGTACTCATTTGAACATCACTTCATTCATCGTCCGATGTGGCTTAACGTTGGAGGTTTTCCTTATCCTGACAGATGAAAGTCTGGTAACTCTAAGCTCTATGTACCCTGTACTCATTTGAACATCATTTTATTCATCGTCCGATATGACTTAACGTTGGAGGTTTTCTCTTATCCTGAAAGATGAATGTCTGGTAACTAAGCTCTATGTACCCTGTACTCATTTGAACATCACTTCATTCATCGTCCGATGTGGCTTCAGGTTGGAGGTTTTCTCTTATCCTGAAAGATGAATGTCTGGTATATCTAAGATCTATGTACCCTGTACTCATTTGAACATCACTTCATTCATCGTCCGATGTAGCTTAACGTTGGAGGTTTTCCCTTATCCTGAAAGATGAATTTCTGGTAACTCTAAGCTCTATGTACCCTGTACTCATTTGAACATCATTTCATACATTGTCCGAAATGACAATATGCTACGTTGGAGGTTCTCCCTTATGCTGAAAGATGAATGTCTCCTCAGTTTAAGCTCTATGTACCCTGTATTTACTTGGACATATTACATTCATCGCCCGATGTGACTCAACGTTGGAGGTTTTCCCATATCCTGACAGATGAAAGTCTGGTAACTCTAAGCTCTATGGGCCCTTAACTCATTTGAACATCATTTCATTCTTCGTCCGATACGACTTAATTTTGGAGGTTTTTCCTTATCCTGAAAGATGAATGTCTAGTAACACTAAGCTCTATGTACCCTGTGCTCAATTGAACATTATTTCATTTATCCTCCGATATGACTTAACGTTGGAGGTTTTCCCTTATCCTGAAATATGAATATCTGGTAACTCTAAGCTCTATGTACCCTGTACTCATTTGAACATCATTTCATTCATCGTTTAATGTGGCTTAACGTTGGAGGTTTTCCCTTATCCTGAAAGATGAATGTCTGGTAACTCTAAGCTTTATGTACCCTGTACTCATTTGAACATCATTTCATTCATCGTCCGATATGACTTAATTTTGAAGGTTTTTCCTTATCCTGAAAGATGAATGTCTGGTAATCCTAAGCTCTATGTACCCTGTACTCAGTTGAACATCTTTTCAATTATCGTCAGATATGGCTTAACGTTGGAGGTTTTCCCTTAACCTAAAAGATGAATGTCTGGTAACTCTAAGCTCTATGTACTCTGTACTCAATTGAATATCTTTTCATTTATCGTCCGATATGACTTAACGTTGCAGGTTTTCTCTTATCCTGAAAGATGAATGTCTGGTAACCCTAAGCTCTATGTACGCTGTACTCAAATGAACAGCTTTTCAATTATCATCCCATATGAATTAATGTTGGAGGTTTTCCCTTATCCTGAAAGATGAATGTCTGGTAACTCTAAGCTCTATGTACCCTGTACTCAATTGAACATCTTTTCATTTATTGTCCGATATGACTTAACGTTGGAGGTTTTCCCTTATCCTGAAAGAGGAATGTCTGGTAACTCTAAGCTCTATGTACCCTGTACTCTATTGAACATCTTTTCTATTATCGTCCGATATGACTTAACGGTGGAGGTTTTCCCTTACACTGAAAGATGAATTTCTGGTAACCCTAAGCTCTATGTACCCTGTACTCATTTGAACATCATTTCATTCATCGTTTGATGTGGCTTAACGTTGGAGGTTTTCCCTTATCCTGAAAGATGAATGTCTGGTACCTCTAAGCCCTATGTACCCTTTACACATTTGAACATCATTTCATTCATCGTCCGATATGACTTAACGTTGAAGGTTAGCCCTTATCCTGAAAGATGAATGTACCATAACTCTAAGCTCTATGTACCCTGTACTCATTTGACCATCATTTCATTCATCGTCCGATACGACTTAAGGTTGGAAGTTTTCCCTTATCCTGAAAGATGAATGTCTGGTAAATCTAAGATCTATGTACCCTGTACACATTTGAACATCATTTCATTCATCGTCCGATATGACTTAAGGTTGGAAGTTTTCCCTTATCCTGAAAGATGAATGTCTGGTAAATCTAAGATCTATGTACCCTGTACACATTTGACCGTCATTTCATTCATCGTCCGATATAACTTAGGGTTGGAAGTTTTCCCTTATCCTGAAAGATGAATGTCTGGTAAATCTAAGATCTATGTACCCTGTACTCATTTGACCATCATTTCGTTCATCGTCCGATATGACTTAAGGTTGGAAGTTTTCCCTTATCCTGAAAGATGAATGTCTGGTAACTCTAAGCCCTATGTACCCTGTACACATTTGAACATCATTTCATTCATCGTCCGATATTACTTAACGTTGGAGGTTTTCGCTCATGCTCAAAGATGAATGTCTGGTAAATCTAAGATCTATGTACCCTGTACTCATTTGAACATCACTTCATTCATCGTCCGATGTGGCTTAACGTTGGAGGTTTTCCCTTATCCTGAAAGATGAATGTCTGGTAAATCTAAGATCTATGTACCCTGTACTCATTTGACCATCATTTCATTCATCGTCCGATGTTGCTTAACGTTGGAGGTTTTCCCTTATCCTGAAAGATGAATGTCTGGTAACTCTAAGGCCTATGTACCCTGTACACATTTGAACATCATTTCATTCATCGTCCGATATTACTTAACAATGGAAGTTTTCCCTTATCCTCAAAGATGAATATCAGGTAAATCTAAGATCTATGTACCCTATACTCATTTGAACATCACTTCATTCATCGTCCGATGTGGCTTAACGTTGGAGTTTTTCTCTTATCCTGACAGATGAAAGTCTGGTAACTCTAAGCTCTATGTACCCTGTACTCATTTGAACATCATTTTATTCATCGTGTGATATGACTTAACGTTGGAGGTTTTCATTCATCCTCAAAGATGAATGTCTGGTAAATCTAAGATCTATGTACCCTGTACTCATTTGAACATCATTTCATTCATCGTCCGATATTACTTAACTTTGGAGGTTTTCGCTCTTCATCAAAGATGAATGTCTGGTATATCTAAGATCTATGTACGCTGTACTCATTTGAACATCACTTCATTCATCGTCCGATGTGGTTTAACGTTGGAGGTTTTCCCTTATCCTGAAAGATGAATGTCTGGTAACTCTAAGCTCTATGTACCCTGTACTATTTTGAACATCACTTCATTCATCGTCCGTTGTGGCTTAACGTTGGAGGATTTCACTTATCCTGACAGATGAATGTCTGGTAACTCTAAGCTCTATGTACCCTGTACTCATTTGAACATCATTTCATACATTGTCCGATATGACAATATGCTACGTTGGAGGTTCTCCGTTATGCTGAAAGATGAATGTCTGCTCTTGTTAAGCTCTATGTACCCTGTATTTACTTGGACATATTACATTCATCGTCCGATGTGACTTAACGTTGGAGGTTTTCCCTTATCCTGAATGATGAAAGTCTGGTAAATCTAAGCTCTATGTACCCTGTACTCATTTGAACATAATTTTATTCATCGTGTGATGTGGCTTAACGTTGGAGGTTTTCCCTTATCCTGAAAGATGTATGTCTGGTAGCTCTAAAGCTCATGTACCCTGTACTCATTTGAACATCATTTCATTCATCGTCCGATATGACTTAATTTTGGAGGTTTTTCCTTATCCTGAAAGATGAATGTCTGGTAACCCTAAGCTCTATGTACCCTGTACTCAATTGAACATCTTTTCAATTATCGTCGGATATGACTTAACGCTGTACCCAATTGAACATCCTTTCATTTATCGTCCAATATGACTTAACGTTGGAGGTTTTCTCTTATCCTGAAAGATGAATGTCCGGTAACCCTAAGCTCTATGTACCCTGTACTCAATTGAACATTTTTCAATTATCGTCCCATATGACTTAACGTTGGAGGTTTTCCCTTATGCTGAAAGATAAATGTCTGGTAAGTCTAAGCTCTATGTACCCTGTACTTAATTGAACATCTTTTCATTTATCGTCCGATATGACTTAACGTAGGAGGTTTTTCCTTATCCTGAAAGATGAATGTCTGGTAACTCTAAGCTCTATGTACCCTGTACTCAATTGAACATCTTTTCTATTATCGTCCGATATGACTTAACGTTGGAGGTTTTCCCTTATCCTGAAAGATGAATGTCTGGTAACCCTAATCTCTATGTACCCTGTACTCAATTGAACATCTTTTCATTTATCGTCCGATATGACTTAACGTTGGAGGTTTTCCCTTATCCTGAAAGATGAATGTCTGATAACTCTAAGCTCTATGTACCCTGTACTCACTAGAAAACATTTCATTCATCGTCCGATATGACTTAACGTTGGAGGTTTTCCCTTATCCTGAAAGATGAATGTCTGGTAACTCTAAGCCCTATGTACCCTGTACACATTTGAGCATCATTTCATTCATCTTCCGATATTACTAAACGTTGGAGGTTTTCGCTCATCCTCAAAGATGAATGTCTGGTAAATCTAAGATCTATATACCCTGTACTCATTTGAACATCACTTCATTCATCGTCCGATGTGGCTTAACATTTGAAGCTTTCCCTTATCCTGAAAGATGAATATCTGGTAACTCTAAGCTCTATCTACCCTGTACTCATTTGAACATCATTTCATTTATCGTCCGATGTGGCTTAACGTTGGAGTTTTTCCCTTATCCTGAAAGATGAATGTCTGGTAACTCTAAGCTCTATGTACCCTGTACTCATTTGAACATCATTTCATACATTGTCCGATATGATTTAACGTTGGAGGTTCTCCCTTATGCTGAAAGATGAATGTCTGCTAAGTTTAAGCTCTATGTACCCTGTATTTACTTGGACATATTACATTCATCATCCGATGTGACTTAACGTTGGAGGTTTTCCCTTATCCTGACAGATGAAAGTCTGGTACCTCTAAGCTCTATGTACCCTGTACTCAGTTGAACATCATTTTATTCATCGTGTGATGTGACTTAACGTTGGAGGTTTTCGCTCAACCTCAAAGATGAATGTCTGGTAAATCTAACATCTATGTACCCTGTACTCATTTGAACATCATTTCATTCATCGTTTGATGTGGCTTAACGTTGGAGGTTTTCCCTTATCCTGAAAGATGAATGTCTGGTAACCCTAAGCTCTATGTACCCTGTACTCATTTGAACATCATTTCATTCATCGTCCGATATGACTTAATTTTGGAGGTTTATCCTTATCCTGAAAGATGAATGTCTAGTCTCCCTAAGCTCTATGTACCCTGTACTCATTTGAACATCATTTCATTCATCGTCCGATATGACTTAATTTTGGAGGTTTTTCCTTATCCTGAAAGATGAATGTCTGGTAACTCTAAGCTCTATGTACCCTGTACTCATTTGAACATCATTTCATTCATCGTCCGATATGACAACGTTGGAGGTTTTCTCTTATCCTGAAAGATGAATGTCTGGTAACTCTAAGCTCTATGTACCCTGTACTCATTTGAACATCATTTCATTCATCGTCCGATATGACTTAATTTTGGAGGTTTTTCCTTATCCTGAAAGATGAATGTCTAGTAACCCTAAGCTCTATGAACCCTGTGCTCAATTGAACATTATTTTATTTATCCTCCGATATGACTTAACGTTGGAGGTTTTCCCTTATCCTGAAAGATGAATGTCTGGTAACTCTAAGCTCTATATACCCTGTACTCAATTGAACATTTTTTCATCTATCGTCCGATATGACTTAACGTTGGAGGTTTTCCCTTATTCACAAAAATGAATGTCTGTTAAATCTAAGATCTATGTACCCTGTACTCATTTGAACATCACTTCATTCATCGTCCGATGTGGCTTAACGTTGGAGGTTTTCCCTTATCCAGAAAGATGAATGTCTGGTAAATCTAAGACCTGTATACCCTATACTCATTTGAACATCATTTCATTCATCGTCCCATATGACTTAACGTTGGACTTTTTCGCTCATCCTCAAAGATGAATGTCTGGTAAATCTAAGATCTATGTACCCTGTTCTCATGTGAACATCACTTCATTCATCGTCCGATGTGGCTTAAGGTTGGAGGTTTTCCCTTATCCTGAAAGATGAATGTCCGGTAAATCTAAGCACTATGTACCCTGTACTCATTTGAACATCACTTCATTCATCGTCCGATGTGGCTTAACGTTGGAGTTTTTCTCTTATCCTGACAGATGAAAGTCTGGTAACTCTAAGCTCTATGTACCCTGTACTCATTTGAACATCATTTTGTTCATCGTGTGATATGACTTAACGTTTGAGGTTTTCGCTCATCCTCAAAGATGAATGTCTGGTAAATCTAAGATCTATGTACCCTGTACTCATTTGAACATCATTTCATTCATCGTGCGATATTACTTAACGTTGGAGGTTTTCGCTCATCTTCAAAGATGAATGTCTGGTAAATCTAAGGTCTATGTACGCTGTACTCATTTGAACATCACTTCCTTCATCGTCCGATGTTGCTTAACGTTGGAGGTTTTCCCTTATCCTGAAAGATGAATGTCTGGTAACTCTAAGCTCTATGGACCCTGTACTCATTTGAACATCACTTCATTCATCGTCCGTTGTGGCTTAACGTTGGAGGTTTTCACTTATCCTGACAGATGAATGTCTGGTAACTCTAAGCTCTATGTACCCTGTACTCATTTGACCATCATTTCATTCATCGTCCGATATGACTTAACGTTGGAGGTTTTCACTAATCCTGAAAGATGAATGACTGATAACTCTAAGCTCCATGTACCCTGTACTCATTTGACCATCATTTCATTCATCATCCGATATGACTTAAGGTTGGAAGTATTCCCTTATCCTGAAAGATGAATGTCTGGTTAATCTAAGACCTATATACCCTGTACTCATTTGAACATCATTTCATTCATCGTCCGATATGACTTAACGTTGGAGGTTCTCGCTCATCCTCAAAGATGAATGTCTGGTAAATCTAAGACCTATGTACCCTGTTCTCATGTGAACATCACTTCATTCATCGTCCGATGTGGCTTAACGTTGGAGGTTTTCCCTTATCCTGAAAGATCAATGTCCGGTAAATCTAAGCACTATGTACCCTGTACACATTTGAACATCATTTCATTCATCGTCCGATATTACTTAACGTTGGAGGTTTTCGCTCATCCTCAAAGATGAATGTCTGGTAAATCTAAGATCTATGTACCCTGTACTCATTTGAACATCACTTCATTCATCGTCCGATGTGGCTTAGCGTTGGAGGTTTTCCTTTATCCTGAAAGATGAATGTCTGGCAACTCTAAGCCCTATGTACCCTGTACTCATTTGAACATCACTTCATTCATCGTCCGATGTGGCTTAACGTTGGAGGTTTTCCCTTATCCTGACAAATGAAAGCCTGGTAACTCTAAGCTCTATGTACCCTGTACTCATTTGAACATCATTTTATTCACCGTGTGATATGACTTAACGTCGGAGGTTTTCGCTCATCCACAAAGATGAATGTCTGTTAAATCTAAGATCTATGTACCCTGTACTCATTTGAACATCATTTCATTCATCGTCCGATGTGGCTTAACGTTGGAGGTTTTCCCTTATCCTGAAAGATGAATGTCCGGTAAATCTGAGCTCCATGTACCATGTACTCATTTGAACATCACTTCATTCATCGTCCGATGTGGCTTAACGTTGGAGGTTTTCCTTATCCTGACAGATGAAAGTCTGGTAACTCTAAGCTCTATGTACCCTGTACTCATTTGAACATCATTTTATTCATCGTCCGATATGACTTAACGTTGGAGGTTTTCTCTTATCCTGAAAGATGAATGTCTGGTAACTAAGCTCTATGTACCCTGTACTCATTTGAACATCACTTCATTCATCGTCCGATGTGGCTTCAGGTTGGAGGTTTTCTCTTATCCTGAAAGATGAATGTCTGGTATATCTAAGATCTATGTACCCTGTACTCATTTGAACATCACTTCATTCATCGTCCGATGTAGCTTAACGTTGGAGGTTTTCCCTTATCCTGAAAGATGAATTTCTGGTAACTCTAAGCTCTATGTACCCTGTACTCATTTGAACATCATTTCATACATTGTCCGAAATGACAATATGCTACGTTGGAAGTTCTCCCTTATGCTGAAAGATGAATGTCTCCTCAGTTTAAGCTCTATGTACCCTGTATTTACTTGGACATATTACATTCATCGCCCGATGTGACTCAACGTTGGAGGTTTTCCCATATCCTGACAGATGAAAGTCTGGTAACTCTAAGCTCTATGGGCCCTTAACTCATTTGAACATCATTTCATTCTTCGTCCGATACGACTTAATTTTGGAGGTTTTTCCTTATCCTGAAAGATGAATGTCTAGTAACACTAAGCTCTATGTACCCTGTGCTCAATTGAACATTATTTCATTTATCCTCCGATATGACTTAACGTTGGAGGTTTTCCCTTATCCTGAAATATGAATATCTGGTAACTCTAAGCTCTATGTACCCTGTACTCATTTGAACATCATTTCATTCATCGTTTAATGTGGCTTAACGTTGGAGGTTTTCCCTTATCCTGAAAGATGAATGTCTGGTAACTCTAAGCTTTATGTACCCTGTACTCATTTGAACATCATTTCATTCATCGTCCGATATGACTTAATTTTGAAGGTTTTTCCTTATCCTGAAAGATGAATGTCTGGTAATCCTAAGCTCTATGTACCCTGTACTCAGTTGAACATCTTTTCAATTATCGTCAGATATGGCTTAACGTTGGAGGTTTTCCCTTAACCTAAAAGATGAATGTCTGGTAACTCTAAGCTCTATGTACTCTGTACTCAATTGAATATCTTTTCATTTATCGTCCGATATGACTTAACGTTGCAGGTTTTCTCTTATCCTGAAAGATGAATGTCTGGTAACCCTAAGCTCTATGTACGCTGTACTCAAATGAACAGCTTTTCAATTATCATCCCATATGAATTAATGTTGGAGGTTTTCCCTTATCCTGAAAGATGAATGTCTGGTAACTCTAAGCTCTATGTACCCTGTACTCAATTGAACATCTTTTCATTTATTGTCCGATATGACTTAACGTTGGAGGTTTTCCCTTATCCTGAAAGAGGAATGTCTGGTAACTCTAAGCTCTATGTACCCTGTACTCTATTGAACATCTTTTCTATTATCGTCCGATATGACTTAACGGTGGAGGTTTTCCCTTACACTGAAAGATGAATTTCTGGTAACCCTAAGCTCTATGTACCCTGTACTCATTTGAACATCATTTCATTCATCGTTTGATGTGGCTTAACGTTGGAGGTTTTCCCTTATCCTGAAAGATGAATGTCTGGTACCTCTAAGCCCTATGTACCCTTTACACATTTGAACATCATTTCATTCATCGTCCGATATGACTTAACGTTGAAGGTTAGCCCTTATCCTGAAAGATGAATGTACCATAACTCTAAGCTCTATGTACCCTGTACTCATTTGACCATCATTTCATTCATCGTCCGATACGACTTAAGGTTGGAAGTTTTCCCTTATCCTGAAAGATGAATGTCTGGTAAATCTAAGATCTATGTACCCTGTACACATTTGAACATCATTTCATTCATCGTCCGATATGACTTAAGGTTGGAAGTTTTCCCTTATCCTGAAAGATGAATGTCTGGTAAATCTAAGATCTATGTACCCTGTACACATTTGACCGTCATTTCATTCATCGTCCGATATAACTTAGGGTTGGAAGTTTTCCCTTATCCTGAAAGATGAATGTCTGGTAAATCTAAGATCTATGTACCCTGTACTCATTTGACCATCATTTCGTTCATCGTCCGATATGACTTAAGGTTGGAAGTTTTCCCTTATCCTGAAAGATGAATGTCTGGTAACTCTAAGCCCTATGTACCCTGTACACATTTGAACATCATTTCATTCATCGTCCGATATTACTTAACGTTGGAGGTTTTCTCTCATGCTCAAAGATGAATGTCTGGTAAATCTAAGATCTATGTACCCTGTACTCATTTGAACATCACTTCATTCATCGTCCGATGTGGCTTAACGTTGGAGGTTTTCCCTTATCCTGAAAGATGAATGTCTGGTAAATCTAAGATCTATGTACCCTGTACTCATTTGACCATCATTTCATTCATCGTCCGATATGACTTAAGGTTGGAAGTTTTCCCTTATCCTGAAAGATGAATGTCTGGTAACTCTAAGGCCTATGTACCCTGTACACATTTGAACATCATTTCATTCATCGTCCGATATTACTTAACAATGGAAGTTTTCCCTTATCCTCAAAGATGAATATCAGGTAAATCTAAGATCTATGTACCCTATACTCATTTGAACATCACTTCATTCATCGTCCGATGTGGCTTAACGTTGGAGTTTTTCTCTTATCCTGACAGATGAAAGTCTGGTAACTCTAAGCTCTATGTACCCTGTACTCATTTGAACATCATTTTATTCATCGTGTGATATGACTTAACGTTGGAGGTTTTCATTCATCCTCAAAGATGAATGTCTGGTAAATCTAAGATCTATGTACCCTGTACTCATTTGAACATCATTTCATTCATCGTCCGATATTACTTAACTTTGGAGGTTTTCGCTCATCATCAAAGATGAATGTCTGGTATATCTAAGATCTATGTACGCTGTACTCATTTGAACATCACTTCATTCATCGTCCGATGTGGTTTAACGTTGGAGGTTTTCCCTTATCCTGAAAGATGAATGTCTGGTAACTCTAAGCTCTATGTACCCTGTACTATTTTGAACATCACTTCATTCATCGTCCGTTGTGGCTTAACGTTGGAGGTTTTCACTTATCCTGACAGATGAATGTCTGGTAACTCTAAGCTCTATGTACCCTGTACTCATTTGAACATCATTTCATACATTGTCCGATATGACAATATGCTACGTTGGAGGTTCTCCCTTATGCTGAAAGATGAATGTCTGCTCTTGTTAAGCTCTATGTACCCTGTATTTACTTGGACATATTACATTCATCGTCCGATGTGACTTAACGTTGGAGGTTTTCCCTTATCCTGACAGATGAAAGTCTGGTAAATCTAAGCTCTATGTACCCTGTACTCATTTGAATATAATTTTATTCATCGTGTGATGTGGCTTAACGTTGGAGGTTTTCCCTTATCCTGAAAGATGTATGTCTGGTAGCTCTAAAGCTCATGTACCCTGTACTCATTTGAACATCATTTCATTCATCGTCCGATATGACTTAATTTTGGAGGTTTTTCCTTATCCTGAAAGATGAATGTCTGGTAACCCTAAGCTCTATGTACCCTGTACTCAATTGAACATCTTTTCAATTATCGTCGGATATGACTTAACGCTGTACCCAATTGAACATCCTTTCATTTATCGTCCAATATGACTTAACGTTGGAGGTTTTCTCTTATCCTGAAAGATGAATGTCCGGTAACCCTAAGCTCTATGTACCCTGTACTCAATTGAACATTTTTCAATTATCGTCCCATATGACTTAACGTTGGAGGTTTTCCCTTATGCTGAAAGATAAATGTCTGGTAAGTCTAAGCTCTATGTACCCTGTACTTAATTGAACATCTTTTCATTTATCGTCCGATATGACTTAACGTAGGAGGTTTTTCCTTATCCTGAAAGATGAATGTCTGGTAACTCTAAGCTCTATGTACCCTGTACTCAATTGAACATCTTTTCTATTATCGTCCGATATGACTTAACGTTGGAGGTTTTCCCTTATCCTGAAAGATGAATGTCTGGTAACCCTAATCTCTATGTACCCTGTACTCAATTGAACATCTTTTCATTTATCGTCCGATATGACTTAACGTTGGAGGTTTTCCCTTATCATGAAAGATGAATGTCTGATAACTCTAAGCTCTATGTACCCTGTACTCACTAGAAAACATTTCATTCATCGTCCGATATGACTTAACGTTGGAGGTTTTCCCTTATCCTGAAAGATGAATGTCTGGTAACTCTAAGCCCTATGTACCCTGTACACATTTGAGCATCATTTCATTCATCTTCCGATATTACTAAACGTTGGAGGTTTTCGCTCATCCTCAAAGATGAATGTCTGGTAAATCTAAGATCTATATACCCTGTACTCATTTGAACATCACTTCATTCATCGTCCGATGTGGCTTAACATTTGAAGCTTTTCCTTATCCTGAAAGATGAATATCTGGTAACTCTAAGCTCTATCTACCCTGTACTCATTTGAACATCATTTCATTTATCGTCCGATGTGGCTTAACGTTGGAGTTTTTCCCTTATCCTGAAAGATGAATGTCTGGTAACTCTAAGCTCTATGTACCCTGTACTCATTTGAACATCATTTCATACATTGTCCGATATGATTTAACGTTGGAGGTTCTCCCTTATGCTGAAAGATGAATGTCTGCTAAGTTTAAGCTCTATGTACCCTGTATTTACTTGGACATATTACATTCATCATCCGATGTGACTTAACGTTGGAGGTTTTCCCTTATCCTGACAGATGAAAGTCTGGTACCTCTAAGCTCTATGTACCCTGTACTCAGTTGAACATCATTTTATTCATCGTGTGATGTGACTTAACGTTGGAGGTTTTCGCTCAACCTCAAAGATGAATGTCTGGTAAATCTAAAATCTATGTACCCTGTACTCATTTGAACATCATTTCATTCATCGTTTGATGTGGCTTAACGTTGGAGGTTTTCCCTTATCCTGAAAGATGAATGTCTGGTAACCCTAAGCTCTATGTACCCTGTACTCATTTGAGCATCATTTCATTCATCGTCCGATATGACTTAATTTTGGAGGTTTATCCTTATCCTGAAAGATGAATGTCTAGTCTCCCTAAGCTCTATGTACCCTGTACTCATTTGAACATCATTTCATTCATCGTCCGATATGACTTAATTTTGGAGGTTTTTCCTTATCCTGAAAGATGAATGTCTGGTAACTCTAAGCTCTATGTACCCTGTACTCATTTGAACATCATTTCATTCATCGTCCGATATGACAACGTTGGAGGTTTTCTCTTATCCTGAAAGATGAATGTCTGGTAACTCTAAGCTCTATGTACCCTGTACTCATTTGAACATCATTTCATTCATCGTCCGATATGACTTAATTTTGGAGGTTTTTCCTTATCCTGAAAGATGAATGTCTAGTAACCCTAAGCTCTATGAACCCTGTGCTCAATTGAACATTATTTTATTTATCCTCCGATATGACTTAACGTTGGAGGTTTTCCCTTATCCTGAAAGATGAATGTCTGGTAACTCTAAGCTCTATATACCCTGTACTCAATTGAACATTTTTTCATCTATCGTCCGATATGACTTAACGTTGGAGGTTTTCCCTTATTCACAAAAATGAATGTCTGTTAAATCTAAGATCTATGTACCCTGTACTCATTTGAACATCACTTCATTCATCGTCCGATGTGGCTTAACGTTGGAGGTTTTCCCTTATCCAGAAAGATGAATGTCCGGTAAATCTGAGCTCTATGTACCATGTACTCATTTGAACATCACTTCATTCATCGTCCGATGTGGCTTAACGTTGGAGGTTTTCCCTTATCCTGAAAGATGAATGTCTGGTATATCTAAGATCTATGTACCCTGTACTCATTTGAACATCACTTCATTCATCGTCCGATGTGGCTTAACGTTGGAGGTTTTCCCTTATCCTGAAAGGTGAATGTCTGGTAAATCTAAGATCTATGTACCCTGTACTCATTTGAACATCACTTCATTCATCGTCTGATGTGGCTTAACGTTGGAGGTTTTCCCTTATCCTGAAAGATGAATGTCTGGTAAATCTAAGATCTAGGTACCCTGTACTCATTTGAACATCACTTCATTCATCGTCCGATGTGGCTTAACGTTGGAGGTTTTCTCTTATCCTGAAAGATGAATGTCTGGTATATCTAAGATCTATGTACCCTGTACTCATTTGAACATCACTTCATTCATCGTCCGATGTGGCTTAACGTTGGAGGTTTTCCCTTATCCTGAAAGATGAATGTCTGGTATATCTAAGATCTATGTACCCTGTACTCATTTGAACATCACTTCATTCATCGTCCGATGTGGCTTCAGGTTGGAGGTTTTCTCTTATCCTGAAAGATGAATGTCTGGTATATCTAAGATCTATGTACCCTGTACTCATTTGAACATCACTTCATTCATCGTCCGATTTGGCTTAACGTTGGAGGTTCTCCCTTATGCTGAAAGATGAATGTCTCCTCAGTTTAAGCTCTATGTACCCTGTATTTACTTGGACATATTACATTCATCGTCCGATGTGACTCAACGTTGGAGGTTTTCCCATATCCTGACAGATGAAAGTCTGGTTACTCTAAGCTCTATGTGCCCTGTACTCATTTGAACATCATTTTATTCATCCAGTGATATGACTTAACGTTGGAGTTTTTCGCTCATCCTCAAAGATGAATGTCTGGTAAATCTAACATCTATGTACCCTGTACTCATTTGAACATCATTTCATTCATCGTCCGATGTGGCTTAACGTTGGAGGTTTTCCCTTATCCTGAAAGATGAATATCTGGTAACTCTAAGCTCTATGTACCCTGTACTCATTTGAACATCATTTCATTCATCGTCCGATATGACTTAATTTTGGAGGTTTTTCCTTATTCTGAAAGATGAATGTCTGGTAACTCTAAGCTCTATGTACCCTGTACTCAATTGAACATCTTTTCATTTATCGTCCGATATGACTTAACGTTGGAGGATTTTCCTTATCCTGAAAGATGAATGTCTGGTAACTCTAAGCTCTATGTACCCTGTACTCAATTGAACATCTTTTCTATTATCGTCCGATATGACTTAACGTTGGAGGTTTTCCCTTATCCTGAAAGATGAATGTCTGGTAACCCTAAGCTCTATGTACCCTGTACTCAACTGAACATCTTTTCATTTATCGTCCGATATGACTTAACATTGGAGGTTTTCCCTTATCCTGAAAGATGAATGTCTGATAACTCTAAGCTCTATGTACCCTGTACTCACTAGAGAACATTTCATTCATCGTCCGATATGACTTAACGTTGGAGGTTTTCGCTTATCCTGAAAGATGAATGTCTGGTAACTCTAAGCCCTACGTACCCTGTACACATTTGAGCATCATTTCATTCATCTTCCGATATTACTTAACGTTCGAGGTTTTCGCTCATCCTCAAAGATGAATGTCTGGTAAATCTAAGATCTATATACCCTATACTCATTTGAACATCACTTCATTCATCGTCCGATGTGGCTTAACATTTGAGGTTTTCCCTTATCCTGAAAGATGAATATCTGGTTACTCTAAAATCTATCTACCCTGTACTCATTTGAACATCATTTCATTCATCGTCCGATGTGGCTTAACGTTGGAGTTTTTCCCTTATCCTGAGAGATGAATGTCTGGTAACTCTAAGCTCTATGTACCCTGTACTAATTTGAACATCATTTCATACATTATCCGATATGACAATATGATACGTTGGAGGTTCTCCCTTATGCTGAAAGATGAATGTCTGCTAAGTTTAAGCTCTATGTACCCTGTATTTACTTGGACATATTTACATTCATCATCCGATGTGACTTAACGTTGGAGGTTTTCCCTTAGCCTGACAGATGAAAGTCTGGTAACTCTAAGCTCTATGTACCCTGTACTCATTTGAACATCATTTTATTCATCGTGTGATATGACTTAACGTTGGAGGTTTTCGCTCATCCTCAAAGATGAATGTCTGGTAAATCTAACATCTATGTACCCTGTACTCATTTGAACATCATTTCATTCATCGTGTGATATGACTTAACGTTGGAGGTTTTCCCTTATCCTGAAAGATGAATGTCTGATAACTCTAAGCTCTATGTACCCTGTACTCATTTGGCCATCATTTCATTGATCGTCCGATATGACTTAACGTTGGAGGTTTTCACTTATCCTGAAAGATGAATGTCTGGTAACTCTAAGCTCTATGTACCCTGTACTCATTTGACCATCATTTCATTCATCGTCCGATATGACTTAACGTTGGAGGTTTTCACTTATCCTGAAAGATGAATGTCTGATAACTCTAAGCTCCATGTACCCTGTACTCATTTTAACATCACTTCATTCATCGTCCGATATTACTTAACGTTGGAGGTTTTCGCTCATCCTCAAAGATGATTGTCTGGTAAATCTAAGATCTATGTACCCTGTACTCATTTGAACATCACTTCATTCATCGTCCGATGTGGCTTAACGTTGGAGGTTTTCCCTTATCCTGACAAATGAAAGCCTGGTAACTCTAAGCTCTATGTACCCTGTACTCATTTGAACATCATTTTATTCATCGTGTGATATGACTTAACGTTGGAGGTTTTCGCTCATCCACAAAGATGAATGTCTGTTAAATCTAAGATCTATGTACCCTGTACTCATTTGAACATCACTTCATTCATCGTCCGATGTGGCTTAACGTTGGAGGTTTTCCCTTATCCTGAAAGATGAATGTCTGGTATATCTAAGATCTATGTACCCTGTACTCATTTGAACATCACTTCATTCATCGTCCGATGTGGCTTAACGTTGGAGTTTTTCCCTTATCCTGAAAGATGAATGTCTGGTAACTCTAAGCTCTATGTACCCTGTGCTCATTTGAACATCATTTCATACATTGTCCGATATGACTTAACGTTGGAGGTTCTCCCTTATGCTGAAAGATGAATGTCTGCTAAGTTTAAGCTCTATGTACCCTGTATTTACTTGGACATATTACATTCATCATCCGATGTGACTTAACGTTGGAGGTTTTCCCTTATCCTGACAGATGAAAGTCTGGTAACTCTAAGCTCTATGTACCCTGTACTCATTTGAACATCATTTTATTCATCGTGTGATGTGACTTAACGTTGGAGGTTTTCGCTCATCCTCAAAGATGAATGTCTGGTAAATCTAACATCTATGTACCCTGTACTCATTTGAACATCATTTCATTCATCGTTTGATGTGGCTTAACGTTGGAGGTTTTCCCTTATCCTGAAAGATGAATGTCTGGTAACTCTAAGCTCTATGTACCCTGTACTCATTTGAACATCATTTCATTCATCGTCCGATACGACTTAATTTTGGAGGTTTTTCCTTATCCTGAAAGATGAATGTCTAGTAACCCTAAGCTCTATGTACCCTGTGCTCAATTGAACATTATTTCATTTATCCTCCGATATGACTTAACGTTGGAGGTTTTCCCTTATCCTGAAAGATGAATGTCTGGTAACTCTAAGCTCTATGTACTCTGTACTCAATTTGACATCTTTTCATTCATCGTCCGATATGACTTAACGTTGGAGGTTTTCCCTTATCCTGAAAGATGAATGTCTGGTAACTCTAAGCTCTATGTACTCTGTGCTCAATTGAACATTATTTCATTTATCCTCCGATATGACTTAACGTTGGAGGTTTTCTCTTATCCTGAAAGATGAATGTCTGGTAACTCTAAGCTCTATGTACTCTGTACTCAATTGGACATCTTTTCATTCATCGTCCGATATGACTTAACGTTGGAGGTTTTCCCTTATCCTGAAAGATGAATGTCTGGTAACTCTAAGCTCTATGTACTCTGTACTGAATTGAACATATTTTCATTTATCGTCCGATATGACTTAACGTTGGAGGTTTTCCCTTATCCTGAAAGATGAATGTCTAGTAACTCTAAGCTCTAAGCCGTTGAGCATTTTTGAAATCAAGCTGATTTCTATATTCGTCATTGCCCAATTTCTTGAAGAACGTGTACACCTTAAAAACAATGCTTCGAGCCTGACTTCGCAATAATTGCGTTTTTAAATCGCCACTAAATTCACCGCAAGAAGCCATATTACTCACTCTTACTCTACTGTTGGGTAAAAGAGAACGGAATTATATTCATCTGAACTCTCCAGAGTAAATAAACACTTCTTATCCAGCATTCATTCATAGACGTAAGCATACAACATTGCACAGGCTAACAGGAAATGAAGTGTTTACTCTTTCTCGAATTTAAGAACTTGATTTATTCACAGTAATTCTTTTATCACGGCATGTCAGTAGTTTAAATTTTGTTCAGAGTAATGAAAGGTAAATGTATATACATACACACCAAACACTTTGAACTCTCTAGAGTAAATAGAGATTACGAACCATTCATAAACAAAGATATAATGTGACCAGACACATTCTGCAAGGGCAGCAGGAAATTTATTGTTTCCTCTCGCTCGAATTGAATTATTCAAAGTAATTCTTTTATCACGTCATGTCAAACATTCATGTTTCAGTTCTGAGTAATTACAAATATACGTACATGCATACAAGCCAACCAATAATGATATTCATACAGTGCTTACGTCGCGATTTATTGTTATAATACAGGTAATAGTGCTTTATTTGTATTATAAAAACTATTTGAGTTAAAATTACGGAGTTTTCATGGTTATGTTAGATACATTACTCTCTACCTTCCACATGGATCAGTTTTGGCGAAATCTGAATTTTTATCTTAGCACGAATAGTATTTCATACAGATTAATTATGATGGCGTTTCTCACACACCACTAAGCGGGAATGCAATACGACAACACCGTCGAACTCCCATTGATTGCTGGCCTAGTAGCGCTCAAGGACAAACACCTTCCCATTTGAAACAGATAATAGCGGAAATAGCTCTACATTTATTCCAAATTTCATAAATGCCTCTACAGCAAGTTAAAATAACAGATATTGTCGTATAATTAAAATTAACATAAATCCACTTCACTAAGTAAGAACCACAATGAGCAGAAAGGTGTGGAGTTATTAACTATATCCAAAAACAAACACATCGGTTTGGGGGGGGGGGGGACGGGCCTTAGGAATGAAAATTGAAATATTTGAAACTTTTGTGAGATTTGTTTCAAATTTATAGCATTTATTTTTGTGATAGATCAAGAACGGAATAATATCAAGTTTCAGCTTTATAGTTACAATAGCTTCTGAGGAATTAACAGTTTATGTCTAAATTACTGGCGATTTTTAAAATGTCCCACGTATTCTAATTTCTAAATTTAATGCTTGGGGTATAAGTTTCTGCACCCATTTTAACTTAGTAATAACCTGTGCTTATGTGAAATATTTATCTTCGCCATATAAACGAAGGGAAAATTTAATCATACTTATTTAACCATCTTTATTTTCCTAAGCATGTTCAGTAAGAAATTAGCATTATAATCCTTTTCAATACAAATAACAAAAACACAAAAAGTTTAAATGGGTACACTTAATATGCAGTTGCCCTTAGAGGCATGTTTAGAATTTCAAACAGATTAATAGAAAACTACATCCTGTGGGACATTTTGAAGTTAGGAAAATGTCGAAAATATGGAATCTGAAAAATCTGAGGTTAAAATTACGTAATAGCAGCTACGACACAGGAGTAGGTTCATTTAAATAGTCATGTGACTTTTCTGTACTGCCGCTAGAAAGAAGACCATATTATTGAAGTATGAATATATGAATTTTAAGACAAAAGACTAAATTTGGTATTTTTCTAAGTTTTGGGTCGATTTGCAGAGATGTACCTATTTAATAAACCGCTTTTTGTATATCCTTTGTTGAAACCAACAAAGCAAAAGCAATTCTCACAAATTACAAATAGAAGAAATTGGCTAAAAGGCAGTTTTAGGCACTAATAAGCAGAATAGGCACTAACGTATGAAATAGGCATTTATAGGTACTATAAAGACTAAAACATTAGGCCAAAAATGGTAAGAAACGTGCTTCTAACTTAAAAGTCTAAGTTTCTCAACAAAGGAATAAAATAAGCAAATAGGGCAAAATCCGCCCCCCAGTTATAACCACAAATGTTAACTGCATGTAAAAAGTGCCAACAATGACAAAACACTACTAATACGCGCATCACTGAACAAAGGGCTGTTTCAGTAAATCAAATGCCAGGCCAGGAGATGGACTGAGTGTAGAAAAGTAATTAGGTCAAAGAAACGTAACTACTTAACTTGATGATCAAGCTGAATAGATCTGTGCTCCTTAAGTCAAAGGATTTCCATTTTAAGGCTGCCCTCCAAGAGGAGCTGAACTGAAATCCAGCATCAGAATTAAGCGTGAACCTTTTGAAGGAAATGATGAAATCCTCCTTAACTCTCCACTCCCAGTAACTGTTGCATTTTGCCAAGGTGTTCGTCTCCCGACAGATGGCTCTAAGGACGTTATCAAAGCAGTTCTCTGACTGCCGGCACTTCTCATTCTTTCCCAAGAAGATTTCGGACATATTCGTGGCAAAGAATGCTTCAGGTCTTGGCTTCCTTCTGCAACAGTTTTTTCTCAATGACTATTTACCACAGCAAGACTCATATGTGACAGAAAAAGAAATAGACCTGATCCCAAAAGACTGAAAATGCCAACATTTCATTTAAAAAAAACGTGCAAACGTGGAGGTTTTTCTTTTAAATGTCTGACGTAATATTTACAAATAAGACTGCTAATTGTTTTAAATTTTCTCTATTTAATTTTATTGACATCATGCTCTTCCCCCAAAATCTATTTTTTATTGAA
Organism: Mantis religiosa; assembly: GCA_030765055.1. NCBI lineage: Eukaryota > Metazoa > Arthropoda > Insecta > Mantodea > Mantidae > Mantis > Mantis religiosa. The sequence goes on from CM060952.1 coordinate 24,716,708, forward strand.
GCTAGAAGACGAAATGACGTGATCGAGTATCCTGTAAATATCGTGTATCGATATCGAAAAATAATGGTATCGATCCATCCCTATTTTAGGCTCTGATTAGTTTTTCCTTTGGAACATTTGTGCCCGATTTCACCAACAGATGTTAAAATCGACGTTAACAAATGTAACGTAACATTTGTCACAGCGCTAAAACTAATATTAAATTTCGTGAATTTCACCAACCTGTTTTCTAAAAATGTTAACAAACCTGTGTTAACGCCAAGAAACTTGAAAATATCACAGCTATAGAAGGCTATGGATGAGCTGCGATGCGCTTTTGTTTTCATTTTCGTCTGCACAAATAACGGATGAACAAAATCATGAATAAAGCCGTGAGACATATTTCTCATTGACGGAGAAAGAATTTTTAATTGAAATGGTGACGAAGTGTAAGGACATCGTCGAAAATAAGAGGACGGATGCAGTGAACGTAAAAGAGAAAGATGCCGCGGGGAAAATATTGGAAACTAATTTAATTCAGATGCATGTGTCACTACTACAAGCACCAAACAACTTGTCAGTATTACGTAAATTTAAAACGAGGTGCGAAAAACAAGTGCCTCTAAATTTTCAAGACGAGAGGTGACAATGTATTATTCACATAATTCAGTGAATTATAAGATCTCAAAGTTATTAATACTTAAAGCAAAGGCGAGATCTGCGTATTCCTTTCGATGTATATTCTAAGTCAATATTACGTAAATTTAAAACGAGAAGCGAAGGACAAGTGACTTGAACGTTTCAACACGGGAGGTGGACAAGTTATTATCCACACAATTCAGTGATTTATAAAATCTCAGGTTTATTGATAATTGAAGCAAAGGCAAAATCGCCATATTCCTTTCGATGCATTTTCTAACCTCTCTTGTACTTCCGCAGCAACCGTCATAGGAACACGTTTCGGCAGTCTATACCTCCGTAAAATAATTTCCTCGGATAGTTCCTCAAAATCATTTCTCCTCATAGGCCGTTCTATGTTACGAATGCCAGACGGTCTTAAATATAGCAAATCGACATCAACAGCTGAGTTCATGCTCGCCATCTTGACTATTGTTAAGGACTTAACATCAGAAATTCGGCTTGTTAGTTTAACATGAGATTTAACACGAGTGTTACGGTAACACTTGTTGATGAAATGGAATTTTTGTTTTAACTAAAACCAAACTCGTGTTAAGTCTTAACATTTGTTGGTGAAACGGGCCTTAAACCACCAAATAACTAAACCAACTCATGCTTATCAACAAGCAAAACCAAGTTTGAACCTTGTGTCCTTCGGTAACCTTTCCTCAACACGGATTCTTAAATATTATTTACAATGAATTCTGTACTAAGTTATTTTAAAAATCGTAACGTTCAACTCAAACACATTACTGATAATAAACATTTTACTTCTTACATCATATCTGTTGCTTTAGGTCCAGGAATCTGAAAATGGATAGTATCAGGTCATTTTTATTCGCCTCGTGTCATAATCTACTTTAAGGAAAATTTTTCTTCAACTATACGTCATTATTTAAGTTAACTACATATAAAGGAATTATATTAGAGTGGGATGAACTGGAGGATCTGTTGGGAAGCTACTGCCATCTAGTAAAACAATTTGTACTACACATTACCAGTTCCCACTAGATGGCTATACTTGTATTGTAATAGCGTGTCTGCCAAAAGCAAATCATTTTGGATGCTTCGAAGGTAAATATGCAAATTTTATTTTACTTTAAAACCAGAAAATATTACTGTTGCAAGTAGAACTTCGTAAAGCCTGAGAAATTGCCAGAAATTTGGTACCAGTACATAAACATTATACAAGAAAATAATCGTGTGTCAACTGTCAGCTAACAGTTCCAAGAAGAAATAACTACATATCTCCTGTCACCGCCTCTTTCTAGTACACTGGATTACTGGAAAACAAATTCAAAATTTACAATTTAAAATAAATAAAATAATAGCTAAATATTTGTCTATACCAACTGCAACATGTCCGAGATCTTCTCGGGAAATAAGCCAGGTGAAAAGACGATTAGAGATCGACGCTTCGGGAACGCACATTTCTCCCATCATTAGGATATATAAAAATATTATAACTATAGATCGGATGTATAGGCACTATAATGTGTGAAATAAGCAGCCAAAATGGCACTAAAATGGGCAAAATAGGCACTTTAACAGGCACTATAAATTTGCCAAGTAAACACTTAGAAGTACACAATTTTACTAAAATGGCTCCCAAAATGCATATAACAAAATGACAATCATCGCAACATATGCTGCAAAAAGACCGCCCCGTGGCCTAGTGGTTAGGCCACTTGGCTCTCACCAAGGCGGCCCGGGTTTGATCCCAGGCGACCGCAAAGTGAGATTTGTGGTGGACAAAACGGCGCTGGGGTGAGTTTTCTCCGGGACCTCCGGTTTCCCCCGCCATTTCATTCCACCGGTGCTCCATCTTCATCTCATATACCATCAAAGTCACGGCCTGCGGTGCCATATGTAGTATAAGCGGGCGATAAACACTACACTACACTACACACACACACACACACACACACACACACACACACACACACACACACACATACACACACATATGCTGCAACAAATCCGCTAAACATATACGGAACGGCCGCTTGTTCTCCGGCTCTGACATTTCTCGAGAGGGGGAAGTGGACTGTTGCCAGTTCTTTATTGGCAACTTCAAGCAGACGAATAACGCGTATTTTAAATATTTTGACGTATTTGCATATTTCACGAATCAGCATTATTATAATAGCGATAATCATAGGACTTACGAACACTAAAAGTCGGAATTCACGCACGTAAAATATACCAAAGAAAGTTCACCAGCGTAAGCAGCTAAAGCCACGTGGCTCAAACAAATTTAACCTGGCAACATGGAATTCGGTTCGGAAGCCACGCCAATGCTAATTGGCGCTAGCAGACACTTTTAACTTCCTGACCACAACACTGGAAGTAGAGACTCCGAGTGCTACCAGCAGGTGCAGTTAGTGTGTGTATGTGAAAGGTGTGAACGAAATATTCGAATATAATAGTGCTGTAATAAATATCTTGCACGATAATGAAATTGTAACGCGTATTTCAGTGTTTAAACCTAATGTAGTGCTATATTTTCGTTCTATAGATAATTTTGAGGATATGTTTAGAATTGCTCATTACTGTATGTTGATACTATTAACTTTCCCCCTCCAGTTCTTGCAGTCTCAAAACGTCACAGCCGGAGATACAGCGGCCGGACTGTAGACTATTTCTCAACGGTAAGTAGTTCCACATTTATTCCAAATTTCATACATGGCTCTACGGCAATTTAAAATAACAGATACTATCGTATACTTAAAATATACGTAAATCAACTTCATTAATTAAGTACCATAATGTGCAGAAGGATGTGGAGTAATTAACTATGTCAAAAAACAGAAACATGAATTTGGGCTGGGGCGGGCCTTAAGTATGAAAATCGAAACATCTGAAGCTTTTGTGTGATTGTTTCAAATTTTATCATTTTGTTATCATTTATTTACGTGAGTGAACAAGAATGGAATAAATTCACGTTTCAGCTTTCTAGTTGCAATAGTTTCTGAGGGAATTAACAGTTTATGACTAAATTATAGGCGATTTTCAAAATCGTCCACATATTGTAATTTTAACAATTAATGCTTGGGATATAATTTTCTGCACCCATTTTAAACTAATAATGACCTGTACCTATGTGAAATATTTATCTTCGCCATATAAACGAAGGGAAAAAAATAAGCATACCTATTTACCCATTCCATTTCAATACAAATAACAAAAACACAAAAAATGTAAATGTGTACATTTAATATACAGTTGCCCTTATAGGCATGTTTAGAATTTCATACAGATTAATAGAAAACTGCTTCCTGTGGGACATTTTGAAGTTAGGAAAACGCAGGAAATATGGAATCTGAGAAATATTATGTTGAAATCACGTAACAACAGCAACGATACAGGGGTAGGATTAGTTAAATAGTCATGTGACTTTTCTGTATTGCCGCTAGAAAAAATATTATTGGAGTATGTCTATATTATGTTAGTTAATTGATGGAAATTAATCATTTGTCCACACTAGCCGTACATAAGCTAAGATTTTTTATGGATAGAGTCAACATGAAAAATTCAATGCCATGGCCAGGATTTGAAACATGGAACTCCTGGTTTTCGTCCAATCGCTCTTAACATCTGAGTTTCCATGGCCAACGAGCCGCTCTGACATTCAAATCTCGATCTGACTCATACCATTCCCCAGTAGACCACTACGGGTTCCCGCTTCCTCCACTTCTCCTTCCATCAAGAAGTCCGCATCCCGAACATCCCCGAGGCGTTGGAAAAAATAGCCTCCTCCATATGGGCGCGCATTCGTTGGCATACGAACCCTTTAACCCATAACATCGCAAAACGTGAGCCAAAACACCTTAAAATAAACTGGTGAAAATACTGTAAATAAGGATGGCTCGCCACCCATTGCGCGCCCAAATTTCCCGGCCCAAGGCCTCAGAAACCGCCGTCAGGGGCCCCACTACCGGGCTGCACAAGGAACTGAGCGACATGCTGCAGCACAGCAGGACAGTTGAGTGTAAATAGTGTACCAAGTGAAGTGAAGTGTGCGTGAATGAGTGTGTGAGTACGAGGGACGTACTACGTATGCCCATGAGTGCATAGGTGTGTGTGTGTGTGTGTGTGTGTGTGTGTGTGTGTGTGTGTGTGTGTGTGTGTGTTATATGTAAATAAAATCACAAAAAGAAACATAAAATTCAAGCAAACCCTGGAGCACCTAAATGAAAACGAACTAACTAAAGCTGTTTTCGGTGCAGCAATAAAGGGACGCCATATGGGCTTTATGTAAAGCCATGACGTCAAAACCAACAAAAACTGAAAAATCTAATATAATGCAAATGTAGAGCCTGTAAGCCGGGTCAATTGTACCGGCACCAGGTATATCAAACAAAAATAAAAAGCCTAAGCCTAAGCTGAACTGAAATCCATCAGGATTAAGGGTGCTCCTTTCGGAGGGAATGACCAAATCCTCTTTAACTCTCCATTCCCAGGAACTGTTGCATTTTGCCAAAATGGTTGTCTCCCGAAAGTTGGCTCTATGGTCCTTATCAAAACAATGCTCTGACAGTCCAGACTTCTGATACCTTCCCAAGAAGGTCTCGAAAATATTCGTCGGCAGGAAACCTTAAGGTTTTGTTTTCCTTCTGCAACAGTTTTTTCTGAAAGTCTGTTTATCACAACAAGACTCATGTGACAGAAAAAGAAGTACACCTGACCCCGAAAGACTGAAAATGCTAATATGATTTTGAACCAAACCAACAAACGTAGACCTTTTTCTTTTAAAGTCTAATGTAATGTTTACAAATAGGAATGCAAATGGCTTTAAACCTTGTCTATTTAATTTTATTGGCATTACACTCTTCCCCAAAATTCTAATTTGTATTGAAATTAGAACACGAAATGACGTGATCGATTATCATGGAAATATCGTGTATCGATATCGAGAAATACTGGTATCGATCCATCCCTAATTTAGGCTCTGATTTATTTTCCATTTGGAACATTTAAACCAACTCATGCTTATCGACAAGCACAACCAAGTTTTAAACTTACATCCTTCGGTAACGATTCCAAAACACTGATTCCTACTTAAATATTATTCACGGTGAAATTTAGACTAAGTTGTTTTACAAATCGTAACGTTCGACTGAAGCAGAATAATAAACAAAATACTGTCGTTTGATATTTGAGGTAGAAAGGGCAACAACAGGGTTCGTATTCTGATAATAAATATTTTAATGCTGGCATCATATCTGTTGCTAATGGTCCAGGATTCTGAAAATGGATATTTACCCGGTCATTTTTGTTTATCTCGTGCAACGCTCTATTTTAGGGAACATTTTTCTTCAACTATACGTCATTATTTATGTGTACTACATATAACGAAGGAATTGTATTAGAGTAGGATGAACTGGAGTATCTGTCGGGAAACTACTGCCATCTAGTACAACATTATGTACTGCACGTTTCCGCTTCTCACCAGATGGCTATACTTGAAGTGAAATAGCGATGTCTGCCAAAAGCAAATTATTTTGGATATTTCGATGGTAAACCTACAATTTTTATTTTTATTTAAAATCACAGAATATTACTGTCGCAAGTAGAACATCTTAAAATTCGAGAAATTTCCAGAAATGTGGTACCAGTAGAGAAACATTGCCTAGGAAAATAATCGTGTGTCAACTGTCAGTTAACGGTTTCCAAGAAGAAATGTTTATATATCTCCTGTCACTTCCTCTTTACAGTACACTGGATTACTGGAAAACTAATTTAACATTTACATAAGTAAAATAAAATAATCGCAAAATATTTGTATATTACACCTGCAACATGTTCGAGATCTGCTCGGGAGGCAAGCCAGGTGAAAAGACGATTAGAAATCGACGTTTCGGGAACGACCATTTCTCCCATATTCAGGATATTTAAGGAATGTGATAATTGGGGATCATATAAAAGAAAGAAATAAAATAAATGTCAACAAAGACTGAACACTACCAATACGCGCGTCACTGGACAAAAGGCTGTTTCAGTAAATCAAATGCCAAGTCAGGAGATGGCATTGGTGTAGAAAATTAATTAGGTCAAAGAAACGTAACTACCTAACTTGATTATCAAGCCCTATAGATCTGTGCTCCTTAAGTCAACGGATTTCCATTTTTAAGGCTCCTTTCCAAGAGGAGCTGAAAAGAAAACCGGCATCAGGATTAAGCGTCCAAATCCTCCTTAACTCTCCACCCCCAGTAACTGTTGGCATTTTGCCAAGTAGGTCGTCTCCCGATAGTTGGCTCTATGGTCGTTATCAAATCAATGCTCTGAGAGCCGACACTTCTCATTCTTTCCCAAGAAGATTTCGGACATATTCGTCGCTAGGAATGCTTCAGGTCTTACTTTCCTTCAGCAACAGTTTTCTCTGAAAGACTATTTAGCACTGCAAGACTCATATGTAACACAAAAAGAAGTAGACTTGACCCCGAAAGAGTGAAAATACTAATATTGTTTAACAAAACGTACGAACGTGGAACTTTTTCTTTTAAATGTCTAATGTAATATTTACAAATAAGAATGGTAATGGTTTTAAATTTTTTCTATTTAATTTTATTGGCATTACACTCTTCCCCGAAATTCTATTTTGTATTGAAACTAGAAGACAAAATAACGTGATCTATTATCGTGGAAATATCGTGTATCGATATCGAGAAGTACTGGTATCGATGCATTCCTAATTTAGGCTCTGATTTGTTTTTCCTTTGGAATATTTATGCCCGATTTCACCAACAGATGTTAAAATCGACTTTAACAAATGTAACGTAACAATTGTCACAGCGCTAAAACTAATATCAAATTTCGTGCATTTCACCAACATGTTTTCTGAAAACGTTAACAAACCTGTGTTAACGCCAATGAACTTGTAAATATCACAGCTATGGAAGGCTATGGATGAGCTGCGGCGCGCTTTTGTTTTCATTTTCGTCTGCACAAATAGCGGATGAACAAAATCATAAATAAAGCCGTGAGACATATTTCTCATCGACGGAGAAAGAATTGTTAATTGAAATGGTGATGAAGTGTAAGGATATCGTGGAAAATAAGAGGACAGATGCAGTGAACGTAAAAGAGAAAGATGCCGCGGGGAAAATATTGGAAACTAATTTAATTCAGATGCATGTCTCACTACTACAAGTACCAAACAACTTGTCAGTATTACGTAAATTTAAAACGAGGTGCGAAGAACAAGTGCCTTAAACGTTTCAAGACGGGAGGTGAACAATGTATTATCCACCTAATTCAGTGAATTATAAACTCTCATGTTTGTTGATACTTAAAGCAAATACGAGATCGCCACATTCCTTTCGATGCATGTTCTAACCTCATTGTACTTCCGCAGTAACCGTCATAGCAACATGTTTCGACTGTCTATACCTCCGTAAAACAATTTCCTCCGATAGGTCCTCAAAATCATTTCTCCTCATAGGCCGTTCTATGTGACGAATGCCAGACGGTCTTAAATATAGCAAATCGACATCAACAGCCGAGTTCATGCTCGCCATCTTGACTATTTACAATTGTTAAAAACTTAACATCAGAAACTCGGCTTGTTAGTTTAACATGACATTTAATGCGAGTGTTACGGTAACACTTGCTAGTGAAATGGAATTTTTGTTTTTAATATTGCTAAACTCGTGTTAAGTCTTAAAATTTGTTGGTGAAATCGGGCATTAAACCACCAAATAACTAAACCAACTCCTGCTTACCAACAAGGCTTTGTAAAACAGAGCCTCCTCCATTTGGGCGCGCATTCGTCAGCATACAAAACCCTTTAATCCATAACATCGCAAAAGGTGAGCCAAAACACCGCAAACATAAATGGGTGAAAATACTGTAAATAAGGATGACTCGCCACCCATTGCGAGCCCAAAATTCCCAGCCCAAGGCCTCACAAACCGCCGGCAGGTGCCGCCACTCTCGGGCTGACCAAGTAACTGAGCGACATGCTGCAGCACAGCAGGACAGTTGAGTGTAAATAGTGTACAAAGTGAAGTGAAGTGTGCGTGAATGAGTGTGTGAGTGCGAGGGACGTACTACGTATGCCCATGAGTGCGTGCGTGCGTGTGTGTGTGTGTCTTATATATGTAAATAAAATCACAAAAAAAACATAAATTTCAAGCAAAAGCTGGGGCACCTAAAAGAAAACGAACTAAAGCTGTTCTCGGTGCGCCCATAAAGGGACGCCGTATGGGCTTTATGTAAAGCCATGACGTCAAAACCAACAACAACTGAAAAATGTAATATAATGCAAATGTAGAGCCTGTAAGCCTGGTCCGTTGTACCGGCACCAGGTATATCAAACAAAAATAAAAAGCCTAGTCTAAGCTGAACTGAAATCCGTAAGATTAAGCGTGCTCCTTTCGGAGGAAATGGCCAAAGCCTCTTTAGCTCTCCGCTCCCAGTAACTGTTGCATTTTGCCAAGATGGTCGTCTCCCTAAAGTTGGCTTTATGGTCGTTATCAAAACAATGCTCTGACAGTCCACACTTCTGATACTTTCCCAAGAAGATCTCGAACATATTCGTCGCTAGGAAAGCTTCAGGTCTTGTTTTCCTTCTGCAACAGTTTTTTTTTTTTTTTCTGAAGAACTGTTTATCACAGCAAGATTCATATGACAGAAAATGAAGTAGACCTGACTCCGAAAGACTGAAAATGCTAATATGATTTTGAACAAAACGTACGAACGTGGACCTTTTTCTTTTAAATATGTAATGTAATGTTTACACATAATAATGCCAATGGCTTTAAACCTTGTCCATTTAATTTTATTGGCATTACACTCTTCCCCAAAATTCTATTTTGTATTGAAACTAGAACACGAAATGACGTGATCGACTATCGTGGAAATATCGTGTATCGATATCGAGAAATACTGGTAGCGATCCATCTCTAACTTAGGCTCTGATTTGTTTTTCCTTTGGAACATTTAAACCAACTCATGCTTATCAACAAGCACAACCAAGTTTAAAACTTATTTCCTGCGGTAAAGTTTACAAAACACTGATTCTTATTAAAATATTATTCACGTTGAAATTTAGACTAAGTTGTTTTACAAATCGTAACGTTCGACTGAAGCAGATTAATAAACAAGATACTATCGTTTGATATTTTAAGTAGAAATTGCAACAACAGGGTTCATATTCTGATAATAAATACTCTTATGCTGGCATCTTATCTGTTGCTATGTGCCCAGCATTCTGAAAAAGGGCATTTATCAGGTCATTTTTGTTTATCTAGTGCCATGGTCTATTTTAAGGAACGTTTTTCTTAAACTATAAGTCATTATTTATTCTAACTACATATAATTAAGGAATTATATTATAGTGGGATGAACTGGAGAATCTGTTGGGAAGCTACTGCCATCTAGTACAACATGATGTACTGCACGTTCCCGGTTCCCACCAGATGGCTATACTTGAAGTGTAATGGCAATGGCTGCCAAAAACGAATTATTTTGGATACTTGGATGGTAAACCTGCAATTATTAATTTATTTTAAAATCCAAAATATTACTGTCGCAAGTATAACATCGTAAAGCCTGACAAATTGTCAAAAACGTGGTACAAGCTGAGAAACATTATACAAGAAAATAATCGTCCGTCAACTGTCAGTTAACGGTTTCCAAGAAGAAATCACCACATATCTCCTGTCACCTCCTCTTTATAGTACACTGGATTACTGGAAAACTAATTCAACATTTACATAAGTAAAATAAAATAAAATAATCGCTAAATGTTTGTATATTCCACCTGGAATACGTCCGAGATCTTCTCGGGAAACAAGCCAGGTGAAAATACGATTAGAAGTCTACGTTTCAGGAGCGTACATTTCTCCCATATTCAGGATATTTAAAGAATGTGATAACTAGGGATCATATAAAAGAAATAAATAAAATAAAATGAATGTCAACAAAGACTGAACACTACCAATACGCGCGTCACTGGACAAAAGGCTGTTTCAGTAAATCAAATGCCAAGTCAGGAGATCGCGTGGGTGTAGAAAATTAATTAGGTCAAAGAAACGTAACCATTTAACTTGATTATCAAGCCCTATAGATCTGTGCTCCTTAAGTTAACGGATTTCCATTTTTATGGCTCCTTTCCAAGAGGAGCTGAAAAGAAAACCGGCATCAGGATTAAGCGTCCTGTTTTCGGAGGAAATGACCAAATCCTCCTTAACTCTCCACTCTCAGTAACTGTTGCATTTTGCCAAGTAGGTCGTCTCCCGATAGTTGCCATTGTGGTCGTTATCAAAGCAATGCTCTGAGAGCCCACACTTCTCATTCTTTCCCATGAAGATTTCGGACATATTCGTCGCTAGGAATGCTTCAGGTCTTATTTTCTTCAGCAACAGTTTTCTCTGAAAGACTATTTAGCACTGCAAGACTCATATGTAACACAAAAAGAAGTAGACTTGACCCCGAAAGACTGAAAATACTAAAGTTGTTTAACAAAACGTACGAACGTGGAACTTTATCTTTTAAATGTCTAATGTAATATTTACAAATAAGAATGCTAATGGTTTTAAATTTTGTCTATTTACCTTTATTGACATCATACTCTTCCCCAAAATCCTATTTTGTATTGAAGCTAGAAGACAAAATGACGTGATCTTCTATCGTGGAAATATCGTGTATCGGTATCGAGAAATACTGGTATCGATGCATCCCTAATTTAGGCTCTGATTTGTTTTCCTCTGGAACATTTATTCCCGATTTCACCAACAGATGTTAAAATCGACGTTAGCAAATGTAACGTAGGAATTGTCACAGCGCTAAAACTAATATCAAATTTCGTACATTTCACCAACCTGTTTTCTGTAAATGTTAACAAACCTGTGTTAACGCCAAGAAACTTGTAAATATCACAGCTATAGAAGGCTATGGATGAGCTGCTACGCGCTTTTGTTTTCATTTTCGTCTGCACAAATAGCGGATGAACAAAATCGTAAATAAAGCCGTGAGACATATTTCTCATCGACGGAGAAAGAATTGTTAACTGAAATGGCGACAATGTGTAAGGATATCGTGGAAAATAAGAGGACAGATGCAGTGAATGTGAAAGAGAAAGATGCCGCGGGGAAAATATTGGAAACTAATTTAATTCAGATACATGTGTCACTACTACAAGCACCAAAAAACTTGTCAGTATTTCGTAAATTTAAAACGAGGTGCGAAGAACAAGTGCCATAAACTTTTCAAGACGGGAGGTGAAAATGTATTATCCACATAATTCAGTGAATTATAAAATCTCAAAGTTATTAATACTTGAAACAAAGGCGAGATCGGCGTATTCCTTTCGATGTATATTCTAACTCAATATTACGTAAATTTAAAAGGAGAAGCGAAGAAGGGCAAGTGACTTGAACGTTTCAAGACGGCAGGTGGACAACGTATTATCCACACAATTCAGGGAATTATAAAATCTCAAGTTTATTGATACTTGAAGCAAAGGCAAGATCACCATATTCCTTTCGATGCATGTTCTAACCTCTCCTGTACTTCCGCAGTAACCGTCATAGGAACATGTTTCGACAGTCTATACCTCCGTAAAACAATTTCCTCGGACAGTTCCTCAAAATCATTTCTCCTCATAGGCCGTTCTATGTTACGAATACCAGACGGTCTTAAATATAGCAAATCGACATCAACAGCTGAGTTCATGCTCTCCATCTTGACTATTTGTAATTGTTGACTTAACATCAGAAATTCCGCTTGTTAGTTTAACATAAGATTTAACACGAATGTTACGGTAACACTTGTTGGTGAAATGGAATTTTTGTTTTAACTATTGCTAAACTCGTGTTAAGTCTTAACATTTGTTAGTGAAATCGGGCATTAAACCACCAAATAATTAAACCAACTCATGTTTATCAACAAGCACAACCAAGTGTGAACCTTGTGTCCTTCGGTAACCTTCCCTCAACACTGATTCCTAATATTATTTACAATGAATTCTATATTAATTTGTTTTAAAAATCGTTACGTTCAACTCAAAAACATTACTGATAATAAACATTTTATTTCTTACATCATATTTGCTGCTTTAGCTCCAGGATTCTGAAAATGGATATTATCAGGTCATTTTTATTCGCCTCCTGTCATAATCTACTTTAAGGAACAATTTTTCTTAAACTATACGTCAATATTTAAGTTAACTACATATAATGAAGGAATTATGTTAGAGTGGGATGAACTGGAGGATCTGTTGGGAAGCTACTGCCATCTAGTACTACATGATGTACTGCGCGTTCTCGGTTCTCACCAGATGGCTATACTTGAAGTGTAATAGCGTGTCTGCTAAAACCAATTCATTTTGGATACAACGATGGTAATTATGCAAATTTTATCTTATTTTAAAATCGGAAAATATTACTCTCGCAAGTAGAAGATCAAAAATTCCAAGAAATTGCCGGAAATGTGGTACCAGTACAGAAACATTATATAAGAAAATAATCGTGTGTCAACTGTCAGTTAACAGTTCCCAAGAAGAAATCACTACATATCTCCTGTCACCTCCTCTTTGTAGTACACTGGATTACTGGAAAACAAATTCAAAATTTACAGAAGTAAAATAAAATAAAATAATAGCTAAATATTTGTATATTCCACCTGCAACATGTCCGAGATTTTCTCGGGAAGCAAGCCAGGTGAAAAGACGATTAGAAATCGACGTTTGAGGAACGTACATTTCACCCATTATCAGGATATTTTAAAAATGTAACAACTATGGATCGGATGTATAGGCATTAAAAATATGTGAAATAGGCAGCCATAATGGCACTAAAATGGGCAAAATAAGCACCTTAAACAGGCACTAACAATTTGCTAAGTAAATGCTTAAAAAAGACAATTTTAGTAAAATAGCTCCTAAAATGCACTATAACAAAATGACAATCGCAATATAAGCTGCAACAAAACCGCGCCGTGGCTCAGTGGTTGGACCACTTTGCTCTCACCAAGGCAGCCCGGGTTCGAATCTAGGCGACCGCAAAATGAGATTTTGGGTGGACAACACGGCGCTCGGGCGTGTTTTCTCCGGGACCTCCGGTTTCCCCCGAAATCTCATTCGATCCAGGGCTCCATCTTCATCTCATGTATCTTTAATGGCACAGCCTGAGGTGCCGTAGGTAGTAAAAGCGGGCGTTAAACAGTACACACACGCACACACACACACACACACACACATATGCTGCACCAAATCCGCTAAACATATACAGAACGGCCGCTCGTTCTCCGGCTCCGACATTTCTCGAGAGGGGGAAGCCGACTTTTGCCAGTACTTTAGCGGCAACTTCAAGGAACAATGCGTATTTTAAATATTTCACGTATTTGCATATTTCACGAATCAGCAATATTATAGTAGCGATAATCATAGGGCTTACGAATACTGAAAATCGGAAATCAAGCACGTAAAATATACCAAAGAAGGTTCACCAGCGCAAGCAGCTAAAGCCACGTGGCTCAAACAAATTTAACCTGGCAACACGGTGTTGGGTTCTGAAGCCACGCCAGTGCTGATTGGCGCTAGCAGACAGTTTTAACTTCCCTGCCACAACACCGGAAATAGATGCAATGGATACAATAGATGCCAACAGATGCAGTTAATGTGTGTGAAAGGTGTCAACAAAATATTCGAATGAAATATTCGAATAGAGTAGTGCTGTAGTAAATATCTTGCATGATAATGAAATTGTAAGGCATATTTCAGTGTTTTGAAGCTAATATAGTCCTATATTTTCATTTTAAAAATAATTTTGAGGATATGTTTTCAATTGCTCATTACTAGATGTTGATACCATTAACTTTCCCATTCCACCTCTTGCAGTCGCAAAACGTCAGAGCCGGAGATACAGCGGCCGGACTGTAGACTATTTCTCTACCGGAAATAGTTCTACATTTATTCCAAATTTCATAAACGGCTCTACAGCAAGTTACAATAACAGATACTGTCGTATAAATAAAACATATATAAAACCACTTCACTAATTAAGTACCATAATGTGCAGAAAGATATGGAGTAATTAACTATGTCAAGAACATAAAAATGGATTTGGGCGGAGGCGGGCCTTAAATATAACAGTCGAAACATCTGAAGCTTTTGTGTGATTTGTTTCAAATTTATAACATTTATTTATGTGAGCGGTCAAGAATGGAATAATACCAAGGTTCAGCTTTCTAGTTACAATAGTTTCTGAGGAAGTAACAGTTTATGTCTAAATTACTGGCGATTTTCAAAATGTCACAAAAATTGTAATTTATAAATTTAATGCTTGGGGCATAAGTTTCTGCACCCATTTTAACCTATTAATGACCTGGACCTATGTGAAATATTTACCATCGCCATATCAAGGAAGGGGAAAAAATAATCATACCTATTTAACCATCTTTATTTTCCTACGCGTTTTCAGCCAGAAGTTACCATATAGTCCTTTTCAATTCAAATAACAAAAACACAATAAATGTAAATGGGTACAGTTGCCCTTAGAGGCATATTTTAACTTTCATACAAATTAATAGAAAACTGCAATCTGTGGGACATTTTGAAGTTAGGAAACGCAGGAAATATGGAATCTGAGAAATATTAGGTTAACAATTACGTAATAGGAGCTACGATACAGGTGTAGGTTTATTTAAATAGTCATGTGACTTTTCCGTATTGCCGCTAGAAAAAAAAACTATTTTATTGAAGCATGTCTATATTATTTTAGTTAATTGATGGAAATTAATCATTTCTCCACACTAGCCGTACATAGGCTAAGATTTTTTATGGATAGAGTCAACATGAAAAATTCAATGTCATGGCCAGGATTTGAACCACGGATCTCCTAGTTTTCGTCCATCGCTTTTAGCCTTTGAGCTACCATGGCCAACGTGCCGTCCTGACATTAAATTCTCCATTTGACTCATATATTTCCCCAGTAGTCCACCAGGGGCTCTCGCATCCGAGATACACAGTTTGTGGCGACTTACTATTGTAAGTACTTGAGTCCCAGGCTTCATCATTTAACTTTTATTATTTTAGTTAATTGATGAAAATTAATCATTTCTCCACACTAGCCGTACATAGGCTAAGAATTTTTATGGATAGAGTCAACATGAAAAATTCAATGCCATAGAACTTTCATGTTGACTCTATCTATATCTATATTAATTTTAAGAAAAAAAACTAAATTTGGAACTGTTGTAGCTTTTGGGTCAACTTACACAGATGTGCCTACTTAATAAACCGCTTTTTGTGTATCCAATGTGCGGCAGTAAGAAATTTCTCTTCCCCGAAAACTTCACGTTGAAACAAATGCAAAAGCTGTTGTCGCAAATTACAAGCAAAAGAAATTGGCTAAAACGGCATCTTTAGGCACTAATAAGCAGAATAGGCACAAACGTATGAAATAGGCATTTATAGGTACTATAAGAACTAAGAAATTAGGCTAATAATTGCAGTAAACGAGCTTTTAAATTAAAAGCCTACGTTTTTGGAGAAAGGAATAAAATAGGTAAATAGGGCAAAATCCGCTCCTATTTAAAAAGCACAAATGTATTACTGCAGATAAAAAATGTCAACAATGACAAAACACTACTAATACGCGCATCACTGAACAAAAGGCTGTTTCAGTAAACAAATGCCAGGTCTGGCGATGGCGTGAATGCGGAATATTAATTAGGTCAAAGAAACGTAACTACTTAACTTGATTATCAAGCCCAATAGATCTGTGCTCTTTAAGTCAACGGATTTCAATTTTAAGGCTCCTTTCCAAGAGGAACTGAACTGAAATCCAGCATCAGGATTAAGCTTGCTCCTTTAGGAGGAAATGCCCAAAGCCTCTTTAACTCTCCACTCCCAGTAACTGTTGCATTTTGCCAAGGTGTTCGTCTCCCGACAGATGGCTCTAAGGACGTTATCAAAGCAGTTCTCTGACTGCCGGCACTTCTCATTCTTTCCCAAGAAGATTTCGGAGATATTCGTGGCAAAGAAAGCTTCAGGTCTTATTTTCCACCTGCAACAGTTTTTTCTCAATGACTATTTACCACAGCAAGACTCATATGTGACAGAAAAAGAAGTAGACCTGATCCCAAAAGACTGAAAATGCCAACATTGTGTCCTTCGGTAACCTTTCCTCAACACGGATTCTTAAATATTATTTACAATGAATTCTGTACTAAGTTATTTTAAAAATCGTAACGTTCAACTCAAACACATTACTGATAATAAACATTTTACTTCTTACATCATATCTGTTGCTTTAGGTCCAGGAATCTGAAAATGGATAGTTCAGGTCATTTTTATTCGCCTCGTGTCATAATCTACTTTAAGGAAAATTTTTCTTCAACTATACGTCATTATTTAAGTTAACTACATATAAAGGAATTATATTAGAGTGGGATGAACTGGAGGATCTGTTGGGAAGCTACTGCCATCTAGTAAAACAATTTGTACTACACATTACCAGTTCCCACTAGATGGCTATACTTGTATTGTAATAGCGTGTCTGCCAAAAGCAAATCATTTTGGATGCTTCGAAGGTAAATATGCAAATTTTATTTTACTTTAAAACCAGAAAATATTACTGTTGCAAGTAGAACTTCGTAAAGCCTGAGAAATTGCCAGAAATTTGGTACCAGTACATAAACATTATACAAGAAAATAATCGTGTGTCAACTGTCAGTTAACAGTTCCAAGAAGAAATAACTACATATCTCCTGTCACCGCCTCTTTCTAGTACACTGGATTACTGGAAAACAAATTCAAAATTTACAATTTAAAATAAATAAAATAATAGCTAAATATTTGTCTATTCCACCTGCAACATGTCCGAGATCTTCTCGGGAAACAAGCCAGGTGAAAACACGATTAGAGATCGACGTTTCGGGAACGTACATTTCTCCCATCATTAGGATATATAAAAATATTGTAACGGGGAGCGCTGAAACACCCTGTGAGCAGCTGGCAACGGAAGACAGGGGAGGCTCGGTTAGCCACGCCTTTCCCTCGTTTGTCTTATAGTGGTGACAGCCAGCGGTCGGAAAGAAACATAACTGTGCGTCTGTTTTCCTTCCACCTGGTTCTCGATCCTTCTGTTACCAGAACAATCGTGTAAACACCAGAAACCGGCGATATTCCTATAAAGAGGGTTACAGACAGACAGTGTGAGTCAGTTGTTGAGTTGGTTTTGGTGTAGTCAGTCAGTTGTTGGTTTGAGTTGGTCAATCAGTTGGTTAGTGAATGAGGACAGTTCTTGGTGTAAGAAGAGTTAGTCAGTGACGTGTTAATGAACGAAAGGATTGTGAATGAGAAGACTGTGCGTGCATCGGAGTTTATGTAATCGCGAGTACAAGGAAATTGTAACGGACGAACGGGTAAATTGTAATTGTGAGCATTACGTAATTTTGTGTAATTGGCAAGTGTTAAACTGTAAGTCGGTAGAAATAAAGAACAGTGTTGAGTGGTGTAATTGGACTTTTCATTCCACGAACCCACAAAGTCACACTGGTGTCAGGAGTGGGATAAACACAAAGTCACAATATTATAACTATAGATCGGATGTATAGGCACTATAATGTGTGAAATAAGCAGCCAAAATGGCACTAAAATGGGCAAAATAGGCACTTTAACAGGCACTATAAATTCGCCAAGTAAACACTTAGAAGTACACAATTTTACTAAAATGGCTCCCAAAATGCACTATAACAAAATGACAATCATCGCAACATATGCTGCAAAAAGACCGCCCCGTGGCCTAGTGGTTAGGCCACTTGGCTCTCACCAAGGCGGCCCGGGTTTGATCCCAGGCGACCGCAAAGTGAGATTTGTGGTGGACAAAACGGCGCTGGGGCGAGTTTTCTCCGGGACCTCCGGTTTCCCCCGCCATCTCATTCCACCGGTGCTCCATCTTCATCTCATATACCATCAAAGTCACGGCCTGCGGTGCCATATGTAGTATAAGCGGGCGATAAACACTACACTACACTACACACACACACACACACACACACACACACACACACACACACACACATACACACACACATATGCTGCAACAAATCCGCTAAACATATACGGAACGGCCGCTTGTTCTCCGGCTCTGACATTTCTCGAGAGGGGGAAGTGGACTGTTGCCAGTTCTTTATTGGCAACTTCAAGCAGACGAATAACGCGTATTTTAAATATTTTGACGTATTTGCATATTTCACGAATCAGCATTATTATAATAGCGATAATCATAGGACTTACGAACACTAAAAGTCGGAATTCACGCACGTAAAATATACCAAAGAAAGTTCACCAGCGTAAGCAGCTAAAGCCACGTGGCTCAAACAAATTTAACCTGGCAACATGGAATTCGGTTCGGAAGCCACGCCAATGCTGATTGGCGCTAGCAGACACTTTTAACTTCCTGACCACAACACTGGAAGTAGAGACTCCGAGTGCTACCAGCAGGTGCAGTTAGTGTGTGTATGTGAAAGGTGTGAACGAAATATTCGAATATAATAGTGCTGTAATAAATATCTTGCACGATAATGAAATTGTAACGCGTATTTCAGTGTTTAAACCTAATGTAGTGCTATATTTTCGTTCTAAAGATAATTTTGAGGATATGTTTAGAATTGCTCATTACTGTATGTTGATACTATTAACTTTCCCCCTCCAGTTCTTGCAGTCTCAAAACGTCACAGCCGGAGATACAGCGGCCGGACTGTAGACTATTTCTCAACGGTAAATAGTTCCACATTTATTCCAAATTTCATACATGGCTCTACAGCAATTTAAAATAACAGATACTGTCGTATACTTAAAATATACGTAAATCAACTTCATTAATTAAGTACCATAATGTGCAGAAGGATGTGGAGTAATTAACTATGTCAAAAAACAGAAACATGAATTTGGGCGGGGGCGGGCCTTAAGTATGAAAATCGAAACATCTGAAGCTTTTGTGTGATTGTTTCAAATTTTATCATTTTGTTATCATTTATTTACGTGAGTGAACAAGAATGGAATAAATTCACGTTTCAGCTTTCTAGTTGCAATAGTTTCTGAGGGAATTAACAGTTTATGACTAAATTATAGGCGATTTTCAAAATCGTCCACATATTGTAATTTTAACAATTAATGCTTGGGATATAATTTTCTGCACCCATTTTAAACTAATAATGACCTGTACCTATGTGAAATATTTATCTTCGCCATATAAACGAAGGGAAAAAAATAAGCATACCTATTTACCCATTCCATTTCAATACAAATAACAAAAACACAAAAAATGTAAATGTGTACATTTAATATACAGTTGCCCTTAGAGGCATGTTTAGAATTTCATACAGATTAATAGAAAACTGCTTCCTGTGGGACATTTTGAAGTTAGGAAAACGCAGGAAATATGGAATCTGAGAAATATTATGTTGAAATCACGTAACAACAGCAACGATACAGGGGTAGGATTAGTTAAATAGTCATGTGACTTTTCTGTATTGCCGCTAGAAAAAATATTATTGGAGTATGTCTATATTATGTTAGTTAATTGATGGAAATTAATCATTTGTCCACACTAGCCGTACATAAGCTAGGATTTTTTATGGATAGAGTCAACATGAAAAATTCAATGCCATGGCCAGGATTTGAAACATGGAACTCCTGGTTTCCGTCCAATCGCTCTTAACATCTGAGTTTCCATGGCCAACGAGCCGCTCTGACATTCAAATCTCGATCTGACTCATACCATTCCCCAGTAGACCACTACGGGTTCCCGCTTCCTCCACTTCTCCTTCCATCAAGAAGTCCGCATCCCGAACATCCCCGAGGCGTTGGAAAAAATAGCCTCCTCCATATGGGCGCGCATTCGTTGGCATACGAACCCTTTAACCCATAACATCGCAAAACGTGAGCCAAAACACCTTAAAATAAACTGGTGAAAATACTGTAAATAAGGATGGCTCGCCACCCATTGCGCGCCCAAATTTCCCGGCCCAAGGCCTCAGAAACCGCCGGCAGAGGCCCCACTACCGGGCTGCACAAGGAACTGAGCGACATGCTGCAGCACAGCAGGACAGTTGAGTGTAAATAGTGTACCAAGTGAAGTGAAGTGTGCGTGAATGAGTGTGTGAGTACGAGGGACGTACTACGTATGCCCATGAGTGCATAGGTGTGTGTGTGTGTGTGTGTGTGTGTGTGTGTGTGTGTGTGTGTGTGTGTGTGTGTGTGTGTGTGTGTGTTATATGTAAATAAAATCACAAAAAGAAACATAAAATTCAAGCAAACCCTGGAGCACCTAAATGAAAACGAACTAACTAAAGCTGTTTTCGGTGCAGCAATAAAGGGACGCCATATGGGCTTTATGTAAAGCCATGACGTCAAAACCAACAAAAACTGAAAAATCTAATATAACGCAAATGTAGAGCCTGTAAGCCGGGTCAATTGTACCGGCACCAGGTATATCAAACAAAAATAAAAAGCCTAAGCCTAAGCTGAACTGAAATCCATCAGGATTAAGGGTGCTCCTTTCGGAGGGAATGACCAAATCCTCTTTAACTCTCCACTCCCAGGAACTGTTGCATTTTGCCAAAATGGTTGTCTCCCGAAAGTTGGCTCTATGGTCCTTATCAAAACAATGCTCTGACAGTCCAGACTTCTGATACCTTCCCAAGAAGGTCTCGAAAATATTCGTCGGCAGGAAACCTTAAGGTTTTGTTTTCCTTCTGCAACAGTTTTTTCTGAAAGTCTGTTTATCACAACAAGACTCATGTGACAGAAAAAGAAGTACACCTGACCCCGAAAGACTGAAAATGCTAATATGATTTTGAACCAAACCTACAAACGTAGACCTTTTTCTTTTAAAGTCTAATGTAATGTTTACAAATAGGAATGCAAATGGCTTTAAACCTTGTCTATTTAATTTTATTGGCATTACACTCTTCCCCAAAATTCTAATTTGTATTGAAATTAGAACACGAAATGACGTGATCGATTATCATGGAAATATCGTGTATCGATATCGAGAAATACTGGTATCGATCCATCCCTAATTTAGGCTCTGATTTATTTTCCATTTGGAACATTTAAACCAACTCATGCTTATCGACAAGCACAACCAAGTTTTAAACTTACATCCTTCGGTAACGATTCCAAAACACTGATTCCTACTTAAATATTATTCACGGTGAAATTTAGACTAAGTTGTTTTACAAATCGTAACGTTCGACTGAAGCAGAATAATAAACAAAATACTATCGTTTGATATTTGAGGTAGAAAGGGCAACAACTTTTTTTTTTTTTTTTTTTTTTTTTTTTTTTTTTTTTTTTTTTTTTTTTTTTTTTTTTTTACTAACTACTAAGATGAAGGGTGAGAATTGAGGAAGACATTAAAGTGGCTTTTCGGGATCCCGCACTGAGCACTCCCATTATTCTTGGTGTAAGTGCAGAGCTGGCCGTCATTACGGCGAGCGGGTGAAGGATGGTCTAAGGGGCCGAACATGACCCGAAGGCCCTGAGCGACGCCTAGGGAGTGAAGGTGAAAGTGAGAAAGGATAAGAGTGAAAGTATCTTTATTAATTGTAGATTGAATGTAGTGGAGGGCATAATCTCCGGTGGTGAACCGGGAGGAGGTCAATGAAGCCATCAGGTGTGTGGTTGTGCGTAGTTGGAGTTCTGGGTGGCGAAGTTCAGATCATGTAGTGTGGTGTGGATACTATTGTCCATTATGGTCATCAGCGAGTGGAGCTCGTCGAGCCTGTTGTTCACGGTGGACAGGTCCGCCGGTTGGCAGGGTGAAGAATCGGCGAGTTGCGTCTCCACTCGGTGCACCTTGCGCTGTACAGATGCCATAATGTCCCGGTGTTCAGTTATTAACTGCTCGGTGCGTTGTAGCTGGGTGCTGATGGCCTCCGTCGTCTGTTGTAGTTGGGTGACGTCGTCTGTAAGTTGGTCGAGTCGTTCAGGAAGTCCGTCAGTGAGTGTGTCCAGTATCGTGTCCTGGAGGCTGGTGAGGGCGGCGTGAGTGGCATTCTGTTGCTGGGCAGCGGCGGTGACGGATTCCTCCAGGTTGCCCAAACGCTGGTTGAGATTAAGGACCTCTGAATGGAGGTCCTGAACCTCCTCCGTTGGAGGCCGGCGGTTGGCGGCGGTGACTGTTGTGAGGAGCTCTTCTAGGGACTGAAGTCTGCTGTTGACTTGCTGCATTTCCTCCCGGAGGCAACCAAGCGCTTGCTGCCATGCCGCAGGTTCGCTGGTGGCGTTGCTCCGGGGTGTTGGCCTCTCCGAGTTTGCGCGAGGGTACGCAGGGCACTGTATCTGCCCCGTGAAGTGGCCGAAGCCATCGCAGGTAGCGCAGTACCGGCGGCGTCGGCGGAGATCGTGGGCCCTGCACGCTGAGGTTGGAGCGTGAAAGCCACAGTAATGGCACCGTGGCGGTGCAGTGCATGTGTCGGCACTGTGCCCATAGGCACAGCAGTTCCGGCACGGGATGTGTCGCTGCAGTTTACTGGCCTCCACCTTCAGGAGCTGTCCCAGGATGGGCAGACCTGAGGCCAAGGCAGCGTCGCGGTCCTGAGGATCTGTAAACTGCAGGCGCACGCAGGTGGTTGGCCGTCGTCTCGACGAGATCCGAGAGGCGCTGGTGGCCGTGGGCCACTTCTGCTGGGCTGCAAAGAGGAGATACCTCGCTGGGAGATCCAGGGGTACTCCGACGACTACTGCGCTGTGTGTGGCTTTGTTTCCTGTCGGCGGCTGGGAGTAGGTCGCAGCGGCTGGAGATCGGCTGGTCTGTGGTGAAGGTGAAGCTGCAGGGTTCGTATTCTGATAATAAATATTTTAATGCTGGCATCATATCTGTTGCTAATGGTCCAGGATTCTGAAAATGGATATTTACCCGGTCATTTTTGTTTATTTCGTGCAACGCTCTATTTTAGGGAACATTTTTCTTCAACTATACGTCATTATTTATGTTAACTACATATAACGAAGGAATTGTATTAGAGTAGGATGAACTGGAGTATCTGTCGGGAAACTACTGCCATCTAGTACAACATTACGTACTGCACGTTTCCGCTTCTCACCAGATGGCTATACTTGAAGTGAAATAGCGATGTCTGCCAAAAGCAAATTATTTTGGATATTTCGATGGTAAACCTACAATTTTTATTTTTATTTAAAATCACAGAATATTACTGTCGCAAGTAGAACATCTTAAAATTCGAGAAATTTCCAGAAATATGGTACCAGTACAGGCACATTATACAAGAAAATAATCGTGTGTCAACTGTCAGATAACGTATTCCAAGAAGAAATCACTACATATGTCCTCACGTGATCCCTTACACAAAAGGGAATGGAACCGGTTGCAGCATATTGTTAAACTTGAGCTTACCGACTTCACTAACGAAGAATGGGAACATAGACTGAGTACACTCGATCCCCAAGACTCATCATTATGGCGAATGTCAAAGGCGCTGCTCCGTATACCTTCCTCAGATCCACCATTAACTGACGGAAGAAGAATGGCGCAATCCACAAGAGAAAAGGTGGAATTCATGGCTGAATATTTAGCCTCTACCTTTCAGCCAGCCGACTCACAAGACCAAGATCTCACAGATGAAGTTGAGACAACAGTCCAAAATTTCCTCGCCATACCATACAGTGAAGATGATATCCAGTTGACTACGGTTGCTGAAGTCAGCAGTATATTAGATAAGGTGCGTCCTTATAAAGCAGCTGGGTTAGACAATCTACCATATGCCGCCTTTAAATCTCTCCCGGCAGCCTGGCTGGAACTATTGGTTCATCTGTTTAACAGTCTGCTTAAGCTGGCATATTTCCCGTCTTCATGGAAACAC
Source organism: Mantis religiosa (assembly GCA_030765055.1). Classification (NCBI taxonomy): domain Eukaryota; kingdom Metazoa; phylum Arthropoda; class Insecta; order Mantodea; family Mantidae; genus Mantis; species Mantis religiosa. The sequence goes on from CM060952.1 coordinate 24,741,206, forward strand.
GCCAAGATATTCACACTACCAAAGCCAGGAAAAGACCCAAAATACATCGACAGCCACAGACCAATTAGCCTGTTACCGGCGATAAGCAAAATTTTTGAAAAAGTACTGCAATCCCGACTTCAACACGTCCTTGACCAACACAATGTGCTGAGACCAGAACAGTTTGGTTTCCGCCGCCAGCATTCCACCACCCATCAACTTCTTCGGCTGGTAGATGAAGTCATACGGGGATTGAACAATCGCCACTATGTTACAGCCCTCTTCTTAGATATTTCCCGTGCATTTGACTCAGTATGGCATGATGGCCTTCTGCATCGCCTCATCCAATACAACCTACCACCTTATCTGATTCACCTAATGTACACATACCTAAAAGACCGTTCCTTTGTCGTTGCCAGGGACGACATAATTTCCCAAACATACAAAATTAGAGCTGGTGTACCACAAGGCAGCGTTCTTGGTCCCATCCTCTTCCTCACATACATAAACACCCTTCCCTCACAAATAGGCTGTAACCTATATTTATTTGCCGATGATACGGCCCTCACAACATCATCCAAAAGACATTGTATCGCAGTCCAGAGAGCACAACGCTACGCAGACATGCTAACTGTTTGGTTTATTACCTGGCGCCTGAGGATTAATGCCACCAAATCACAGGCTGTGACATTCACGCGACGTACACTGCAAGACGTACCAAACCTCCGCTTGGCAGGAACAGAAATACATTGGTCCACGGAGGCCAATTACTTAGGAGTCACATTGGACTGGCGCTTAACATGGAAGAGCCATATCGACAATTTAGCCAACCGAATATCCAGGAGAATGGGAATGCTCTACCCTCTGTATAACAAAAAATCGCCCATGACTCTCAGCAATAAGTTGCTCATATTCAAACAAATACTGCGACCTGCACTGACGTATGCTTGCTCAGTGTGGGGAGCTGCAGCAAAGACTCACCTCCACAAGCTACAAGTTCTGCAGAACAGATACCTCCGCACAGCAACTGCAGCCGACTGGTACATACCAAATGACAATATTCACAATGACCTATCTTTCCCAAAAATCACTGACTACATTCTACAAATTTCCCAAAATTTCTACAACAACCTTCCCAACAGTTTTAATGAACTAATTAGAGGCCTCGGGGAATACGATATTGACCCTGGGGAAACCTACAAACGCCCAAGACTATTACTAACAGCTCAATAACTCCAACACCATTGAGACAAACAGCATTACTTAATACTTAGACAATCCCAATGACTAAATCCATCGACTAATCCTTACCCACTAAATCATTAATCATTACCTATATCCTCCACCATCTAACCACCACCATTTCTTCAAAACTCACCACCAAGCCAGTAAGGGACAAAGTCCCGATATGGCAATATGTCGAGGGTCCCTCTTCTGAGGAGGAGGTTCTTCCCTCAACGACACCACTGTGCTTGCTTGCTTGCTACATATCTCCTGTTACCTCCTCTTTATAGTACACTGGATTACTGGAAAACTAATTCAACATTTACATAAGTAAAATAAAATGATCGCTAAATGTTTGTATATTCCACCTGCAACTCGTCCGAGATCTTCTCGGGAAGCAAGCCAGGTGAAAAGACGATTAGAAATCGACGTTTCGGGAACGCAAATTTTTCCCATCATTAGGATATTTAAAGAATGTGATAACTGGGGATCATATAAAAGAAAGAAATAAAATAAAAGAAATGTCAACAAAGACTGAACACTACCAATACGCGCGTCACTGGACAAAAGGCTGTTTCAGTAAATCAAATGCCAGGTTAGGAGATGGCGTGGGTGTAGACAATTAATTAGTTCAAAGAAACGTAACTACTTAACTTGATTATCAAGCCCTTAAGTCAACGGATTTCCATTTTTAAGGTTCCTTTCCAAGAGGAGCTGAAAAGAAAACCGGCATCAGGATTAAGCGTCCTTTTTTCGGAGTAAATGACCAAATCTTACTTAACTCTCCGCTCCCAGTAACTGTTGCATTTTGCCAAGTAGGTCGTCTCCCGATAGTTGGCTTTATGGCCGTTATCAAAACAATGCTCGGAGAGTCCAGACTTCTGATACTTTCCCAAGAAGATTTCGGACATATTCGTCGCTAGGAATGCTTGAGGTCTTGTCTTCCTTCTGCAACAGTTTTCTCTGAAAGACTATTTAGCACTGCAAGACTCATATGTAACACAAAAAGAAGTACACTTGACCCCGAAAGAGTGAAAATACTAATATTGTTTAACAAAACGTACGAACGTGGAACTTTTTCTTTTAAATGTCTAATGTAATATTTACAAATAAGAATGCTAATGGTTTTAAATTTTGTCTATCTAATTTTATTGGCATTACACTCTTCCCCGAGATTCTATTTTGCATTGAAACTAGAAGACAAAATGACGTGATCGAGTATCGTGGAAATATCGTTTATCGGCTTCGAGAAATACTGGTATCGATGCATCCCTAATTTAGGCTCTGATTTGTTTTCCTCTGGAACATTTATTCCCGATTTCACCAACAGATGTTAAAATCGACGTTAGCAAATGTAACGTAGGAATTGTCACAGCGCTAAAACTAATATTAAATTTCGTTCATTTCACCAACCTGTTTTCTGAAAATGTTAACAAACCTGTGTTAACGCCAAGAAACTTGTAAATATCACAGCTATAGAAGGCTATGGATGAGCTGCTACGCGCTTTTGTTTTCATTTTCGTCTGCACAAGTAGCGGATGAACAAAATCATAAATAAAGCCGTGAGACATATTTCTCATCGACGGAGAAAGAATTGTTAATTGAAATGGTGACGAAGTGTAAGGATATCGTGGAAAATAAGAGGACAGATGCAGTGAATGTAAAAGAGAAAGATGCCGCGGGGAAAATATTGGAAACTAATTTAATTCAGATACATGTGTCACTACTACAAGCACCAAAAAACTTGTCAGTATTTTGTAAATTTAAAACTAGGTGCGAAGAACAAGTGCCATAAACTTTTCAAGACGGGAGGTGAAAATGTATTATCCACATAATTCAGTGAATTATAAAATCTCAAAGTTATTAATACTTGAAACAAAGGCGAGATCGGCGTATTCCTTTCGATGTATATTCTAACTAAATATTACGTAAATTTAAAAGGAGAAGCGAAGAAGGGCAAGTGACTTGAACGTTTCCAGACGGGAGGTGGACAACGTATTATCCACACAATTCAGGGAATTATAAAATCTAAAGTTTATTGATACTTGAAGCAAAGGCAAAATCGCCATATTCCTTTCGATGCATGTTCTAACCTCTCCTGTACTTCCGCAGTAACCGTCATAGGAACATGTTTCGACAGTCTATACCTCCGTAAAACAATTTCCTCGGACAGTTCCTCAAAATCATTTCTCCTCATAGGCCGTTCTATGTTACGAATACCAGACGGTCTTAAATATAGCAAATCGACATCAACAGTTGGGTTCAAGCTCGCCATCTTGACTATTTGTAATTGTTGACTTAACATCAGAAATTCCGCTTGCTAGTTTAACATAAGATTTAACACGAATGTTACGGTAACACTTGTTGGTGAAATGGAATTTTTGTTTTAACTATTGCTAAACTCGTGTTAAGTCTTAACATTTGTTAGTGAAATCCGGCATTAAACCACCAAATAATTAAACCAACTCATGTTTATCAACAAGCACAACCAAGTGTGAACCTTGTGTCCTTCGGTAACCTTCCCTCAACACGGATTCTGAAATATTATTTACAATGAATTCTATATTAATTTGTTTTAAAAATCGTAACGTTCAACTCAAAAACATTACTGATAATAAACATTTTATTTCTTACATCATATTTGCTGCTTTAGCTCCAGGATTCTGAAAATGGATATTATCAGGTCATTTTTATTCGCCTCCTGTCATAATCTACTTTAAGGAACAATTTTTCTTAAACTATACGTCAATATTTAAGTTAACTACATATAATGAAGGAATTATGTTAGAGTGGGATGAACTGGAGGATCTGTTGGGAAGCTACTGCCATCTAGTACTACATGATGTACTGCGCGTTCTCGGTTCTCACCAGATGGCTATACTTGAAGTGTAATAGCGTGTCTGCTAAAACCAATTCATTTTGGATACAACGATGGTAATTATGCAAATTTTATCTTATTTTAAAATCGGAAAATATTACTCTCGCAAGTAGAAGATCAAAAATTCCAAGAAATTGCCGGAAATGTGGTACCAGTACAGAAACATTATATAAGAAAATAATCGTGTGTCAACTGTCAGTTAACAGTTCCCAAGAAGAAATCACTACATATCTCCTGTCACCTCCTCTTTGTAGTACACTGGATTACTGGAAAACAAATTCAAAATTTACAGAAGTAAAATAAAATAAAATAATAGCTAAATATTTGTATATTCCACCTGCAACATGTCCGAGATTTTCTCGGGAAGCAAGCCAGGTGAAAAGACGATTAGAAATCGACGTTTGAGGAACGTACATTTCACCCATTATCAGGATATTTTTAAAATGTAACAACTATGGATCGGATGTATAGGCATTAAAAATATGTGAAATAGGCAGCCATAATGGCACTAAAATGGGCAAAATAAGCACCTTAAACAGGCACTAACAATTTGCTAAGTAAATGCTTAAAAAAGACAATTTTAGTAAAATAGCTCCTAAAATGCACTATAACAAAATGACAATCGCAATATAAGCTGCAACAAAACCGCGCCGTGGCTCAGTGGTTGGACCACTTTGCTCTCACCAAGGCAGCCCAGGTTCGAATCTAGGCGACCGCAAAATGAGATTTTGGGTGGACAACACGGCGCTCGGGCGTGTTTTCTCCGGGACCTCCGGTTTCCCCCGAAATCTCATTCGATCCAGGGCTCCATCTTCATCTCATGTATCTTTAATGTCACAGCCTGAGGTGCCGTAGGTAGTAAAAGCGGGCGTTAAACAGTACACACACGCACACACACACACACACACACACACATATGCTGCACCAAATCCGCTAAACATATACAGAACGGCCGCTCGTTCTCCGGCTCCGACATTTCTCGAGAGGGGGAAGCCGACTTTTGCCAGTACTTTAGCGGCAAGTTCAAGGAACAATGCGTATTTTAAATATTTCACGTATTTGCATATTTCACGAATCAGCAATATTATAGTAGCGATAATCATAGGGCTTACGAATACTGAAAATCGGAATTCATGCACGTAAAATATACCAAAGAAGTTTCACCAGCGCAAGCAGCTAAAGCCACGTGGCTCAAACAAATTGAACCTGGCAACACGGTGTTGGGTTCTGAAGCCACGCCAGTGCTGATTGGCGCTAGCAGACAGTTTTAACTTCCCTGCCACAACACCGGAAATAGATGCAATAGATACAATAGATGCCAACAGATGCAGTTAGTGTGTGTGAAAGGTGTCAACAAAATATTCGAATGAAATATTCGAATAGAGTAGTGCTGTAGTAAATATCTTGCATGATAATGAAATTGTAAGGCATATTTCAGTGTTTTGAAGCTAATATAGTCCTATATTTTCATTTTAAAAATAATTTTGAGGATATGTTTTCAATTGCTCATTACTAGATGTTGATACCATTAACTTTCCCATTCCACCTCTTGCAGTCGCAAAACGTCAGAGCCGGAGATACAGCGGCCGGACTGTAGACTATTTCTCTACCGGAAATAGTTCTACATTTATTCCAAATTTCATAAACGGCTCTACAGCAAGTTACAATAACAGATACTGTCATATAAATAAAACATATATAAAACCACTTCACTAATTAAGTACCATAATGTGCAGAAAGATATGGAGTAATTAACTATGTCAAAAACATAAACATGGATTTGGGCGGAGGCGGGCCTTAATTATAACAGTCGAAATATCTGAAGCTTTTGTGTGATTTGTTTCAAATTTATAACATTTAATTATGTGAGCGGTCAAGAATGGAATAATACCAAGGTTCAGCTTTCTAGTTACAATAGTTTCTGAGGAATTAACAGTTTATGTCTAAATTACTGACGATTTTCAAAATGTCACAAAAATTGTAATTTATAAATTTAATGCTTGGGGCATAAGTTTCTGCACCCATTTTAACCTATTAATGACCTGGACCTATGTGAAATATTTACCATCGCCATATCAAGGAAGGGGAAAAAATAATCATATCTATTTAACCATCTTTATTTTCCTACGCGTTTTCAGCCAGAAGTTACCATATAGTCCTTTTCAATTCAAATAACAAAAACACAATAAATGTAAATGGGTACACTAAATATGCAGTTGCCCTTAGAGGCATATTTTAACTTTCATACAAATTAATAGAAAACTGCAATCTGTGGGACATTTTGAAGTTAGGAAACGCAGGAAATATGGAATCTGAGAAATATTAGGTTAACATTACGTAATAGGAGCTACGATACAGGTGTAGGTTTATTTAAATAGTCATGTGACTTTTCCGTATTGCCGCTAGAAAAAAAAACTATTTTATTGAAGCATGTCTATATTATTTTAGTTAATTGATGGAAATTAATCATTTCTCCACACTAGCCGTACATAGGCTAAGATTTTTTATGGATAGAGTCAACATGAAAAATTCAATGTCATGGCCAGGATTTGAACCACGGATCTCCTAGTTTTCGTCCATCACTTTTAGCCTTTGAGCTACCATGGCCAACGTGCCGTCCTGACTTTAAATTCTCCATTTGACTCATATATTTCCCCAGTAGTCCACCAGGGGCTCTCGCATCCGAGATACACAGTTTGTGGCGACTTACTATTGTAAGTACTTGAGTCCCAGGCTTCATCATTTAACTTTTATTATTTTAGTTAATTGATGAAAATTAATCATTTCTCCAAACTAGCCGTACATAGGCTAAGAATTTTTATGGATAGAGTCAACATGAAAAATTCAATGCCATAGAACTTTCATGTTGACTCTATCTATATCTATATTAATTTTAAGAAAAAAAAAACTAAATTTGGAACTGTTGTAACTTTTGGGTCAACTTACACAGATGTGCCTACTTAATAAACCGCTTTTTGTATATCCAATGTGCGGCAGTAAGAAATTTCTCTTCCCCGAAAACTTCACGTTGAAACAAACAAATGCAAAAGCTGTTGTCGCAAATTACAAGCAAAAGAAATTGGCTAAAACGGCATCTTTAGGCACTAATAAGCAGAGTAGGCACAAACGTATGAAATAGGCATTTATAGGTACTATAAGAACTAAGAAATTACGCTATTAATTGCAGTAAACGTGCTTTTAAATTAAAAGCCTACGTTTTTGGAGAAAGGAATAAAATAGGTAAATAGGGCAAAATCCGCTCCTATTTAAAAAGCACAAATGTATTACTGCAGATAAAAAATGTCAACAATGACAAAACACTACTAATACGCGCATCACTGAACAAAAGGCTGTTTCAGTAAACAAATGCCAGGTCTGGCGATGGCGTGAATGTGGAATATTAATTAGGTCAAAGAAACGTAACTACTTAACTTGATTATCAAGCCCAATAGATCTGTGCTCCTTAAGTCAACGGATTTCCATTTTAAGGCTCCTTTCCAAGAGGAACTGAACTGAAATCCAGCATCAGGATTAAGCTTGCTCCTTTAGGAGGAAATGCCCAAAGCCTCTTTAACTCTCCGCTCCTAGTAACTGTTGCATTTTGCCAAGATGGTCGTCTCCCGAAAGTTGGCTCTATGGTCGTTATCAACAATGCTCTAAGATACCAGACTTCTGATACTTTCCCAAGAAGATCTCGAACATATTTGTCGCCAGGAAAGCTTCAGGTCTTGTTTTCTTTCTGCAACAGTTTCTTTCCGAAGAACTGTTTATCACAGCAAGACTCATATTTGACAGAAAAAGAAGTAGACCTGACCCCGAAAGACAGAAAATGCGAATATGATATTGAACAAAACGTACAAACGTACACCTTGTCTTTTAAACGTCTAATGTAATGTTTACAAATAAGAATTATAATGGTTTCAAACTCTATTTAATTTTATTGGCATTACACCCTTCTCCAACATTCTATTCTGTATTGAAACTAGAAGACGACATGACGTGTCGATTATCTTGGAAATGTCATATAACGATATCGAGAAATACTGGTATCGATCCATCCCTAATTTAGGCTCTGATTTATTTTTCCTTTGGAACATTTAAACCACCGAATAACCAAACCAACTCATGCTTAATAACTATCACAACCAAATTTGAATCTTGTTTTCTTCGGTAACCTTTTCTCAACACTGATTGCTACTAAAATATTATTCATTATAAAATTTATTCTAAGTTGTTTTAAAAAATCGCAACATTCAAGTGAAGCAGATTAATTAACAAAGTTCAATAGATTTGAATTTAATGTAGCAAGTGCAACACCAGGCTTGATATTCTGATAATAAATATTTTTATTCGGGCATCTTATCCGTTGCTATAGGTCCCGGATTCTGAAAATAGATATTTATCCGGTCATTTTTGTTCATCTCGTGCCATTGTATATTTTAAAGAACATTTTTTTTAAACTATCCGTCATTATTTATGTTAACTACATATAATAAAGGAATTATATTAGAGTAGAAAAGAACTGGAGGATCTTTTGAGAAGCTGCTGCCATCTAGTAAAACTTGATGTACTACACATTCCCAGTTTCCAACAGATGGAGAAAAGTGAAGTGTAATAGCGATGTCCGCCAAAAATAATTAATGCCACTCGTGTCACTTGGACAGGATCGACCATTTTTCTTTCTTTCATTAAATAATTTACAGAACTGGAGAATAAATGTTAAGAAAATATCTTCCGCACTATTATTAAGTTGAATTTACACTTACAATGTTGTGATGTATTGTGTTTTTAACTCCTGAATTAGTATTTAATCACATCAGTGAAACAATCTATTCTTCATTAGACCCAGTGAGCTCCAGGGCGCACTCCAGAGTCTAAATCCCAAAAAAGCGTCGGGACCTGATGGGTTGACACCTATCATGCTCCGCCATCTTCCATTCAAAGCCGTTCTTTTTCTTACTCGGGATTTTAACATGTGTCTCACCCTGGGCCACTTTCCACGGCAGTGGAGGGAGGCTCGGGTGATTTGCATTTTGAAGCCCGGTAAAAATCCGGCTCTCCCCGCCAGTTACCGCTCCATTAGCCTCCTGTCAGTCCTCTCGAAAGTTTTCGAGAGGCTTGTTTTAGCCCGCTTGTCGCCCCTACTGGGGGACATTCAAGCTATTCCTCCCCATCAGTTTGGTTTTCGTCCTGGGCACTCGACATCACAGCAGTTGCTCCGTCTGGTGGAGGCCGCTGCCCTGGGTTTCCAGGAAAGGGCATTCACTGCGGCGGTGTCTCTGGATGTCGAGAAGGCCTTCTCTACCACCTGGCATGCAGGCCTCCTAAACAAACTAATCACCCTGGGGCTTCCTGCACACATGATACACATTTTACACTCATTCCTCAAACACAGACATTTCACAGTTATTGTGGCGGGAAAGCTTTCTACCAGACGACCCATCAGAGGAGGCGTCCCAGAAGGCTCTGTCTTATCCCCTACACTCTTTAGCGTATATGTGGCGGATCTCCCCACGGAGCTAAACGTCAACATAGCCCAATATGCGGACGACGTGTTACTATACAACACAAATAGAAACGCACGCAGAGCCTTCAACCCTATACAACGACACCTAAGCCTCATTCATGATTGGTGTAGGCTTTGGCGATTGTCTATCAACCCAGAGAAAAGCCAAGCCATATTCTTCACTAAGCGTCACTTTGCCGCCAACCTCCCCGCCTTTAATTATTCTGGCAGAAGGATAGAGTGGACAAATTCTCTAAAATACTTAGGTGTAAAGCTGGACAAGGGCCTAACTTTACGGGGTCACATCCAGGAGGTGACTCATCGGGCATGCGGAGCTTCGGCTTCGTTATACCCCATGATGCGCTCAGGAATGCTGACACCCCTCAAGTTGCGCCTTTTTCAGGCTTTAATTCTTCCAATCATGCTTTATGCTTGTGAGATCTGGGGCATGGCCGCAGGATCCAATCTGCGACAAATTCAGCGTGTACAAAATAGATGTCTTAGGGCCATCTATTCTGTTTGCTGGAGGTTTCCCGTGAGATACCTTCATGAAGCCTCATCTCTCCACTATGTGGAAGATGTCATTAGGCGCGGGGCCACAAAATTCTACGCGAGTTTGCCTCAACATCAGAGCGCCCTGGTTAGGTCTCTAGAGAACTACAAAACAACCGAAAGACGCTACAAGCTGTACCGGCTTCCCCGCATGGGATGCGGGCACACCCGGTAACAATAGATTACTTATTTCAACCTAAAATTACTACTGTTTGAATTTAATAGACATTCTAAATTAAACTCTTCCTGAAAATTATCACACCAGCGGTGCTAACATAGCGTTGCACCCGAGTTGGCTACCATGAGGAGCTACGGCTACCTCCCTTCTTTTCATCTACATTATCTTAAACCACCAACCTGCAAAACCCCACATTTCCTGTCATTAAGTGGTTAAGTCCGTGTAGGACAGGTACACGAATGACACACATCGTGCTGACCCTCAGTCAGCCGCCAGCTACTTGAATGAATGAATGAATGAATGAATGAATGCCATATTATAAAATATGAATTAAATACAAAAATTTAATTTAATACATTTGTGCATACATTCCTTGTTAGAAAATAAATAATGAGGAACTTGCGATTATGGAATTAGCATCATTAACTTAACTACATGTCCTGAGAGAATTATATTACAGTGGAAGAGAACTGGAGGATCTTTAATTAATGACACTCGTGTCACTTGGATATGATTGACCATTTTCCTTTCTTTCATTAAATAATTTACAAAACTGGAGAATAAATGTTAAGAAAATATCTTCCGCACTCTTATTACGTAGAATTTACATTTACAATTTTGTGGTGTATTGTGTTTTTAACTCCTGAATTAGTCTTTAATCACATCAGTGAAACAATGCCGTATAATTTTCTAAAATATGAAAATTAGTTGTATACATTTAATTTAATGCATATGTGCATACATTCCTTGTTAGCAAATAAATAATGTGGAACTTTGATTATGGAATTAAGATGGTTAACCATCCATCCACCAAACGTGCTGTTTTCATTTTGTTACTGTCGCGAAGCCGTTATCTACAATAGCGTGGCTTGTGTACAAAGAGCCGGCAAATAAAGATTACTGAGATAAAGGACTTGCCGGCATATATTAAGTTACTCTTCTGGAAGGTGATAGAATATTCGGTTTCTTTATTGTTCTGGAACAGTCTCGAATTTATCAATGAGGTACTTAAGAAGGCGACGACTAGCCAAGAGTCAGTCGTGAACAAATGTTGTGTAACATAAGTGTTGTAAACAGGTGTTATCAGATCGCTGTTTGTTATTGTCATCGACCTTGGAAGACTGTTGTATATGCGATGTAATGTTGTTACGTGAGAATTGAACAGTGTATTTCTACGTAAATAAAAATATTTGGAATATCTGCAACTCAGACTTTTAGTTCTACGAACCCACAAAGTCACAATATTTCGAGTGGTAAAGCAGGTCTGTTTACTGAAACAGATGATCTTGGTGATTTCCGAACGCTCTTTGGAGTCGTATGTAATTCTTATGACGGGATATCGTTACCTCCGGAAGTTCTAAGTCCTCATGCGACTTAGATTTGCTTCTGCTAGTTTGAGTACCAAAAGCATGTTTCCAATTAGGACAGCCATATTGACAAATTGAACATATATGTATATGACCATTTATATTGTAGTGGAAGTGTATGATATTTCTTTGAGAATATGGTTTATTTGTTGAATTCTATTTTGGTAGTTAGTCGATATCCGTTATCTGCAAGTTCCACGTCAAGTGTACATCCAAGGTTTCAGGCCTCACGTAATAGAGGTCCCGAGTTCGAATCTCGGTCAGGGTGGGTTACCTAGATAAGGTTTTTCCGGGGTGTTCCCTTATCTTCCAAGACGAATATCGGGTAACTCTAAGATCCATGGACCCTGGACTCATTTGAGCATCATTTCACCCAATTCATTAACCAGCCGATATAACTTAATGTTGGGGCGGACTTAAATTTTTTAAAAAAGTCTCAGGTTTCAGATATCAGTATGGAGATTGATCCTAAATTTATCTATGGGTAGATAGTATTATATTTATAGGTACACAAAACTGCGTTTAAATTAAATGTATTCATGACTATTCTCTAATTACTGTACTTGGTTTGTATGCCGTTATTCCTGAAGCTGGTTCTAATATGTTAGAATGTCTACCTTACATAGCACAGCTATATCTCCTGCAAACTCTGCCATTAAAAAATATTCATGTTTAGATATAGAGAAGGTGAAATAGCTACTACAACATGTTTTGGAATCATGGATATTCTCGCCTATTTCGGTTTTTAAATGGAATAATAGTGTCGGGAGTCATTGTTTCGCGGTGGCTCTCGGTGATTACGTGGGCACGGAGCTGGACTCCTTCCGAGAGAAACAGAGAGAGAGAGAGAGAGAGAGAGAGAGAGAGAGAGAGAGAGAGTAAAACAGCGAGAGAAAGAGACAAAGTGTTATCTGGATAATTGTTTCCGTTTCTCGCTGTCGTGAAAATCCATGAAACTTATGAAGTTATCTGTTATGAAGTTATGAGTTATCTGTTAGATCATTGGGAGATTATGAGACCACTAGACGACATTTCCAGCTGCCAAATGTCCAGCTCCGTTTCAGCTGCCAAAGTGCGGGCGCTGCGCACCCTTAGCACTCGTGGTACCTCTGACGTTACTAGAGGAACCTCGGGCCGAACAGCCGAGCCCCTCCTTCGGGAGTTGTTCGGATTGGGATGGACTCGAAGGGGCAGTGTGTTCCCGATACCCGTGGGAATCGGGTACGTCTTCGGACGGGGTTGAGGGAAGCCATTAATTCTCCCGGGTACTAGCCTGCAAAGCTAGTAGTAGGTGTGCTGGATCACCAGGCGGCCTCACCGAGGTTTTTCGGTAGTCTTCACCTTGAGTGCTGACGCGCGTAAGTGGCGTATCCACTTCCATCCCGTCTTGAGTCCATAGGACCAGATTGGGGGGGGGGCTTGTTAGTCTCTAGATCTTGCCCCATGGAAAGCCTCACGGAGGACGCCGAGCGCCCTTTGGGACAGCTCGGATAACTCCCTGGTTGAAGGAAGCCCGGGTCCATTTCCTACGGGTTCAGGACTAATGGGAGTGGAGCCTCTGGGCTAAACTGTTCCCGGTACCCCGCAGGGCTTGCGGGCACCCGACATAACCCAGGAGCTAATCCTAACAGCAGCTATAGCTAAGCTCCACATAATTCTCCTAAGCTGTGTGGCATCAAAATGTTCTACGTGAAACAAATCTAAAATTAGAACACCAGGGTGCAAGGTTTTGCATCCATTCCCATAACCTGAGTTACATAAAAATTGTTACCTCAAAATAAATTCTACCTACAAGCCAACAACACATCGTACAGCATCCCTAAAAGAAAACTTAACGGATGGACACGCAGCAAAAACCTTCTGGCTCTATACAGCCAAACAGCACTTCGGTCAATCGGAAGAGTTAGTTGATGTTCTGTTGTTAATTGAGTGTGCAACTGTGTGGACGTGTGACAGACGACCTTGAAGGTTGCTTTTCTGTACTGTGGCGATATACTTCTCCAACTTAATCAGCCACACGTTTGGGCCAAATATGTAGCGGTATTTCTTCGCTACAAGCACAATTCTTTCCCATGTCGTAAGTTTGTACGGCTCAGTTTCTTCAGGTCACTAATTGTATTGTCTGAATTGAATTTGATTAAGTAAGAGTCATGAGATCTGTTTCAGGCGTGGATTTCTAGTGACAGAAAAAATTTTACATGACTGCAGTTACTTAATCTATTATTTAATTGTATAATCTGGATTACATTTTACTCGAAATTTCTTTCTTAATCCATCACTTTAGGTTACTTCCAACACACCGAGAATATATAATATATATAATATATATAATTTCAGTTAATTACTTAAAATTCATTACTTTGGAACGTCCACTCATCACTATTACGAATACCCAATAACTCTTTTTGAAGGTTATTAATTTTCCGTTACAAAACCTTTATATTCACCGCAACATTTTTCCATCGTCACGAAACAAGACTAAGGAACATATATCTATCTCAAGATTATTAACTTTTCCTAACTATCGTTACGCCTCTATTACCTTTGTGATAGGCCGATTTACTGCTACGTCATCACAATACGTAATACGATTATTACTACGGCCAATCACAAAATTACACATATATTTTTTATATTGTCATTACATGACCTACTAAGTCATATCAGAAAACATTCATATAAACATTTTAACTAAGACATATCGTTACAGTGTGTTACGTAATTGTACTGCTGACAGTGCTGTGCAAAGTATGTTTTTACTTGTAATAAAGAGCATTTTGTACTTCTGCAAACTAGACTTTAAATTCGGCGAACCTACAAAGTCATAATATATTTTAAGAGTTGTGCTGTATATTTGCTAGATGTAGTAATGTCTTCGTGGGAAGTTTAGCTAGGAATGGTAGTACTTAAAATAATATTGTTATCTTGGAATTTTGTTCCTCGATGAGGATTTTATATTGCTTTTTTTATTAGAACCGGTGTACTGAAAAATTTGTATTGAACCTGAAAGGGTGGACCCAGACTGAAAAATTCAATGCCATAGCCGGTATTTGAACCACGGATCTTCTGGACTCCGTCCACCCGCTCTAAACCATTGAGCGTTCTAAACCATTGACTTCACGTTGGAAGTTTTCCCTTATCCTGAAACATGAATGTCTGCTAACTCTAAGCTCTATGTACCATGTATTCATTTGAACATCATTTCATTCGTCGTCCGATATGACTTAACGTTGAAGGTTTTCTCTTATCCTGAAAGATGAATGTCTGGTAAATCTAAGATCTATGTACCCTGTACTCATTTGAACATCAATTCGTTCATCGTCCGATATGACTTAATTTTTGAGGTTTTCCCTTATCCTGAAAGATGAGTGTCTGCTAACTCACCGCGTAAGTGGCCTATCCTCTTCGAGCCTCTAATTTGGAGGGGGGCCTTTTTAAAGTTATAAGGTGTTGGCCTACTAGAAACACCCAAGGAGGTACCGTTCCTCCCTGGCCATGGATTTAACTGTCCCTAGGCTACTCTTTACGTTGGGGCCTTTTTCGACAATTTTCTCATTTTTTCAAACATGGCCTTGCGGATTTTTGTTAGAGTAACAAAATGTTTTCATGCCGAATAATATATACATTTTTATATGTTTAGGAAAGTTCTTGGAAGTCCTCATCATTCTGATAGGCTTTTACATCAAGGTAAACCGTAAGAAATAGACAACTTATTTCCACACAATAAATGCATATCTTGTTAAAATACACAATTTTATACAAAAACAATTTTTATAAAGTGAAGCACTTCAGAGATATTTCTTAATTTTGTTTAAATGTTCCTATCACTTTACTTTTCTCAGTTATGAATACGTGTTATCTAACAGCAAAGTGTACAGAATTGCGAATTTATCACAAAGCGGCCAGCTGTTACATTATTTTTCTTTTGTTTAAAGGATACTGAACGGTTATATTATCTTATCTCTGAAAGGAAATATATAAAATGTCATTTATAATAGTTTCTTGAATTAGCATGAAGAATTGATTGTAAGAATAGACTGTACAAGGATAAGCAAGGAAGGTAATAGAATGCATTACACATATTTGTTTCATTGCTTTGATCATGCAAAAGAACGGAAGTTTATATCCAGTTTCAATAAGAATTACATCATCTTTCCTGAAGGTTCTATTTTACCCTCTTTTTTAATATTGTCGGAAATTAAATTTTAGTCATTCCATAGCGAACAGCTCTTAAAGGTCTGGTTATACTTTAAGCTCCCTGTAATGTAATATTCCCATTTTACGAGCACCTATATGGAAATTTAATATAATACATTTACATCTAAAATGTTTATCTCAATCACCATTAGTGATTATATGGGACAGTCAAATAATGTGAATATAAGTTAGGGATGGATCTTCGATGCTCGCGATATTTGCATGGTAACGATATAGAACGATACTTAAGAAATTTCGCTCGATACATTTTGTATAATCGATGGTAATTGTGCATATTTTACTTTATTTTAAAATCACAAAATATAATTGCCGTAAGTAAAAATTTCAAAGGAAGGAATGTACGTGGTCCTGTACAGAAACATTATACAAGAAAATAATCGTGTGTCAACTGTTTGTCAGGAGTTGCCAAGAAGAAATCACTACATATCTCAACGACGTATTTGTCAGCTCCTCTTTCTATTGTACTGGATTACTGGAAAACAAATTCAAAATTTCCAGAATTAAAATAAATGGCTAAATATTTGTGCATTCCACCTGCAACATGTTCGAGAACTTCTAGGGAAACAAGCCAGGTGACAAGACGATTAGAAATGGACGTTTGGGTAACGTGTATTTCTCCCATCATCAGGATATTTAAAAAATGTTATAACTAGTGATCGGATTTATAGGCACTAAAATGGGCAAAATAGGCACTTAAATATGCACTAAAATTTTGCTAAGTAAACACTTAGAAATACATAATTTTAGAAAACTGCATAAAGAACTTGGTCTCCTTCCTCTTCACCAGTACATACGTCAGATCGCCTCTCGCTTCTTCTCGAACCTGCCAGATGTTCCAGGAGCTGTGATGTACGACATCGGCGTACGAACCCGCCAGCCCACGCGCCTGAAGAGACGACTCCCACTGGATCTCCTCCTTAGTGACTCTGATTGAAAAAACTATGAATATTGTTTCACAATGACTGTTGTTCTTATCTCTTTGATTACTTGTTTGTTTTAATTAACTTAATTTTCTCTTGTTTCACCGTGTTAAGGAGATAATAGGAGCCAACTTGGTTTTCCTTATATAGTTCATAGAGATTCAATTAGCCAACAAGGATCTGTAAAGCATGTACTGCTGACCGATCACTGAATAAAATAAAATAAAAATTAGTAAAATGGCTCCCAAAATGCATTACAAATACACTATAACAAAATGACAATCGCAACATACGCTGCAACAAATCCGCTAAACACAGACTATTTCTTATTATGTGTTTCAAATGGGAAGAGTTCTGGAGTCCAGCTAATCAAATGCCGTATCACACTCAGCGTTGCCAGCTTGTAACCCCACTATTTTTATATTTCCCTCTTTCTCGCACACTCATACAACATGCAGGTCTGCTTGGCGCTAGATGTAAGGGTAAGCCTATTATATTTTACAAAGTTTTACAATGTTGCAGTTCCCAAAATCAAAATTGGAAAAGCATTTTCGCAAATTATGTATATTTTAAATACTATAACTATAGTTATAGTTTATGAATTACAAGCTTTTCTAATCCAAATGCGGGACACACTTGTTTTACCTACACCACACGCTTCAGCTGTAAGCCGTTGAGCATTTTTGAAATCGAGCTGATTTCTATATTCCTCATTGCCCAATTTTTTGAAGAACGTGTACACCTTAAAAATAATACTTCTTGACTGACTTCGCAATAATTACGTTTTTGACGCGCTACTAAGTTCACCGCAAGAATCCATTGCACTATTTCACTCTTACTCTACTGTTGGGTAAAGCTGAACTGAATGATATTCATCTGAACTGTCCAGAGTAAATAAACACTTTTATCCAGCATTCATTCATAAACACAGGCATACAGCATTCCACAGGCAAACAGGAAATGAAGTGTTTACTCTTTCTCGAATTTAATAGCTTACTTATTCACAGTAATTCTTTTATCACGTCATATCAGTAGTTTAAATATCAGTTTTGAGTAAGGAAAAGTATATGTACCCACTTTGAACTCTCTAGAGTAAATAGAGATTACGAACCATTCATAAACAAAGAAAATGTGACCAGGCACGTTCTGCCAGGGCAGCAGGAAATTTATTGTTTCCTCTCGCTCGAATTGAATTATTCAAAGTAATTCTTTTATCACGTCATGTCAAATATTTACGTTTCAGTTCTGAGTGATTACAAATATACGTACACACATACATGCCAACCAATAATGATACTCACACAGTGCTTACATCGCGATTTATTGTTATAATAAAGGTAATAATGATTTATCTATTTGTATTATAAAAACTATTTGACTTAAAACTATGGGGTTTTCATAGTTATGTTAGATACATTACTCTCTACCTTCCGCATGTATCAGCTTTGGCGAAATCTGAACTTTTATCTTAGTGCGAATAGTATTTCATACAGATTAATTATGTTGGCGCTTCTTACACACCACTTAGCGGGAATGCAATACGACAACACCGCCGAACTCCCATTGATTGCTCACCTAGTAGCGCTCAAGGACAAACACCTTCCCATTTAAAACAGATAATAGGGGAAATAGTTCTACATTTATTCCAAATGTCATAAATGACTCTACAGCAAGTTGAAATAACAGATATTGTCGTATAATTAAAATACATATAAATCCACTTTACTAAGTAAGAACAACAATGAGCAGAAAGGTGTGGAGTAATTAACAATGTCCCAAAACAAAAACATAGGTTGGGGGGGGGGGGGGGCGGGCCTTAAGAATGAAAATTGAAATATCTGAAGCTTTTGTGAGATTTGTTTCAAATTTATAGCATTTATTTTTGTGATAGATCAAGAACGGAATAATATCAAGTTTCAGCTTTCTAGTTACAATAGCTTCTGAGAAATTAACAGTTTATGTCTAAATTACTGGCGATTTTGAAAATATCCCACGTATTCTAATTTCTAAATTTAATGCTTGCGGTATAAGTTTCTGCACCCATTTTAACCTATTAATGACCTGTACGTATGTGAAATATTTATCTTAGCCATATAAGCGAAGGGAAAAAATAATCATACTTATTTAACCATCTTTATTTTCCTAAGCATGTTCAGTAAGAAGTTAGCATTATAATCCTTTTCAATACAAATAACAAAAACACAAAAAGTTTAAATGGGTACACTTAATATGCAGTTGCCCTTAGAGGCATGTTTAGAATTTCAAACAGATTAATAGAAAACTGCATCCTGTGGGACCTTTTGAAGTTAGGAAATGTCGAAAATATGGAATCTGAGAAATCTGAGGTTAAAATTACGTAATAGCAGCTACGACACAGGAGTAGGTTCATTTAAATAGTCATGTGACTTTTCTGTACTGCTGCTAGAAAGAAGACCATATTATTGAAGTATGAATATATGAATTTTAAGACAAAAAACTAAATTTGGTATTGTTCTAAGTTTTGGGTCGATTTGCAGAGATGGCACTAATAAACCGCTTTTTGTATATCCATAGTGCAGAAGTAAGAAATTTCTCTTCCCCGAAAACTTCACGTTGAAATCAACAAATGCAAAACTGTTGTCACAAATTACAAATAGAAGAAATTGGCTAAAAGGCAGTTTTAGGCACTAATAAGCAGAATAGGCACTAACGATGAAATAAGCATTGATAGGTACTATAAAGACTAAAACTTTAGGCCATAAATGGTAAGAAACGTGCTTGTAACTTAAAAGCCTGTTTCTCAACAAAGGAATAAAATAGGCAAATAGGGCAAAATCCGACCCCAGTTATAACCACAAATGTTAACTGCATGTAAAAAGTGCCAACAATGACAAAACACTACTAATACGCGCATCACTGAACAAAAGGCTGTTTCAGTAAATCAAATGCCAGGTCAGGAGATGGACTGAGTGTAGAAAAGTAATTAGGTCAAAGAAACGTAACTACTTAACTTGATGATCAAGCTGAATAGATCTGTGCTCCTTAAGTCAACGGATTTCCATTTTAAGGCTCCTCCAAGAGGAGCTGAACTGAAATCCAGCATCAGAACTAAGCGTGAACCTTTCGGAGGAAATGATGAAATCCTCCTTAACTCTCCACTCCCAGTAACTGTTGCATTTTGCCAAGGTGTTCGTCTCCCGAGAGATGGCTCTAAGGTCGTTATCAAAGCAATTCTCTGACTGCCGGCACTTCTCATTCTTTCCCAAGAAGATTTCGGAGATATTCGTGGCAAAGAAAGCTTCAGGTCTTATTTTCCACCTGCAACAGTTTTTTCTGAAGGACTCTTTACCACAGCAAGATTCATATGTGACAGAAAAAGAAGTAGACCTGACCCCAAAAGACTGAAAATGCCAACATTTCTTTAAAAAAAAACGTACAAACGTGGAGCTTTTTCTTTTAAATGTCTGATGTAATATTTACAAATAAGAATTGTTTTAATTTTTCTCTATTTAATTTTATTGACATCATACTCTTACCCCAAATTCTATTTTTTATTGAATCTAGAAGACGAAATGACGTGATCGAGTATCGTGGAAATACTGGTATCGATCCATCCCTAATTTAGGCTCTGATTTGTTTTTCCTTTGGAACATTTATGCCAGATTTCACCAACAGATGTTAAAATCGACGTTAACAAATGTAACGTAACAATTGTCACAGCGCTAACACTAATATTAAATTTCGTGCATTTCACCAACCTGTTTTCTAAAAATGTTAACAAACCTGTGTTAACGACAAGAAACTTGTAAATATCACAGCTATAGAAGGCTATGGATGATTTTCTGAACGTACTCTGATGCGCTTTTGTTTTCATTTTCGTCTGCACAAATGGCGGATGAACAAAATCATAAATAAAGCCGTGAGACATATTTCTCATTGACGGATAAAGAATTGTTAATTGAAATGGTGACGAAGTGTAAGGATATCGTGGAAAATAAGAGGACGGATGCAGTGAATGTAAAAGAGAAAGATGTCGCGGGGGAAATATTGGAAACGAATTTAATTCAAATGCATGTGTCACTACTACAAGCACCAAACAACTTGTCAGTATTACGTAAATTTAAAACTATGTGCGAAAAACAAGTGCCTTAAACTTTTCAAGACGAGAGTTGAACAATATGTTATCCACATAATTCAGTGAATTATAAAATCGCAAAGTTATTAATACTTAAAGCAAAGCCGAGATCGGCATATTCCTTTCGATGTACATTCTAACTCGTTATTACGTAAATTTAAAACGAGGAGCGAACATGTTTCGACAGTCTATACCTCCGCAAAACAATTTCCTCGGATAGTTCCTCAAAATCACTTCTCCTCATAGGCCGTTCTATGTTATGCATGTCAGACGGTCTTAGATATAGCAAATCGACATCAACAGCTGAGTTCATGCTCGCCATCTTGACTATTTACACTTGTTAAGGACTTAACATCAGAAATTCGGCTTGTTAGTTTAACATGAGATTTAAGACGAGTGTACGATAACACTTGTTGGTGAAATGGAATTTTTGTTTTAACTATTGCTAAACTCGTGTTAAGTCTTAACATATGTTGGTGAAATCGGACATTAAACCACCAAATAACTAAACCAACTGATGCTTATCTACAAGAACAACCAAGTTTGAACCTTGTGTCCTTCGGTAACCTTTCCTCAACACTGACTCTTAAATATTATTTACAATGAATTCTATACTAAGTTGTTTTAAAATTCGTAACGTTCCGTAACGTTCAACTCAAACACATTTCTGATAATAAACATTTTATTTCTTACATCATATCTGCTGCTTTAGCTCCAGGATTCTGAAAATGGATATTATCAGGTCATTTTTATTCGCCTCGTGTGATAATCTACTTTAAGTAACACTTTTCTTCAACTATACGTCATTATTTAAGCTAACTACATATAATGAAGGAATTATATTAGAGTGGGATGAACTGGAGGGTCTGTTGGGAAGCTACTGCCATCTAGTACAGCATGATGTACTACACGTTCCCGGTTCTCAGCAGATGGCTATACCTGAGGTGTAATAGCGATGTCTGCCAAAAGCAAATCATTTTGGATGCTTCGAAGGTAACTATTCCATTTTAAAACCACAAAATATTACTGTCGCAAGTAGAACATCGTAAAGCCTGAGAAATTGCCGGAAATGTGGTACCAGTACAGAAACATTATACAAGAAAATAATTTTGTGTCAACTGTCAGTTAACAGTTCGCAATAAGAAATCACTACATATCCAAACGAGCATTTGTCACCTCAACTTTCTAGTACACTGGATTACTGGAAAACAAATTCAAAATTTATAGAATTAAAACAAAATAAAATAATCGCTAAATATTTGTTAATTCCACCTGCATCATGTCGGAGATCTTCTCGGGAAACAAGCCAGGTGAAAAGACGATTAGAAATCGACGTTTCGGGAGACGTATATTTCTTCAATCATTAGGATATTTTAAAAATGTTATAACTATGGATCGGATGTATAGGCACTAAAATGTGTGAAATAGGCACCAAAATGGCACCAAAATGGACAAAATACGCACTTAAACAGGCGCTAAAATTTTGCTAAGTGCACTATAACAAAATAACAATCCCAACATATGCTGGAACAAGACCGCGCCGTAGCTTAGTGGTTAGACCACTTGGCTCTCACCAAGGCGGCAAGGGTTTGATCCCAGGCGACCGCAAAGTGAGATTTTGGATGGACAACACGGCGCTGGGGTGGGTTTTCTGCGGGACCTCCGGTTTCCCCCGCCATCTCATTCCACCGGTGCTCCATCTTCATCTCATGTATCATCAATGTCACAGCCTGCGGTGCCGTATGTAGTAAAAGCGGGCGTTAAACACTACACTACACTACACACACACACACACACACACACACACACACACACACACACACACACACACACACACACACACACACACACACACACTCAGGCTGCATCAAATCAGCTTAACATATACAGAACGACCGCACGTTCTCCCTCTCTGACATTTCTCGAGAGGGGGAAGCGGACTGTTGCCACTTCGTTAGCGGCAATTTCAAGGAACAATGCGTGTTTTAAATATTTCACGTATTTGCATATTTCACGAATCAGCAATATTATAATAGCGATAATCATAAGGCTTACGAACACTAAAAATCGGAATTCACGCACGTAAAATATATCAAAGAAAGTTCACCAGCGCAAGGAGCTAAAGCCACGTGGCTCAAACAAATTTAACCTGGCAACATGGAATTCGGTTCGGAAGCCACGCCAATGCTGCTTGGCGCTAGCAGACAGTTTTAACTACCCTACCACAACACCGGAAGTAGAGACTCCCAGTGCTAACAACAGATGCAGTTAGTTTGTGTGAAAACTGCGAAATAAATATTCGAATAGAGTAGTGCTGTAATGAATATCTTGCATGATAATGAAATTTCAGTTCTTTAAACCTAATGTAGTCCTATATTTCCACTCCAAAGATAATTTTGAGGATATGTTTACAATTGCTCATTACTGTATGTTGGTACTATTAACCTTCCCCCTCCACGTCTTGCAATCGCAAAACGTCAGAGCCGGAGATACAGCGACCGGACTGTAGACTATTTCTCTACGGGAAATAGTTTAACATTTATTCCAAATTTCATAATTGGCTCTACAGCAAATTAAAATTACAGACACTGTCGTGAAATTAATATATATAAATCCACTTCACTAAGTAAGAGCCATAATGTGCGGAAAGGTGTGGAGTAATTAACTATGTTAAAAAACAAAAACATGGATTTAGGCTTAAGGATTAAAATTGAAATATTGTTGCGTGTATAGGCTGAGCAAGATCTGGATATTCCAATAATCATTGTTACGTAACATTTATTTCCTGTGCCTTGAGTCTGAGCAAAGCTCTTGGTTGAAGATTAAGCTTAAATTCTGCTGAATGGCAAAACAGGTACTTTGGACTGTTAAATCAGACATCCTGCTGATCAAGGGAAATAAAGCACAGGTGCCCTGTAACAGGCCCCACATGTTCTCCATGTTGTAAACAATGACCCTCACATCCTGCTGCTCAAGTGATATAATGCTTTGGTGGGCAGTAACAGGTCTAAACATGTTCTCTATGTTGTAAACAATGAATCACATATCCCGCTGATCAAGGGAAATAATGCTTAGGTGGCCAGTAACAGGTCTAAAAATGTTCTCAATGATGTAAAAAATGATTGAAAAATATGGTGTAATAGTTGGGAGGATCTTAACAGTTAGCGTAGGAATTGCTGAGTTGGTTTTTGGTTAGGACCCCTATTTAAGCATGGTTGAGTTAGGGACCTGACAGAGAGATTTGAGAGGGGACTTACTGATAGTCTCTATGTTTGATGGTTCTATAAAAATTTAACAACAATTTATTTTAAAAAGTGCTACTATGAGTAAGATGGCCAGGGGGTTGCACCGGACCGTACATCTCTTTCCAGTTGCACAAAGGTTCAGCCGTACAAACAACGCATCTCTAAATGTATAGTTGTACTATGTCATTATGTATTTAAATGTTACTAAAGCGCCCCTGATCTCATCCAGATCCAGCGAGTGCCCTGTAGAAACGCTAGGCATATCTAAAATGCAGTTACTCAGTTCATTTTGAATTAGATGTTTCTTCTGCTCTACCTTATCCATAGCTACGCTCCCAGTTACACGAGGTTAAAGGGTAAAACCCGTTACCTTTTAAACCCGTACAAGACCTCGTAGTTTTGTAATGTAACATATGGTCTCGATACCGGGTTCCAAACCCTGTAACTTTGCACTTCCCGCAATTTCTATCAACCCCAAAATCCCCATGTAACAATATCTGAAGCTTTTGTGAGATTTGCTTCAAATTTATAGCACTTATTTTTGTGATCGGTCAAGAATGGAATAATAATAAGTTTCTGCTTTCTAGCTACAATAGTTTCTGAGGAATTAACAGTTTATGTCTAAATTACAGGCGTTTTCAAAATGTCCCACTTATTGTCATTTTAAAAATTGATGCCTGTAGTATAAGTTTCTACACTCATTTTAACTTATTAATGACCTATATTATCTTAAATATTTATCTTCGGCATATAAGTTAAAGGAAAAAATAATCATACCTATTTAACCTTCTTTATTTTCCTAAGCGTTTTCAGTAAGAAGTAAGCATTATAATCCTTTTCAATACAAATAACAAAAACACAAAAAGTTTAAATGGGTGCACTTAATATGCAGTTGCACTTACGAACATGTTTAGAATTTCACACAGATTAATAGAAAACTGCATTCTGTAGCATATTTTGAAGTTAGAAAAATGTAGAAAATATGGAATCTGCGAAAAATTAGGTTAAAATTACTTAAAGCAGCTACGATACTGGGGTAAGTTTATTTAAATAGTCATGTGGTTTTTCTGTATTTCCAATAGAAAGAAGACTATATTATTTAAGTATGAATATATTACTTTTGAGACAAAATACTGAATTTGGTATTGTTGTAAGTTATAAGTCAATTTGCACAGATGTGTCTCCTTAATAAACCGCTTTTTGTATATCCATAGTGTAGCAGGAAGAAATTTCTCTTCCGCGAAAACTTCACGTTGGAACCAACAAATGCAAAAGCAATTCTTACAAATTACAAAAAGAATAAATTGGCTAAAAGGGCAGTTTTAGCCACTAATAAGCAGAATTGGCACTAACGTATGAAACAGGCATTACAGGTACTATAGAAACTAAGAAATTAGGCTAATATTTGTACAAAAAGTTCTTATAACTTAAAAGCCTACGTTTCTGAACAAAGGAATAAAATAGGTAAATAGGGAAAACCCGCCCCCTAGTTAAAACCACAAATGTGTAATGCATATAAAAATATCAACAATGACAAAACACTACTAATACGCGCGTCACTGGACAAAAGGCTGTTTCAGTAAATCAAATGACAGGTCAGGAGATGGCGTGAGTGTAGAAAATTAATTAGGTGAAAGAAACGTAACTACTTAACCTGACGATCAAGCTGAATAGATATGAGCTCCTTAAGTCAACGGATTTCCATTTTAAGGCTCCTTTGCAGGAGGACCTGAACTGAAATCTTGCATTAGGATTAAGCGTGCTCCTTCAGGAGGAAGGACCAAAGGCTCTTTAAATCTCCGCTGCCAGTAACTGTTGCATTTTGCCAAGAGGTTCGTCTCCCGAATGTTGGCTCTATGGTCGTTATCGAAGCAATGCTTTGACAGTCCAGACTTCAGATACTTTCCCAAGAAGATCTAGAACATATTCGTCGCTAGGAAAGCTTCAGGTCTTGTTTTCCTTCCGCAATAGTTTTTTCTGAAGGTCTGTTTATCACAGCAAGACTCGTGTGACAGAAACAGAAGTAGACCTGACCCCGAAAGACTGAAAACGCTAACATTAAAAAAAAGAAAAAGAACATACAAACCTGGATCTTTTTCTTTTAAATGTCTAATGTAATGTTTACAAATAAGAGTGCTAATGGTTTTAAACTTTTTCTAATTAATATTATCGGCATTACGATCTTCCCCGAAATTCAATTTTGTCGCGCAACTAGAAGAAGAAATTACGTGATCGAGTACCGTGGAAATATCGTGTATCGATATCGATAAATATTGGTATTGATCCATCCCTAATATAAGCTCTGATTTGATTTCCTTTGGACTATTTAAACCACTAAATAACTAAACCAACTCATGCTTATCAACAAGCACAGCCAAGTTTGAACCTTGTTTCCTTCGGCTACCTTTCCAGAACACTGATTCCTACTAAAATATTATTCACGGTAAAATATAGACTAAGTAACGTTCAACTGAGGCAGATTAATTAACAAAATATGATCTGTTCCTATTATCAGTAGCAAGTGCAACACCAGGGTTCATATTCTGATAATAAATATTTTAATGCTGGCATCATATCTGTTGCTATAGGTCCAGCATTCTGAAAATGGATATTTATCAGGTCACTTTTGTTTATCTCGTGCCACTGTATATTTTAAGGAGCAGTTTTCTTAAACTATACGTCATTATTTATGTTAAGTACATATAATAAAGGAATTATATTAGAGTGGGATGAACTGGAGAATCTGTTGGGAAGCTACTGCCATCTAGTACAACATAATGTACTGCACGTTCCCGGTTCTCTCCAGATGGCTATACTTGAAGTGTAATGGCGATGTCTGCCAAAAACAAATTATTTTGGATATTTCGAAGGTAATTATGCAAGTTTTATTTCATTTTAAAATCACAAAACATTACTGTCGCAAGCAGAACATCGTAAACTCCGAGAAATTTTCAGAAATGTGGTACCAGTACAGAGACATTATACAAGAAAGTAATCGTGTGTCAACTGTCAGTTAACAGTTCTAAAGAAGAAATCACTACATATCTCCTGACACCTCCCCTTTCTAGTACACTGGATTAATGGAAAACAAATTCAAAATTTACAGAAGTTAAATAAAATAATCGCTAAATATTTGTATATTCCACCTGCAACATGTCCAAGATCTTCTCGAGAAACAAGCCATGTGAAAATACGATTAGAAATCAACGTTTCGAGAATGCACATTTCTCCTATCATTAGGATATTTTAAAAATGTTATAACTACAGATCGGGTTTATAGGCACCAAAAATATGGGAAATAGGCAGCTAAAATGGCAC
The DNA here is from genome assembly GCA_030765055.1 of Mantis religiosa. Lineage (NCBI taxonomy): Eukaryota > Metazoa > Arthropoda > Insecta > Mantodea > Mantidae > Mantis > Mantis religiosa. Next base: position 24,768,705 of record CM060952.1, read on the forward strand.
TAAAATGGGCAAAATATCTGCTTAAACAGACACTAAAAATTTGCTAAGTAAATATTTAAAAATACAAATTTTAGTAAAATGGTTCCCAAAATGCACTATAAATGCACTATAACAAAATGACAATCATCGCAACATATGCTGCAACAAGACCACGCCGTGGCTCAGTGGTTAGACCACCTGGCTCTCACCAACGCGGCCTGGGTTTGATTCCAGGTGACCGCCAAGTGAGATTTGTGGTGGACAACACGGCGCTGGGCCGAGTTTTCTCCGGGACCTCCGGTTCCCCCCGCCATCTCATTCCACCGGTGCTCCATCTTCATCTCATGTACCATCAATGTCACGGCCTGCGGTGCCATATGTAGTAAAAGCGGGCGTTAAACACTACACTACACACACACACACAAACACACACACACACACACATACACACATGCTGCATCAAAACCGCTAAACATATACAGTTCGGCCGCTCGTTCTCCGGCTCTGACATTTCTCGAGAAGGGAAAGCGGCTGTTGCCACTTCTTTAGCGGCAACTTCAAGCAGAGAAAGAGTGCGTATTTTAAATATTTCACGTATTTGCATATTTGACGAATCAGCAATATTATAATAGCGATAATCATAGGGCTTACAAACACTAAAAATCGGAATTCACGCAAGCAAAATATACCAAAGAAAGTTCACCAGCGCAAGCAGCTAAAGCCACGTGGCTCAAACAAATTTAAGCTGGCAACATGGAATTCGGTTCGGAAGCCACGCCAATGCTGATTGGCGCTAGCAGACAGTTTTAACTACCCTACCACAACACCGGAAGTAGAGACTCCCAGTGCTAACAACAGATGCAGTTACTGTGTGTGTGAAAGGTGTGAACGAAATATTCGGAAAGAGTAGTGCTGTAATAAATATATTGCTTGATAATGAAATTGTAAGGTGTATTTCAGTGTTTTAAAGCTAATGTCGTCCTATATTTTCATTCTAAAGATAATTCTGAGGATATGTTTTCAATTGCTCATTACTGTATGTTGATACTATTAACTTTCCCCCTCCACCTCTTGCAGTCACAAAACGTCAGAGCCGGAGATACAGCGGCCGGACGGTAGACTATTTCTCTACAGGAAATAGTTCTACATTTATTCCAAATTTCATAAATGGCTCTACAGCAAGTTACAATAACAGATACTGTCGTATAATTAAAATTTATATAAATCAAGTTCACTAAGTAAGAACCATAATGTGCAGAAAGGTGTGGAGTAATTAACTATGTCAAAAAACAAAAACATGGATTTGGGGGGCGGGCCTTTAGTACAAAAGTCGAAATATCTGAAGCTTTTGTGGGATTTGTTTCAAATTTATAACATTTATTTATGTCAGCGGTCAAGAATGGAATAATAACAAATTTCAGCTTTCTAGTTACAATGGTTTCTGAAGAATTAACAGTTTATGTCTAAATTACAGGCGATTTTCAAAATGTCCTTCGTATTGTCATTTTAAAAATTAATGCCTCAGTATAAGTTTATGCACCCATTTTAACCTATTAATGACCTGTAACTATGTGAAATATTTATCTTCGTCATATCAACGAATGGAAAACAATAATCATACCTATTTAAAAATTTTTATTTTCCTAGGCGTTTTCAGTAAGAAGTTAGCATTATAATCCTTTTCAAAACAAATAACAAAAACACAAAATGTTTAAATGGGTACACCTAATATGCAGTTGCCCTTAGAGGCATGTTTAGAATTTCATACAGACTAATAGAAAACTGCATCCTGTGGGACATTTTGAGGCTATGTAAACGCAGGAAATATGGAATCTGACAAATCTGAGGTTAAAATTACGTAATAGCAGCTACGATACAGGTGTAGGTTTATTTAAATAGTCATGTGACTTTTCTGTATTGCCGCTAGAAAAAAACTATATTATTAAAGTATGTCTATATTATTTTAGTTAATTGATGGAAATTAATCATCTCTCCACACTAGCCGTACATAGGCTAAGATTTTTTATGGATATAGTCAACATGAAGAATTCAATGCCATGGCCAGGATTTGAAACATGGATCTCCTGGTTTCCGTCGAGTCGCTCTTAACCTTTGAGCTCCCATGGCCAACGTGCCGTTCTAGCATTCAGTTCTCAATCTGACTCATATGTTTCCCCAGTAGAACAATAGGGGCTCTCGTATCCGAGATACACCGTCTGTAGCGACTTACTATTGTAAGTACTTGAGTCCCAGGCTTCATCATTTAACTTTTATTATTTTAGTTAATTGATGGGAATTAATCATTTCTCCACACTATCCGCACATAGGCTAAGATTTTTTATAGATAGAGTCAACATCAAAAATTCAATGCCATAGAATTTTTCATGCTTACTATCTATATCTATATTAATTTTAAGACAAAGGACTAACTTTGGTATTACTGAAAGTTTTGGGCCAATTTGCACAGATGTGTCTCCTTAATAAACCGCATTTTGTATATCCATAGTGCAGCAGTAAGAAATTTCTCTTCCCCGAAAACTTCACGTTGAAACCAACAAATGCAAAAGCTGTTGTCACAAATTACAAACAAAAGAAATTGGCTAAAACGGTAGCTTTAGGCACTAATAAGCAGAATAGGCACTAACGTATGAAACGGGCATTTATAGGCAGTATAAAACAAAGAAATTAGGCTCATAAATTAAAAGCCTATGTTTCTGAACAAATGAATAAAATAGGCAATTAGGGCAAAATCTGCCCCCTAGTTATCTCCACAAATGTATAACTGCATATAAAAATGTCAACAATGACAAAACAGTACTAATATGCGCGTCGCTGGACAAAAGGCTGTTTCAGTCAATCAAATGCCATGTCAGGAGATGGACTGAGTGTAGAAAATTAATTAGGTCAAAGAAAGGTAACCACTTAACTTGATTATCAAGCGCAATGGATCTGCGCTCCTTAAGTCAACGGATTTCCATTTTAAACTTGCTTAACAAGAGGAACATCAAATACCTTCAAACACTGCTAAACCTCTCCCTCAGGAAAATCCTGCCCGTTCCCATCCGCACCACAAACCTCTCCCTCCATCAGGAAATCCGCATCCCTAACATCCCCGAGGCATTGTAAAAAAGAGCCCCCTCCATTTGGGCACGCATTCTTCTGCATAAAAACCCTTTAATCCATAACATCGCAAAAGGTGAGCCAAAACATCGCAAACACAAACAGATGAAAATACTGTAAAAAAGGACGGCTCGCCACCCATTGCGCGCCCAAAATTCCCGGCCCTAAGCCTCACAAACCGGCGGCATGGGCTGCCACTCTTGGGCTGTCCAAGGAACTGAGTGACATGCTGCCGCCCTGCAGGACAGCTGATGGTAAATAGTGTACAAAGTGAAGTGTACGTGAATGAGCGTGTGAGTGCGAGCGAAGAACTACGTATGCCCATGAGTGCGTGCGTGAGTGTGTGTGTGTGTGTGTGTGTGTGTGTGTGTGTGTGTGTGTGTGTGTGTGTGTGTGTGTTATATAAATAAAGCCACAAAAAGAAACATAAGATTCAAGCAAACCCTGGAGCACCTAAATGAAAACGAACTAACTAAAGCTGTTTTCGGTGCGCACATAAAGGGACGTCGTATGGGCTTTATGTAAAGCCATGACGTCAAAACCAACAAAAACTGAAAAATCTAATATAACGCAAATGTAGAGTCTGTAAGCCGGGTCAATTGTACCGGCACCAGGTATATCAAACAAAAATAAAAAGCCTAAGCCTAAGCTGAACTGAAATCCATCAGGATTAAGGGTGCTCCTTTCGGAGGAAATGACCAAATCCTCTTTAACTCTCCACTCCCAGGAACTGTTGCATTTTGCCAAAATGGTCGTCTCCCGAAAGTTGGCTCTATGGTCATTATCAAAACAATGCTCTGACAGTCCAGACTTCTGATACTTTCCCAAGAGGACCTCGAACATATTCGTCGGCAGGAAAGCTTCAGGTCATGTTTTCCTTCTGCAACAGTTTTTTCTGAAAGTCTGTTTATCACAACAAGACTCATGTGACAGAAAAAGAAGTACACCTGACCCCGAAAGACTGAAAATGCTAATATGATTTTGAACCAAACCTACAAACGTAGACCTTTTTCTTTTAAAGCCTAATGTAATGTTTACAAATAGGAATGCAAATGGCTTTAAACCTTGTCTATTTAATTTTATTGGCATTACACTCTTCCCCAAAATTCTATTTTGTACTGAAATCAGAACACGAAATCACGTGATCGATTATCGTGGAAATATCGTGTATCGATATCGAGAAATTCTGGTATCGATCCATCCCTAATTTAGGCTCTGATTTGTTTTTCCTTTGGAACATTTAAATCAACTCATGCTTATCGACAAGCACAACCAAGTTTTAAACTTACATCCTTCGGTAACGATTCCTCAACACTGATTCCTACTTAAATATTTTTCACGGTGAAATTTAGATTAAGTTGTTTTACAAATCGTAACGTTCGATTGAAGCAGATTAATAAACAAAATACTATCGTTTGATATTTGAAGTATAAAGTGCAACAACAGGGTTCGTATTCTGATAGTAAATATTTTAATGCTGCCATCATATCTGTTGCTAATGGTCCAGGATTCTGAAAGTGGATATTTATCAGGTCATTTTTGTTTATCTCGTGCCACGCTCTATTTTAGGGAACATTTTTCTTCAACTATACGTCATTATTTATGTTAACTACATATAATGAAGGAATTATATTAGAGTGGGATGAACTGGAGGATATGTCGGGAAGCTACTGCCATCTAGTACAACATGATGTACTGCACGTTTCCGCTTCTCACCAGATGGCTATACTTGAAGTGAAATAGCGATGTCTGCCAAAAGCGAATTATTTTGGATATTTCGATGGTAAACCTAAAATTTTTATTTTTATTTAAAATCACAGAATATTACTGTCGCAAGTAGAACATCTTAAAATTCGAGAAATTTCCAGAAATGTGGTACCAGTACAGAAACATTGTACAGGAAAATAATCGTGTGTCAACTGTCAGATAACGTATTCCAAGAAGAAATCACTATATATCTCCTCACGTGATCCCTTACACAAAAGGGAATGGAACCGGTTGCAGCATATTGTTAAACTTGAGCTTACCGACTTCACTAACGAAGAATGGGAACATAGACTGAGTACACTCGATCCCCAAGACTCATCATTATGGCGAATGTCAAAGGCGCTGCTCCGTATACCTTCCTCAGATCCACCATTAACTGACGGAAGAAGAATGGCGCAATCCACAAGAGAAAAGGTGGAATTCATGGCTGAATATTTAGCCTCTACCTTTCAGCCAGCCGACTCACAAGACCAAGATCTCACAGATGAAGTTGAGACAACAGTCCAAAATTTCCTCGCCATACCATACAGTGAAGATGATATCCAGTTGACTACGGTTGCTGAAGTCAGCAGTATATTAGATAAGGTGCGTCCTTATAAAGCAGCTGGGTTAGACAATCTACCATATGCCGCCTTTAAATCTCTCCCGGCAGCCTGGCTGGAACTATTGGTTCATCTGTTTAACAGTCTGCTTAAGCTGGCATATTTCCCGTCTTCATGGAAACACGCCAAGATAATCACACTACCAAAGCCAGGAAAAGACCCAAAATACATCGACAGCCACAGACCAATTAGCCTGTTACCGGCGATAAGCAAAATTTTTGAAAAAGTACTGCAATCCCGACTTCAACACGTCCTTGACCAACACAATGTGCTGAGACCAGAACAGTTTGGTTTCCGCCGCCAGCATTCCACCACCCATCAACTTCTTCGGCTGGTAGATGAAGTCATACGGGGATTCAACAATCGCCACTATGTTACAGCCCTCTTCTTAGATATTTCCCGTGCATTTGACTCAGTATGGCAAGATGGCCTTCTGCATCGCCTCATCCAATACAACCTACCACCTTATCTGATTCACCTAATGTACACATACCTAAAAGACCGTTCCTTTGTCGTTGCCAGGGACGACATAATTTCCCAAACATACAACATTAGAGCTGGTGTACCACAAGGCAGCGTTCTTGGTCCCATCCTCTTCCTCACATACATAAACACCCTTCCCTCACAAATAGGCTGTAACCTATATTTATTTGCCGATGATACGGCCCTCACAACATCATCCAAAAGACATTGTATCGCAGTCCAGAGAGCACAACGCTACGCAGACATGCTAACTGTTTGGTTTATTACCTGGCGCCTGAGGATTAATGCCACCAAATCACAGGCTGTGACATTCACGCGACGTACACTGCAAGACGTACCAAACCTCCGCTTGGCAGGAACAGAAATACATTGGTCCACGGAGGCCAATTACTTAGGAGTCACATTGGACTGGCGCTTAACATGGAAGAGCCATATCGACAATTTAGCCAACCGAATATGCAGGAGAATGGGAATGCTCTACCCTCTGTATAACAAAAAATCGCCCATGACTCTCAGCAATAAGTTGCTCATATTCAAACAAATACTGCGACCTGCACTGACGTATGCTTGCTCAGTGTGGGGAGCTGCAGCAAAGACTCACCTCCACAAGCTACAAGTTCTGCAGAACAGATACCTCCGCACAGCAACTGCAGCCGACTGGTACATACCAAATGACAATATTCACAATGACCTATCTTTCCCAAAAATCACTGACTACATTCTACAAATTTCCCAAAATTTCTACAACAACCTTCCCAACAGTTTTAATGAACTAATTAGAGGCCTCGGGGAATACGATATTGACCCTGGGGAAACCTACAAACGCCCAAGACTATTACTAACAGCTCAATAACTCCAACACCATTGAGACAAACAGCATTACTTAATACTTAGACAATCCCAATGACTAAATCCATCGACTAATCCTTACCCACTAAATCATTAATCATTACCTATATCCTCCACCATCTAACCACCACCATTTCTTCAAAACTCACCACCAAGCCAGTAAGGGACAAAGTCCCGATATGGCAATATGTCGAGGGTCCCTCTTCTGAGGAGGAGGTTCTTCCCTCAACGACACCACTGTGCTTGCTTGCTTGCTACATATCTCCTGTTACCTCCTCTTTATAGTACACTGGATTACTGGAAAACTAATTCAACATTTACATAAGTAAAATAAAATGATCGCTAAATGTTTGTATATTCCACCTGCAACTCGTCCGAGATCTTCTCGGGAAGCAAGCCAGGTGAAAAGACGATTAGAAATCGACGTTTCGGGAACGTAAATTTTTCCCATCATTAGGATATTTAAAGAATGTGATAACTGGGGATCATATAAAAGAAAGAAATAAAATAAAAGAAATGTCAACAAAGACTGAACACTACCAATACGCGCGTCACTGGACAAAAGGCTGTTTCAGTAAATCAAATGCCAGGTTAGGAGATGGCGTGGGTGTAGACAATTAATTAGTTCAAAGAAACGTAACTACTTAACTTGATTATCAAGCCCTTAAGTCAACGGATTTCCATTTTTAAGGTTCCTTTCCAAGAGGAGCTGAAAAGAAAACCGGCATCAGGATTAAGCGTCCTTTTTTCGGAGTAAATGACCAAATCTTCCTTAACTCTCCGCTCCCAGTAACTGTTGCATTTTGCCAAGTAGGTCGTCTCCCGATAGTTGGCTTTATGGCCGTTATCAACACAATGCTCGGAGAGTCCAGACTTCTGATACTTTCCCAAGAAGATTTCGGACATATTCGTCGCTAGGAATGCTTGAGGTCTTGTCTTCCTTCTGCAACAGTTTTCTCTGAAAGACTATTTAGCACTGCAAGACTCATATGTAACACAAAAAGAAGTACACTTGACCCCGAAAGAGTGAAAATACTAATATTGTTTAACAAAACGTACGAACGTGGAACTTTTTCTTTTAAATGTCTAATGTAATATTTACAAATAAGAATGCTAATGGTTTTAAATTTTGTCTATCTAATTTTATTGGCATTACACTCTTCCCCGAGATTCTATTTTGCATTGAAAATAGAAGACAAAATGACGTGATCGAGTATCGTGGAAATATCGTTTATCGGCTTCGAGAAATACTGGTATCGATGCATCCCTAATTTAGGCTCTGATTTGTTTTCCTCTGGAACATTTATTCCCGATTTCAACAACAGATGTTAAAATCGACGTTAGCAAATGTAACGTAGGAATTGTCACAGCGCTAAAACTAATATTAAATTTCGTACATTTCACCAACCTGTTTTCTGAAAATGTTAACAAACCTGTGTTAACGCCAAGAAACTTGTAAATATCACAGCTATAGAAGGCTATGGATGAGCTGCTACGCGCTTTTGTTTTCATTTTCGTCTGCACAAGTAGCGGATGAACAAAATCATAAATAAAGCCGTGAGACATATTTCTCATCGACGGAGAAAGAATTGTTAATTGAAATGGTGACGAAGTGTAAGGATATCGTGGAAAATAAGAGGACAGATGCAGTGAATGTAAAAGAGAAAGATGCCGCGGGGAAAATATTGGAAACTAATTTAATTCAGATACATGTGTCACTACTACAAGCACCAAAAAACTTGTCAGTATTTTGTAAATTTAAAACTAGGTGCGAAGAACAAGTGCCATAAACTTTTCAAGACGGGAGGTGAAAATGTATTATCCACATAATTCAGTGAATTATAAAATCTCAAAGTTATTAATACTTGAAACAAAGGCGAGATCGGCGTATTCCTTTCGATGTATATTCTAACTAAATATTACGTAAATTTAAAAGGAGAAGCGAAGAAGGGCAAGTGACTTGAACGTTTCCAGACGGGAGGTGGACAACGTATTATCCACACAATTCAGGGAATTATAAAATCTCAAGTTTATTGATACTTGAAGCAAAGGCAAGATCGCCATATTCCTTTCGATGCATGTTCTAACCTCTCCTGTACTTCCGCAGTAACCGTCATAGGAACATGTTTCGACAGTCTATACCTCCGTAAAACAATTTCCTCGGACAGTTCCTCAAAATCATTTCTCCTCATAGGCCGTTCTATGTTACGAATACCAGACGGTCTTAAATATAGCAAATCGACATCAACAGCTGGGTTCAAGCTCGCCATCTTGACTATTTGTAATTGTTGACTTAACATCAGAAATTCCGCTTGCTAGTTTAACATAAGATTTAACACGAATGTTACGGTAACACTTGTTGGTGAAATGGAATTTTTGTTTTAACTATTGCTAAACTCGTGTTAAGTCTTAACATTTGTTAGTGAAATCCGGCATTAAACCACCAAATAATTAAACCAACTCATGTTTATCAACAAGCACAACCAAGTGTGAACCTTGTGTCCTTCGGTAACCTTCCCTCAACACGGATTCTTAAATATTATTTACAATGAATTCTATATTAATTTGTTTTAAAAATCGTAACGTTCAACTCAAAAACATTACTGATAATAAACATTTTATTTCTTACATCATATTTGCTGCTTTAGCTCCAGGATTCTGAAAATGGATATTATCAGGTCATTTTTATTCGCCTCCTGTCATAATCTACTTTAAGGAACAATTTTTCTTAAACTATACGTCAATATTTAAGTTAACTACATATAATGAAGGAATTATGTTAGAGTGGGATGAACTGGAGGATCTGTTGGGAAGCTACTGCCATCTAGTACTACATGATGTACTGCGCGTTCTCGGTTCTCACCAGATGGCTATACTTGAAGTGTAATAGCGTGTCTGCTAAAACCAATTCATTTTGGATACAACGATGGTAATTATGCAAATTTTATCTTATTTTAAAATCGGAAAATATTACTCTCGCAAGTAGAAGATCAAAAATTCCAAGAAATTGCCGGAAATGTGGTACCAGTACAGAAACATTATATAAGAAAATAATCGTGTGTCAACTGTCAGTTAACAGTTCCCAAGAATAAATCACTACATATCTCCTGTCACCTCCTCTTTGTAGTACACTGGATTACTGGAAAACAAATTCAAAATTTACAGAAGTAAAATAAAATAAAATAATAGCTAAATATTTGTATATTCCACCTGCAACATGTCCGAGATTTTCTCGGGAAGCAAGCCAGGTGAAAAGACGATTAGAAATCGACGTTTGAGGAACGTACATTTCACCCATTATCAGGATATTTTTAAAATGTAACAACTATGGATCGGATGTATAGGCATTAAAAATATGTGAAATAGGCAGCCATAATGGCACTAAAATGGGCAAAATAAGCACCTTAAACAGGCACTAACAATTTGCTAAGTAAATGCTTAAAAAAGACAATTTTAGTAAAATAGCTCCTAAAATGCACTATAACAAAATGACAATCGCAATATAAGCTGCAACAAAACCGCGCCGTGGCTCAGTGGTTGGACCACTTGGCTCTCACCAAGGCAGCCCGGGTTCGAATCTAGGCGACCGCAAAATGAGATTTTGGGTGGACAACACGGCGCTCGGGCGTGTTTTCTCCGGGACCTCCGGTTTCCCCCGAAATCTCATTCGATCCAGGGCTCCACCTTCATCTCATGTATCTTTAATGTCACAGCCTGAGGTGCCTTAGGTAGTAAAAGCGGGCGTTAAACAGTACACACACACACATATGCTGCACCAAATCCGCTAAACATATACAGAACGGCCGCTCGTTCTCCGGCTCCGACATTTCTCGAGAGGGGGAAGCCGACTTTTGCCAGTACTTTAGCGGCAACTTCAAGGAACAATGCGTATTTTAAATATTTCACGTATTTGCATATTTCACGAATCAGCAATATTATAGTAGCGATAATCATAGGGCTTACGAATACTGAAAATCGGAATTCAAGCACGTAAAATATACCAATGAAGGTTCACCAGCGCAAGCAGCTAAAGCCACGTGGCTCAAACAAATTGAACCTGGCAACACGGTGTTGGGTTCTGAAGCCACGCCAGTGCTGATTGGCGCTAGCAGACAGTTTTAACTTCCCTGCCACAACACCGGAAATAGATGCAATAGATACAATAGATGCCAACAGATGCAGTTAGTGTGTGTGAAAGGTGTCAACAAAATATTCGAATGGAATATTCGAATAGAGTAGTGCTGTAGTAAATATCTTGCATGATAATGAAATTGTAAGGCATATTTCAGTGTTTTGAAGCTAATATAGTCCTATATTTTCATTTTAAAAATAATTTTGAGGATATGTTTTCAATTGCTCATTACTAGATGTTGATACCATTAACTTTCCCATTCCACCTCTTGCAGTCGCAAAACGTCAGAGCCGGAGATACAGCGGCCGGACTGTAGACTATTTCTCTACCGGAAATAGTTCTACATTTATTCCAAATTTCATAAACGGCTCTACAGCAAGTTACAATAACAGATACTGTCGTATAAATAAAACATATATAAAACCACTTCACTAATTAAGTACCATAATGTGCAGAAAGATATGGAGTAATTAACTATGTCAAAAACATAAACATGGATTTGGGCGGAGGCGGGCCTTAAATATAACAGTCGAAATATCTGAAGCTTTTGTGTGATTTGTTTCAAATTTATAACATTTAATTATGTGAGCGGTCAAGAATGGAATTATACCAAGGTTCAGCTTTCTAGTTACAATAGTTTCTGAGGAATTAACAGTTTATGTCTAAATTACTGGCGATTTTCAAAATGTCACAAAAATTGTAATTTATAAATTTAATGCTTGGGGCATAAGTTTCTGCACCCATTTTAACCTATTAATGACCTGGACCTATGTGAAATATTTACCATCGCCATATCAAGGAAGGGGAAAAAATAATCATACCTATTTAACCATCTTTATTTTCCTACGCGTTTTCAGCCAGAAGTTACCATATAGTCCTTTTCAATTCAAATAACAAAAACACAATAAATGTAAATGGGTACACTTAATATGCAGTTGCCCTTAGAGGCATATTTTAACTTTCATACAAATTAATAGAAAACTGCAATCTGTGGGACATTTTGAAGTTAGGAAACGCAGGAAATATGGAATCTGAGAAATATTAGGTTAACATTACGTAATAGGAGCTACGATACAGGTGTAGGTTTATTTAAATAGTCATGTGACTTTTCCGTATTGCCGCTAGAAAAAAAAACTATTTTATTGAAGCATGTCTATATTATTTTAGTTAATTGATGGAAATTAATCATTTCTCCACACTAGCCGTACATAGGCTAAGATTTTTTATGGATAGAGTCAACATGAAAAATTCAATGTCTTGGCCAGGATTTGAACCACGGATCTCCTAGTTTTCGTCCATCGCTTTTAGCCTTTGAGCTACCATGGCCAACGTGCCGTCCTGACATTAAATTCTCCATTTGACTCATATATTTCCCCAGTAGTCCACCAGGGGCTCTCGCATCCGAGATACACAGTTTGTGGCGACTTACTATTGTAAGTACTTGAGTCCCAGGCTTCATCATTTAACTTTTATTATTTTAGTTAATTGATGAAAATTAATCATTTCTCCAAACTAGCCGTACATAGGCTAAGAATTTTTATGGATAGAGTCAACATGAAAAATTCAATGCCATAGAACTTTCATGTTGACTCTATCTATATCTATATTAATTTTAAGAAACAAAAACTAAATTTGGAACTGTTGTAACTTTTGGGTCAACTTACACAGATGTGCCTACTTAATAAACCGCTTTTTGTATATCCAATGTGCGGCAGTAAGAAATTTCTCTTCCCCGAAAACTTCACGTTGAAACAAACAAATGCAAAAGCTGTTGTCGCAAATTACAAGCAAAAGAAATTGGCTAAAACGGCATCTTTAGGCACTAATAAGCAGAATAGGCACAAACGTATGAAATAGGCATTTATAGGTACTATAAGAACTAAGAAATTACGCTAATAATTGTAGTAAACGTGCTTTTAAATTAAAAGCCTACGTTTTTGGAGAAAGGAATAAAATAGGTAAATAGGGCAAAATCCGCTACTATTTAAAAAGCACAAATGTATTACTGCAGATAAAAAATGTCAACAATGACAAAACACTACTAATACGCGCATCACTGAACAAAAGGCTGTTTCAGTAAACAAATGCCAGGTCTGGCGATGGCGTGAATGTGGAATATTAATTAGGTCAAAGAAACGTAACTACTTAACTTGATTATCAAGCCCAATAGATCTGTGCTCCTTAAGTCAACGGATTTCCATTTTAAGGCTCCTTTCCAAGAGGAACTGAACTGAAATCCAGCATCAGGATTAAGCTTGCTCCTTTAGGAGGAAATGCCCAAAGCCTCTTTAACTCTCCACTCCCAGTAACTGTTGCATTTTGCCAAGGTGTTCGTCTCCCGACAGATGGCTCTAAGGACGTTATCAAAGCAGTTCTCTGACTGCCGGCACTTCTCATTCTTTCCCAAGAAGATTTCGGAGATATTCGTGGCAAAGAAAGCTTCAGGTCTTATTTTCCACCTGCAACAGTTTTTTCTCAATGACTATTTACCACAGCAAGACTCATATGTGACAGAAAAAGAAGTAGACCTGATCCCAAAAGACTGAAAATGCCAACATTTCATTTAAAAAAAACGTGCAAACGTGGAGGTTTTTCTTTTAAATGTCTGACGTAATATTTACAAATAAGACTGCTAATTGTTTTAAATTTTCTCTATTTAATTTTATTGACATCATGCTCTTCCCCCAAAATCTATTTTTTATTGAATCTAGAAGACAAAATGACGTGATCCAGTATCCTGTAAATATCGTGTATCGATATCGAAAAATACTGGTATCGATCCATCCCTATTTTAGGCTCTGATTAGTTTTTCCTTTGGAACATTTGTGCCCGATTTCACCAACAGATGTTAAAATCGACGTTAACAAATGTAACGTAACATTTGTCACAGCGCTAAAACTAATATTAAATTTCGTGTATTTCACCAACCTGTTTTCTAAAAATGTTAACAAACCTGTGTTAACGCCAAGAAACTTGAAAATATCACAGCTATAGAAGGCTATGGATGAGCTGCGATGCGCTTTTGTTTTCATTTTCGTCTGCACAAATAGCGGATGAACAAAATCATGAATAAAGCCGTGAGACATATTTCTCATCGACGGAGAAAGAATTTTTAATTGAAATGGTGACGAAGTGTAAGGATATCGTGGAAAATAAGAGGACGGATGCAGTGAACGTAAAAGAGAAAGATGCCGCGGGGAAAATATTGGAAACTAATTTAATTCAGATGCATGTGTCACTACTACAAGCACCAAATAACTTGTCAGTATTTCGTAAATTTAAAACGAGGTACGAAAAACAAGTGCCTCAAAATTTTCAAGACGAGAGGTGACAATGTATTATTCACATAATTCAGTGAATTATAAACTCTCATGTTTGTTGATACTTAAAGCAAATACGAGATCGCCACATTCCTTTCGATGCATGTTCTAACCTCATTGTACTTCCGCAGTAACCGTCATAGCAACATGTTTCGACTGTCTATACCTCCGTAAAACAATTTCCTCCGATAGGTCCTCAAAATCATTTCTCCTCAAAGGCCGTTCTATGTGACGAATGCCAGACGGTCTTAAATATAGCAAATCGACATCAACAGCCGAGTTCATGCTCGCCATCTTGACTATTTACAATTGTTAAAAACTTAACATCAGAAACTCGGCTTGTTAGTTTAACATGACATTTAATGCGAGTGTTACGGTAACACTTGCTAGTGAAATGGAATTTTTGTTTTTAATATTGCTAAACTCGTGTTAAGTCTTAAAATTTGTTGGTGAAATCGGGCATTAAACCACCAAATAACTAAACCAACTCCTGCTTATCAACAAGCACAACCAAGTTTGAACCTTGTGTTCTTCGGTAACCTTTCCTCAACGCTAATTCTTAAATATTATTTACAATGAATTCTGTACTAAGTTAATTTAAAAATCGTAACGTTCAACTCAAACACATTACTGATAATAAACATTTTATTTCTTACATCATATCTCTTGCTTTAGGTCCAGGATTCTGAAAATGGATAGTATCTGGTCATTTTTATTCGCCTCGTGTCATAATCTACTTTAAGGAACATTTTTCTTCAAATATACGTCATTATTTAAGTTAACTACATATAATGAAGGAATTATATTAGAGTGGGATGAACTGGAGCATCTTTGGGAAGCTACTGCCATCTAGTAAAACATGATGTACTACACATTACCAGTTCCCACCAGATGGCTATACTTGTACTATAATAGCGTGTCTGCCAAAAGCAAACCATTTTGGATGCTTCGAAGGTAAATATGCAAATTTTATTTTAAAACCAGAAAATATTACTGTCGCTAGTAGAACTTCGTAAAGCCTGAGAAATTGCCAGAAATCTGGTACCAGTACATAAACATTATACAAGAAAATAATCGTGTGTCAACTGTCAGTTAACAGTTCCAAGAAGAAATCACTACATATCTCCTGTCCCCGCCTCTTTCTAGTACACTGGATTACTGGAAAACAAGTTCAAAATTTACAATTTAAAATAAATAAAATAATCGCTAAATATTTGTCTATTCCACCTGCAACATGTCCGAGATCTTCTTGGGAAACAAGCCAGGTGAAAACACGATTAGAGATCGACGTTTCGGGAACGTACATTTCTCCCAACATTAGGATATTTTAAAAATGTTATAACCATAGATCGGATGTATAGGCACTAAAATGTGTGAAATAAGCAGCCAAAATGACACTAAAATGGGCAAAATAGGCATTTTAACAGGCACTACAATTTTGCAAATTAAACACTTAGAAATACACAATTTTACTTAAATGGCTCCCAAAATGCACTATAACAAAATTACAATCATCGCAACATATGCTGCAGCAAGACCGCGCCGTGGCTCAGTGGTTAGACCACTTGGCTCTTAACAAGGCGGCCCTAGTTCGATCCCAGGCGACCGCAAAGTAAGATTTGTGATGGACAACACGACGCTGGGGCGAGTTTTCTCCGGGACCTCCGGTTTCCCGAGCCATCTCATTCCACCGGTACTCCATCTTCAACTCATGTATCATAAATGTCACGGCCTGCGGTGCCGTATGTAGTAAAAGCGGACGTTAAACTCTACACACACACAAACACACACACAAATATACACACACATGCTGCACCAAGTCCGCTAAACATATACAGTTCGGCCGCTCGTTCTCCGGCTCTGACATTTCTCGAGAAGGGGTAGCGGACTGTTGCCAGTTCTTTAGCGGCAATTTCAAGGAACAATGCGTATTTTAAATATTTCACGTATTTGCACAATTCACGAACTAGTAGCCATATTATTATAACAGTGATAATAAAAGGGCTTACAAACACTAAAAAGCGGAATTCACGCACGCAAAGTATACCAAAGAAAGTTCACCAGCCCAAGCAGCTAAAGCCACGTGGCTCAAACAAATTTAACCTGGCAACACGGAATTCGGTTCGGAAGTCACGCCAGTGCTGATTGGCGCTAGCAGACAGTTTTAACTTCCTGACCACAACAACGGAAGTAGAGACTCCCAGTGCTACCAACAGATGCAGTTACTGTGTGTGTGAAATGTGTGAACGAAATATTCGAATAGAGTAGTGCTGTAATAAATATCTTGCATGATAATGAAATTGTAAGGTGTATTTCAGTGTTTTGAAGCCAATATTGTCCTATATTTTGAGGATATGTTTACAATTCCTCATTACTGTATGTTGATACTGTTAACTTTCCCCCTCCACCTCTTGCAGTCGCAAAACGTAACAGCCGGAGATACAGCGGCCGGACTGTAGACTATTTCTTTACGGAAAATAGTTCCACATTTGTTCAAAATTTCATAAATGTCTCTACAGCAAGTTAAAATAACAGAAATTGTCGTATAATTAAAATATATATAAAACCACTTCACTAATTAAGTACCATAATGTGCAGAAAGTAATGGAGTAATTAACTATGTCAAAAAAGAACATGGATTTGGGCGGGCCGGGCCTTAAGAATGCAAATCGAAATATCTGAAGCTTTTGTGTGATTTGTTTCAAATTTATAACATTTATTTATGTGAGCGATCAAGAATGGAATAATATTAAGTTTCAGCTTTCTAGTTACAATATCTTCTGAGGAATTAACAGTTTATGTCTAAATTACTGGCGATTTTCGAAATGTTCCACGTACTGTAATTTTAAAAAAGTAATGCCTGTAGTATAGGTATCTGCAACCATTTTAACCTATTAATGACCTGTACCTATGTGAAATATTTTTCTTCGCCATATAAGCGAAGGGGAAAAAATAATCAAACCTATTTAACCATCTTTATTTCCTAAGCGTTTTCATAAGAAGTAAGGATTATAATACCTTTCAATACAAATAACAAACACAAAAAATGTTTAAATGCGTACACTTAATATGCAGTTGAACTTACAGAGATGTTTATATTTTCATACAGATTAATAGAAAACTGCAATCTGTGGGACATTTTGCAGTTAGGAAAATGCAGGAAATATGGAATCTGATGAATCTGAGTTTGAAATCACGTAATAGCAGCTACGATACAGATGTAGGGTTTATTTAAATAGTCATTTAACGTTTCTGTACGGCCACTAGAAATGAAACTATATCTTTGAAGTATGAATATATTAATTTTAAGACAAAAGACTAAATTTGGTATTGTTGTAAGTTTTGGGCCAATTTGCACAGATGTGTCTCGTTAATAAACCCCTTTTTGTATATCCATAGTTCAGCAGTAAGAAATTTCTCTTACACGAAAACTTCACGTTGAAACCAACAAATGCAAAAGCAATTCTCACAAATTACAAGAAGAACAAATTGGCTAAAAGGGCAGTTTTAGGCACTAATGAGCAGAATAGGCACAAACATATGACACAGGCAACTATAGGTATTATAAAACTAAGAAATTAGGCTAATAATTGTAGAAAACGTGCTTATTACTTAAAAGCCTACGTTTCTCAACAAAGGAATAAAATAGGTAAATAGGGCAAAATACGCCCCCTAGTTATAACCACAAATGTATAACTGCATATAAAAAATGTCAACAATGACAAAACATTACTAATACGCGCGTCACTGGACAAAAGGCTGTTTCAATAAATAAATGCCAGGTCAGGAGATGGCGTCAGTGTAGAAAATTAATTAAGGCAAAGAAACGTAACTACTTAACTTGATTATCAAACACAATAGATCTGTACTCCTTAAGTCAACGGATTTCCATTTTTAAGGGTCTTTTCCAAGAGGAACCAACAAATACCTTCAAACACTGCTAAACCTCTCCCTCAGGAAAATCCTTTCCGCTCCCATTCGCACCACAAACGTCTCCCTCCATCAAGAAGTCTGCATCCCGACCATCCCCGAGGCTTTGGAAAGAAGAGCCTCCTCCATTTGGGCGCGCATTCGTCGGCATACAAACCCTTTAATCCATAACATCGCAAAAGGTGAGCCAAAACACCGCAAACATAAACGGGTGAAAATACTGTAAATAAGGACGGCTCGCCACCCATTGCGCGCCCAAAATTCCCGGCCCAAGGCCTCACAAACCGCCGGCAGGGGCCGCCACTCGAGGGCTGCCCAAGGAACTGAGCGACATGCTGCCGCACAGCAGGACAGCTGAGTGTAAATAGTGTACAAAGTTAAGTAAAGTGTGCGTGAATGAGTGTGTGAGTGCGAGGAACGTACTACATATGCCCATGAGTGCGTGCGTGCATGTGTATGTTATATATGTAAATAAAATCACAAAAAAAAACCATAAAATTCAAGCAAAAAGTGGAGCACCTAAAAGAAAACGAACTAACTAAAACTGTTCTCGGTGCACCCATAAAGGGACGCCGTATGGGCTTTATGTAAAGCCATGAGGTCAAAACCAACAAAAAATGAAAAATGTAATGTAATGCAAATGTAGAGCCTGTAAGCCGGGTCCATTGTACCGGCACCAGGTATATCAAACAAAAATAAAAACACAAGTCTAAGCTGAACTGAAATCCATCAGGATTAAGCGTGCTCCTTTCGGAGGAAATAACCAAAGCCTCTTTAACTCTCCACTCCCAGTACCTGTTGCAATTTGCCAAGTAGGTTGTTTCCCGAAGGTTGGCTCTATGATCGTTATCAAAACAATGCTCTGAGAGTCCAGACTTCTGATACTTTCCCAAGACGATCTCAAATATATTCGTCGCCAGGAAAGCTTCAGGTCTTGTTTTCCTTCTGCAACAGTTTTTCCTTAAGAACTGTTTATCACAGCAAGACTCATATGTGACAGAAAAAGAAGTAGATCTGGCCGCGAAAGACTGAAAATGATAATAGGATTTTGAACAAAACGTACAACCGTGGACCTTTTTCTTTTCAATGTCTAATGTAATGTTTGCAAATAAGAATGCTAATGGTTTTAAACTTTCTTTATTTAATTTTACTAGCATTACACTCTTCCCCAAAATTCTATTTTGTATTGAAACTAGAAGACGAAATGACGTGATCAAGTATCGTGGAAATATCGTGTATGGATATCGAGAAATACTGGTATCGATCCATCCCTAATTTAGGCTCTGATTTGTTTTTCCTTTGGAACATTTAAATCACCAAATAACCAAACCTACTTATGTTTATCAACAAGCACAATCAAGTTTGAACCTTGTGTCCTTCGGTAATCTATCCTCAACACTGATTCCTAGTAAAAAAATATTCACGGTGATATTTTTGTTTTAAAAATCGTTATGTTCAACTGAAGCAGATTAATTAACAAAGTAGGATCATTTCGGATTGTAAGTAGAAAGTGCAACACTAGGGTTCATATTCTGATAATAAATATTTTAATGCTGGCTTCATATCTGTTACTATAGGTCCACGATTCTGAAAATGGACATTTATCAGCTCATTGTTGTTTATCTCTTGCCATGATCTATTTTAAGAAACATTTTTCTTAAACCATACGTCATTATTTATGTTAAGTACATATAATGAAGGACTTATATTAGAGTGGGATGAACTGGAGGATCTGCTGGGAAGCTACTGCCATCTAGTGCAAGATGATGTACTGCACGTTCCCGGTTCTCACCAGATGGCTATACTTGAAGTGTAATGGCGATGTGTGCCAAAAAAAATCATTTTGGATACCTCGAAGGTAAGTATGCAGTTTTTATTTTGTTTTAAAATCACAAAATATTACTGTCGCAAGTAGAACTTCGTAAAATCCGAGAAATTGCCAGAAATGTGGCACCAGTACAGAAACATTATACAAGAAAGTAATCGTGTGTCAACTGTCAGTTAACAATTCGCAAGAAGAAATCACTACATTTGTCAACGAAGATATTTCACCGCCACATTCTAGTACACTGGATTACTGGAACGTATATTTCTCCAATATGCAGGATATTTAAAAATGTGATAACTAGGGATCGGATTTATAGGCACTAAATGTTTGCTAAGTAAACACTAAAAATACAGATTCAGTAAAATGTCTCCCAAAATGCACTATAAATTCACTATAACAAAAGATAGTCATGGCAACATATGCTGCAAAAAACTCGCTAAAGACATACAGAACGGCCGCTCGGGCTCCGGCCTTGACATTTCTCGAGAAGGGGAAGCGTTGTTGCCAGTTCTTTAGCGGCAATTTCAAGGAACAATACGTGTTTTAAATAATTCACGTAATTGCATATTTCACAAACCAGTAGTCATATTATAATGGCGATAATAATAGCGCTTAGGAACACTAAAAATCGGAATTAACGCAAGCAAAATAATTCAAAAAGAAATTTCACCAGCGCAACCAGCTAAAGCCACGTGGCTCAAATAAATTTAAGCTGTCAACATGGTGTTAGTTTCGGAAGCGAAGCCTAGCAGCGACAATGCTGATTGGCGCTAGCAGACACTATTAACTTTCTGACCACAACACCGGAAGTAGGGACTCCCAGTGCTACCAACAGATGCAGTTAGTGTGTGTGAAAAGTGTGAACGAAATATTCGAATAGAGTAGTGCTGTAATAAATATCTTGCATGATAATGTAATTGTAAGGTGTATTTCAGTTTTTTGAAGCTATTATAGTCCTATATTTTCATTCTAAGGCCAATTTGAGTATATGTTTACAATTGCCCATTGCTGAATGTTGATACCCTTAACTTTTTCCCTCCATCTCTTGCAATCGCAAAACGTCACAGCCAGAGATACAACGGCCGAACTGTAGAATATTTCTCTACGGGAAATAGTTCTACATTTATTCCAAATTTCATAAATGGCTCTACAGCAAGTTACAATAACAGATACTGTCGTATAATTAAAATTTATATAAATCAACTTCACTAATTAAGTACCATAATGCGTAGAAAGGTGTGGAGTAATTAACTATGTCAAAAACCAAAACATGGATTTGGGGGGCGGGCCTTAATTATCTGAAGCTTTTGTGGGATTTGTTTCAAATTTATAACACTTATTTATGTCAGCGATCAAGAATCGAATAATACCAAGGTTCAGCTTTCTAGTTACAATAGTTTCTGAGGAATTAACAGTTTTTGTGTAAATAACTGGCGATTTTCAAAATGTCCCACGTATTGTAATTTATAAATTTAATGCTTGTGGTATAAGTTTCTGCACCCACTTTAACCTATTAATGACCTGTACCTATGTGAAATATTTATCTTCGCCATATAAACGAAGGTAAAAAACAATCATACCCATTTAACCATCTTTATTTTCCTAAGCGTTTTCAGTAAGAAGTAAGCATTATAATCCTTTTCAATACAAATAACAAAAGAACAAAAGGTTTAAATGGGTACAGTTAATATACAGTTGTTCTTAGTGACATGTTTAGAATTTCATACAGATTAATAGAAAAGTGCATCGTGTGGGACATTTTGAGGTTAGGAAAAAGCAGAAAATATGGAATCTGAGAAATATTAGGTGAAATTATGTAGTAGTAGCTACGATACAGGTGTAGGTTTATTTAAATAGTCATCTGATATTTCTGTACTGCCACCAGAAGAAGAACTATGTTATTGAAATATGAATATATTAATTTTAAGACAAAAAACTAAATTTGGGATTGTTGTAAGTTATTGGTCAATTTACATAGATGTATCTACTTAATAAACAGCTTTTTGTATATCCAATGTGCGGCAGTAAGAAATTTCTCTTCCCAGAAAACTTCACGCTGAAACAAACAAATGCAAAAGCTGTTGTCACAAATTACAAGCAAAAGAAATTGGCTAAAATGGCAGTTTTAGGCACTAATAAGCAGAATAGGCACTAACGTATGAAACAGGCATTTATAGGTACTGTTAAAAATAAGAAATTAGCTAATAATTGTGACAAACGTGCTTATAACTTAAAAGCCTACGTTTCTGAACAAAGGAATAAAATAGGCAAATAGGGCATAATCCGACCCCAGTTATAACCACAAATGTATAACTGCATATATAAATGTCAACAATGACAAAACACTACTACTACGCGCATCACTGAACAAAAGACTGTTTCAGTAAATCAAATGTCAGGTCAGGAGATGGCGTGGGTGTAGATAATTAATTATGTCAAAGAAGCGTAACTACTTAACTTGATGATCAAGCTGAATAGATCTCTGCTCCTTAAGTCAACGGATTTCCATTTTTAGGGCTGCTTTCCAAGAGGAGCTAAACTGAAATCCAGCTACAGGATGACACCGAAATTATGGGTTGACAGAAGCAGTCATGAGAGATGTCGAAGGAATGTTGGTTCTTTGTGACGACCAAGGCCAAGACCAGTCCAGTTGGGGAAAGCGTTGTAACAATGCCATGAATGAAAGAAGCAATGTCCTTAGAAGGTTTCTAAAGGAATTGTCACTT
Organism: Mantis religiosa; assembly: GCA_030765055.1. Lineage (NCBI taxonomy): Eukaryota > Metazoa > Arthropoda > Insecta > Mantodea > Mantidae > Mantis > Mantis religiosa. Next base: position 24,791,441 of record CM060952.1, read on the forward strand.
GACTTATATCAATAGGGAATTCTTCGGATCGTTTACAATGGCGACCAAAACAGCCACAAAAGGTCTTTGGTTTGAAAAAGGAATTTGGAGAGTGAAAGTTATATATAAATACACACGCGCAGTTGTGGTTAGGGCAGTCGTCAGTGTATAGCCGATATGGCTATATCGCGGCTAGGAAGCCATTATAAACATTCTTCGGCGTGAAGCCGTGGAGAAGAGTCAGACGTGAAGCCTATTAGAGCGGACAACTTGTTCGGTGTTTCATAATTGTCGGTTCATATATACGAGAGGAACAAATAAAGTTTAACGAACAATAAACATTCTGCCGTCAGTCTCCGTGAACAGTGATCAATTGTGGTAACCCTCGTTCGCCAATCATTAGATATTTGATCGCCACCATCATCATTTTAGTTACAAACTGGCGCGCCAACGCGGGGCACGATAGGAGAAGGACGTTCGACAACAAGTGGAGCTCGATACGAGAAGGAGTTTCAACCCGACGACGAGGTTCAACAAGAGAAGCAGATTCAACCTAGAAGGAGGTTCAACCTAGAAGGAGTTTCAACCCGACAGCGAAGTTCAACAGGTGAAGGAGGTTCGACAGGAGGACGGTCGACCCATCAAGAAATTCGTCAACAGTTCGACTGTAAAGAAGAAAGGAGGCCGGCATCGTCATCAGTGACATCATGAGGAGCCAGTAAAAACAATCAAAGGTACAGAGTGTTAAATTATATACTATACTACTGTGAATGTATTTAAGGAGTGGAAAAATTCTGGGTCAAAATTCTGTAGAAAGCATGGGAGTTCAGGAGGTTGATGCTAGTAGCAGTAGGCAGGAAGTTGAAGTACCAGAGTGTAGTGTAACTGTCCAAAAGAATGTAGAAATGGAAAGAAGTATGTTAGGGGCACTCAGAGAAATGTTTGCAAGTTTCAGTAAAAATATAGAGAATGAGAATCAAAGTTTAAGTAAAAAGATAGATGATAATACTCAAAGTTTAATAAAAGAGATGAAGGCAAGTAATCAAAGTTTAATAAAAGAGATGAAGGATAATAATCAAAGTTTAAAAAGGTAGAAGGAAAGATAGAAAGTGGTTTTCAGAAGTTAGAGGTAGGACAAAAAGAACTAGGAAAGAAGTTAGACAATCGACAACAGGCGTTAGAAAATTTCGGGAAAGATAGTCAGGAAGTAGAGAACGTAAGAGAAGAAGCTGATCAGGTAACAGACAATGTAGGAAAAGATGTTAGTGAGGAGACGGAGAATGCTGAAAATGAAGTTATGAATCTAACTAATGAAAGGTTAGATAGTGAAAACAGAAAACTTGGGGAGGAAATAGTACAGCAATTAGACGAAGAAATAGCAATGGCTAGATAAGAGTTAGGAGAAACTAGGAGTAGACTAGAAGTATCAGAGAGGGAAAATAGAATACAGACGAGGAATTTGGAGAGAATCACAAGTGAAATGAACGAGTTAGCAATGGAGATCACGGTGACAAAGGAAACTGAAATTTTGAATCTAGTTAATGAAAGGTCAGATAGTGAAAACAGAAAAATTGTGGAGGAAATACACTCCTGGAAATGGAAATAAGAACACATTGACGCCGGTGTGTCAGAACCACCATACTTGCTCTGGACACCGCGAGAGGGCTGTACAAGCAATGATCACTCGCACGGCACAGCGGACACACCAGGAACCGCGGTGTTGGCCGTCGAATGGCGCTAGCTGCGCAGCGTATGCGCACCGCCGCCGTCAGTGTCAGCCAGTTTGCCGTGGCATACGGAGCTCCATCGCAGTCTTTAACACTGGTAGCATGCCGTGACAGCGTGGAGGTGAACCCTAAGTGCAGTTGACGGACTTTGAGCGAGGGCGTATAGTGGGCATGTGAGAGGCCGGGTGGACGTACCGCCGAATTGCTCAGCACGTGGGGCGTGAGGTCTCCGCAGTACATCGATTTTGTCGCCAGTGGTTGGCGGAAGGTGCACGTGCCCGTCGACCTGGAACCGGACCGCAGCGACGCACGGATTCACGCCAAGACCGTCGGATCCTACGCAGTGCCGTAGGGGACCGCACCGCCACTTCCCGGCAAATTAGGGACACTGTTGCTCCTGGGGTATCGGCGAGGACCATTCTCAACCGTCTCCATGAAGCTGGGATACGGTCCCGCGCTCCGTTAGGCCGTCTTCCACTCACGCCCCAACATCGTGAAGCCCCCCTCCAGTGGTGTCGTGACATTCGTGAATGGAGGGACGAATGGAGACGTGTCGTCTTCAACGATGAGAGTCGCTTCTGCCTTGGTGCCAATGATGGTCGTATGCGTGTTTGGCGCCGTGCAGGTGAGCGCCACAATCAGGACTGCATACGGCCGAGGCACACAGGGCCAACACCCGGCATCATGGTGTGGGGAGCGACTTCTACACTGCCCCTACACCTCTGGTGATCGTCGAGGGGACACTGAATAGTGCACGGTACATCCAAACCGTCATCGAACACATCGTTCTACCATTCCTAGACCGGCAAGGGAACTTGCTGTTCTAACAGGACAATGCACGTCCGCATGTTTCCAGTGCCACCCAACGTGCTCTAGAAGGTGTAAGTCAACTACCCTGGCCAGCAAGATCTCCGGATCTGTCCCCCATTGAGCATGTTTGGGACTGGATGAAACGTCGTCTCACGCGGTCTGCACGTCCAGCACGAACGCTGGTCCAACTGAGGCGCCAGCTGGAAATGGCATGCCAAGCCGTTCCACAGGACTACATTCAGGATCTCTACGATCGTCTCCATAGGAGAATAGCAGCCTGCATTGCTGCGAAAGGTGGAAATACACGGTACTAGTGCCGACATTGTGCATGCTCTGTTGCCTGTATCTATGTGCCTATGGTTCTGTCAGTGTGATCATGTGATATATCTGACCCCAGGAATGTGTCAATAAAGTTTCCCCTTCCTGGGACAATGAATTCACGGTGTTCTTATTTCAATTTCCAGGAGTGTAGTACAGAACTTAGGAAAAGAAAGAGAAATGGCTAGAAAAGCGTTAGAAGAAACTAGGAGTAGATTAGAAGTATCAGAATGGGAAAATAGAAAACATACAAGGAATTTGGAGAAAACCACAAATGAAATTACTGAGGTAACAATAGGTATCACGGCGACGAAAGAAACATTGAAAAGCATTCAAAATCGAGGGAGAAACGAAAGAGAAATATTAAAATATTTCGGGCAAGGGGCACAGTTCCATCAGAATATGTGTAGAAAAGATAAGACAAGATATCGATGTACAATACCTAAGCTAGATATGGAAAAATCATGGGGATGTAGAATAAATAAGTCCTTTATACATGGAAAAGTCCGCAAAATTCTCTTGTATTTCGAAGTACGTTGTGTGATGATGAATTTTCTTGTAAATGGTGGGAACTTAGGCTAAAGTATCTAAAATTGCCATAATAAATTGTAAAAGGAGAAGAAACAAACTTGTAAAATGTGTATGATAAGTATAAATAGTGTAGTGTAAAATGTAAAGGTTAAGTATAAACAGTGTCGTGACAGTGCAGTGAAACTTAAAACTAAACAAGTGAAAAAAATATAATAATGAAAATCAGAACACTTAAAGACTTTTGAAAATAATATTTGTATACAATCATAAAGAGGTATTCGGAAATGTATGAGAAAAAAAATTAGCCAGTTAAAAAAAATATCAGAACAATGAAAGACCTTTGAAAAGAATATTTATATAGAATCAAGAAGAGGAACTCAGAAATGATGTATACAAATATAATATTATTAATGTACCATTGATTCAACATGGGAGTGTATGTGTTTGAATTGTTTCAAGTGTAACAATGATATGAATTATTTTAAGTAGATCAGATGGAAAAAAGAAGATGTAGATTGAAATATTTTCCGAGTAATAGTTAAAAATTGAAAACTGCAGAACAGAATGTTGGTAAATTTTAAATGAACTATTGTTATGTAGCTAGGTGAATAATTTTTAGGAAATGTCATGTAAAAATTAATGTTGTGAAAAGAAATTGTAAAACGAATTGGAAGTTGCTGACAAAGGTCTAATATTTTGCGTTATATTTGGGCAAGACATATATATTATTTCATTATTGGATAATAAAATAACATCTATGGGGGCATTTGATACTGAAATTATGGGTTGACAGAAGCAGTCATGAAAGATGTCGAAGGAATGTTGGTTCTTTGTGACGACCAAGGCCAAGACCAGTCCAGTTGGGGAAAGCGTTGTAATAATGCCATGAATGAAAGAAGCAATGTCCTTAGAAGGTTTCTAAAGGAATTGTCACTTGACTTATATCAATAGGGAATTCTTCGGATCGTTTACAATGGCGACCAAAACAGCCACAAAAGGTCTTTGGTTTGAAAAAGGAATTTGGAGAGTGAAAGTTATATATAAATACACACGCACAGTTGTGGTTAGGGCAGTCGTCGGTGTATAGCCGATATGGCTATATCGCGGCTAGGAAGCCACTATAAACATTCTTCGGCGTGAAGCCGCGGAGAAGAGTCAGTGAAGCCTATTAGAGCGGTCAACTTGTTCGGTCTTGAATATTTGTCAGGTCATCAAAATTTATCGAGAAATATAATTAGCATTCAGTCACTATAAACCGTGATTGGTAACCCTCGGTCGGCATCTTCCATTTCGAGGTTTGAAATAAGAAGCAGTGAATAAATAATTTGGAGACGGGCATTCCAGTGTTGTAAAATTTCCTTCTCACACACATCCACGCATACCCTGAGAGAAACCTCATTGCTCACTATAATATTTGCTTCAAATTGGTGCACAACGTGGAGCTGTGGTAACACTTGATCGCCACCACGACCATTAAATCAGTTACAAGGATTAAGCGTGCTCCTTTCGGAGGAAAGACCAAAGCCTCTTTAAATCTCCACTGCCAGTAACTGTTGCATTTTGCCAAGATATTCGTCTCCTGAAGGTTGGCTCTATGATCGTTATCAAAGCAATGCTTTGCCAGTCCAGATTTCTGATACTTTCCCTAGAAAATCTCGAACATATTCGTCGCTAGGAAAGCTTCAGGTCTTGTTTTCCTTACGCAATAGTTTTTATTGAAAGTCTGTTTATCACAGCAAGACTCACGTGACAGAAAAAGAAGTAGACCTGACCCCGAAAGACTGAAAATGCTAACATAAAAAAAAAACGTACATACCTGGACCTTTTTCTTTTAAATGTCTAATGTAATGTTTACAAATAAGAATTATAATGATTTTAAACTTTTTCTAATATTATTGGCATTACGATCTTCCCCGAAATTCTATTTTGTCTCGAAAATAGAACACGAAATGACGTGATCGAGTACCGTGGAAATATCGTGTATCGATATCGACAAATATTCGTATCGATCCATTCCTAATTTAACCTCTGATTTGATTTCCTTTAGAACATTTAAACCACCAAATAACTAAACCAACTCATGCTTATCAACAAGTACAACCAAGTTTGGACCTTGTTTCCTTCGGTAACCTTCCCTCAACACTGATTCCTACAAAAATATTATTCACGGTGAAATTTAGACTACGTATCGTTCAACTGAAGCAGATTAATTATCAAAATATGATCTATTCCTATTTGAAGGAGAATGTGCAACACCAGGGTTCGTATTCTGATAATAAATATTTCAATGCTGACATCACATCTGTTGCTATAGGTCCTGCATTCTGAAAATGGATATTTATCAGGTCATTTTTGTTTATCTCGTGCCATTGTCTATTTTAAGGAGCAGTTTTCTTAAACTATACGTCATTATTTATGTAAACTGCATATAATGAAGGAATTATATTAGAGTGGGATGAACTGGAGCATCTGTTGGAAAGCTACTGCCATCTAGTATAACATGATGTACTGCAAGCTCCTAGCTCCCACCAGATGGCTATACTTGAAGTGTAATGGCGATGTCTGCCAAAAACAAATCATTTTGAATAGTTGGAAGGTAATTATGCAATTTTTATTTCATTTTAAAATCAGAAAATATTGGCGTCGCAAGTAGAACATAGTAAATCCTGAGAAATTGCCAGGAATGTGGTACCAGTACAGAAACATTATACAAGAAAATAATCGTGTGTCAACTGTCAGTTAACAGTTCCAAAAAGAAATCACTACATATCTCCTGTCAACTCCTCTTTAGAGTGTACTGGATTACTGGAAAATAAATTCAACATTTACAGAAGTAAAATAAAATAATCGCTAAATATTTTTGTATTCCACCTGCAACATGTTCAGGCCGCGCCGTGGCTCAATGGTTAGACCAAGGCGGACCGGGTTGGATCCCAGGCGACCGCAAAGTGAGATTTGTGGGTGACAACACGGCGCTTGGGCGGGTTTTCTCCGGGATCTCCAGTTTCCCCCGCCATCTCGCTCCACCGATGCTCCATCTTGATCTCATGTATCATCAATGTCACCGCCTGCGGTGCCGTATGTAGTAAATGCGGGCGTTGAGCACTACACACACACTGCAAAATGTCCGAAATTTTCTCGGGAAACAAGCCAAGTGAAAAGACGATTGGAAATCGACATTTCGAGAACGTACGTTTCTCCCATATTCAGGACATTTAAGGAATCTGATAAATAGGGATCGGATTTATGGGCAATAAAAATGTGTCAAATAGGCAGCCAATAGTGGCACTAAAATGGGCAAAATAGACGCTTAAACAGGTACTAAGAATTTGCTAAGCAAACACTAAAAAATACACATTCAGTAAAATGGCTCCCAAAATGCACTATAATTTGACTATAACAAAAGACAATCATCGCAACATATGCTGCAAAAACACATACAGAACACTCGTTTTCTGGCACTGACTTATCTCGAGAAGGGGAAGCGGTGTTGCCAGTTCTTTGGCGGTAATTTCAAGGAACAATGTGTATTTTAAATATTTCACGTAATTGCATATTTCACGAACCAGTAGCCATAATATAATAGCGATAATTATAGGGCTTAGGAACACTAAAAATCGGAATTAACGCTCGTCAAAAAATATCAAAGAAAGTTCACCAGCGCAAGCAGCTCAAGCCACGTGGCTCAAACAAATTTAACCTGGCAACATGGAATTCGGTTCAGAAGCCACGCTAGTGCTGATTGGTGCTAACAGACACTTTTAACTTCCTGACCACAACAACGGAAGTAGAGACTGGAAGTACTACCAACAGATGCAGTTAGTGTGTGTGAAAGATGTCAACGAAATATTCTAATAGAGTGGTGTTGTAATAAACATCTTGCATGATAATGAAATGGTAAGTTGTATTTCAGTGTTTTGAAGCTAATATAGTCATATATTTTCATTCAAAAATAATTTTGAGCATATGCTTACAATTGCTCATTACTGTATGTTGATACTATTAACTTTCCCCCTCCACCTCTTGCAGTCACAAAACGTCACAGCCGGAGATACAGCGGCCGAACTGTAGACTATTTCTTTACGGGAAACAGTTCTACATTTATTCCAAATTTCATAAATGGCTCTACAGAAAGTTAAAATAACAGATACTGTCGTATAATTAAAATATATATAAATCCACTTCATTAAGTAAGTACCATAATGTGCAGAAAGATGCGGAGTAATTAACTATGTCAAAAAACAAAAACATGGATTTGGGCGGGGCGGGCCTTAAGTATGAAAATGGAAATATCTGAAGCTTTTGTGTGATTTGTTTCGAATTTATAACATTTATTTATGTGAGCGGTCAAGAATGGAATAATACCAAGGTTCAGCGTTCTAGTTACAATAGTTTCTGAGGAATTAACAGTTTATGTCTAAATTACTGGCGATTTTCAAAATGTCCCACGTATTGTAATTTTAACAATTAATGTTTGGGATATAATTCTCTACACCCAATTTAACCTATTAATGACTTGTAAATATGTGAAATATTTATCTTCGCCATGTAATCCAAGGGAAAAAATAATCATACACATTTAACTATCTTTATTTTCCTAAGCGTTTTCAGTAAGAAGTAAGCATTTTAATCCTTTTCAATACAAATAACAAAAACACAAATAATATAAATGTTTACACTTAATATGCAGTTGCTCTTACAGACATGTTTAGAATTTCATACAGATTAATAACATTTAAGTTAATTTTAAGTTAGGAAAATGTAGAAAATATGGAATCTGAGAAATCTTAGGTTGAAATTACTTAATAGCAGCTACGATTCAGGTGTAGGTTTATTTAAATTGTCATGTGACTTTTCCGTGCTGCCGCTAGAAGAAAACTATATTATTGAAGTATGTCTATATTATTTTCGTTAATTGATACAAATTAGTCCTTTCTCCACACTAGCTGTACATAGGCTAAGATATTTTATTAATAGAGTCAACCTGAAAAATTAAATGTCAGATGTTTTTTCATGTTGACTATATCTATATTAATTTTAAGAGAAAACTAAGTTTGGAATTATTGTATGTTTTGGGTCAATTAGCACAGATGTGTCTCCTTAATAAACCCCTTTTTGTATATCCATTGTGCAGCAGGAAGAATATTCTCTTCCCCGAAAACTTCACGTTGAAACCAACAAATGCAAAAACAATTCTCACAAATTACAAGCAGGAGAAATTGGCTAGAAAGGCAGTTTTAGGCATTAATAAGCAGAATAGGCACAAACGTATGAAATAGGCATTTATAGGCACTATAAAACTATGAAATTAGGCTACTAATTGTAGAAAACTTGCTTATAACTTAAAAGCCTAGATTTCTGAACAAAGGAATAAAATAGATAAATAGGGCAAAATACGCGCGTCACTGCACAAAAGGCTGTTTCAGTAAATCAAATGCCAGGTCAGCAGATGGCGTTAGTGTAGAAAATTGATTAGGTCAAAGAAAGGTAACTACTTAACTTGATTATCAAGCTCTATAGATCTGTGATCCTTAAGTCGACGGATTTCCATTTTAAACCTGCTTTCCCGGAGGAACCATCAAATACATTCAAACACTGCTAAACCTCTCTCTCAGGAAAATGCTTCCCGTTCCCATCTGCACCACAAACGTCTCCCTCCATCAAGAAGTCCGCATCGCGAACATCCCCGAAGCATTGGAAAAAAGAGCCTCCTCCATCTGGGCGCGCATTCGCCTGCATAAAAACCCTTTAATCCATAACATCGCAAAAGGTCAGCCAAAACACCGCAAATATAAACGGGTGAAAATAAAAAATAAGGACGGCTCGCCACCTATTGCACGCCCAAAATTCTCGGCCCAAGGCCTCACAAACCGACGACAGGGGCCGCCACTCCCGGGCCGCCCAAGGAACTGAGCGACATGCTGCAGCACAGCCGGACAGCTGAGTGTAAATAGTGTACTAAGTGAAGTGAAGTGTGCGTGAATGAGTGTGTGAGTGCGAGGTAAGTACTACGTATGCCCATGAGTGCGTGCGTGAGTGTGTGTTACATATGGAAATAAAATCACAAAAAAAAACATAAAATTCAAGTAAAAACTGGATCACCTAAATGAAAACAAACTAACTAAAGCTTTTCTCGGTGCGCTCATAAAGGGACGCCATATGGGCTTTATGTAAAGCCATGACGTCAAAACCAACAAAAACTGAAAACTGTAATATAATGCAAATGTAGAGCCTGTAAGCCGGGTCCATTGTACCGGCACCAGGTTTATCAAACAAAAATAAAAGGCCTAAGCCTAAGCTGAACTGAAATCCAGCATCAGGATTAAGCGTGCTCATTTCGGAGGAAATGACCAAATCCTCTTTAACTCTCCACTCCCAGTAACTGTTGCATTTTGCCAAGATGGTCGACTTCCGAAAGTTGACTCTATGGTCGCTATCAAGACAATGCTCTGACAGTCCAGACTTCTGATACTTTCCCAAGAAGATCTCGAACACACTTTTCGCCTGGAAAACTTCAGGTCTTTTTTCCCTTGTGCAACAGTATTTTCTGAAGAACTGTTTATCACAGAAAGTCTCATATGTGACAGAACAAAAAGTAGACTTGACCCCGAAAGACTGAGAATGCTAATATGATTTTGAACAAAACGTACAAACCTGGACCTTTTTCTTTTAAATTTCTAATGTAATGTTTACAAATAAAAATATCAATGGTTTTAAACTTTGTCTATTTAATTTTATTGTCATTACACTCTTCCCCGAAATTCTAATTTGTATTGAAACTATAAGACGAAATGACGGGATCAAGTTTCGTGGAAATATCGTGTATGGATATGGAGAAGTACTGGTATCGATCCTTACCTAATTTAGGCTCTGACTTGTTTTTCCTTTGGAACATTTAAACCACCAAATAACCAAACCTACTTATGTTTATCAACAAGCACAACCAAGTTTGAACCTTGTTTCCTTCGGTAAACTTTCCTCAACACTGATTCCTCCTAAAATTCACGGTGAAATTTTTGTTTTAAAAATCCTTACGTTCAAATGAAGCAGATTAATTAACAAAGTATGATCGTTTCGAATTTTAAGTAAAAAGTGCAGCACTAGGGTTCATATTCTGATAATAAATATTTTATATCTTACATCATATCTGTTGATAATAGTCCAAGTTTCTGAAAATAGATATTTATCAGGTCATTTTTGTTCGTCTCTTGCCATGGTAACTTTAAGGAACATTTTTCTTCAACTATACGGAATTAATTATGTTAACTGACCTTGTTTACTTCGGCAACATTTCCTCAACACTGATTGTTAAATATTATTCACAAAGTAATTATATTACGTTGTTTTAAAAATCATAACGTTCAACTGAAGCAGGTTAATTAATTAATTAATTAGCAGGTTCCTATTTTAAGTGGAAAATGCAACAACAGGGTTCATATTCTGATAATAAATATTTTAATGCTGGCATCATATCTGTTGCTATAGGCCCAAGTTTCTGAAAATGGAAATTTATCAGGTCATTTTTGTTTATCTCGTGCCATTGTCTATTTTAAGGAACATTTTTCTTCAACTCTACGTCATTATTTATGTTAAGTACATATAATGAAGGATTCATATTAGATTGGAATGAACTGGAGGATCTGCTAGGAAGCTACTGCCATCTAGTACACCAAGATGTACTGCACGTTCCCGGTTCCCACCAGATGGCTATATTTGAAGTGTAATGGCAATGTCTGCCAAAAACAAATTATTTTGGATACTTCGAAGGTAAGTATGAAATTTTTATTTTGTTTTAAATTCACAAAATATTACTGTCGCAAGTAGAACTTCGTAAAATCCGAGAAATTGCCAGAACTGTGGTACCAGTACAGAAACATTATACAAGAAAGTAATCGTGTGTCAACTGTCAGTTAACAATTCGCAAGAAATCACTACATATCTCAACGAGGATTTGTCACTGCCACTTTCTAGTACACTGAATTACTGGAACACAAATTCAAAATTTAACGAAGTAAAATAAAACAAAATCATCGCTAAATATTTGTGTATTTCACCTGCAACATGTCCGAGAACTTCTCGGGAAACTAGCCGGGTGAAAAGACGATTAGTAATCAACCTTTCGGGAACGTACATTTCTCCAATATACAGGATATTTAAAAAATGTGATAACTAGAGATCGGATTTATAGTCACTAAAAATTTGCTAAGTAAACACTAAAAATACAGATTCAGTAAAATGGCTCCCAAAATGCACTATAATTTCACTATAACAAAAGACAGTCATCGCAACATATGCTGCAAAAAAAACTCGCTAAAGACTACAGTTCGGCCGCTCTTTCTCCGGCTCTGACATTTCTCGAACAGGGGAAGCGGTGTTGCCAGTTCTTTAGCGGCAATTTCAAGGAACAATGCGTGTTTTAAATAATTCACGTAATTGCATATTTCATGAACCAGTAGTCATAATATAATAGCGATAATTATAGGGCTTACGAACACTAAAAGTCGGAATTAACGCACGCACGCAAAATATATCAAAGAAAGTTCACGAACATAAGCAGCTAAAGCCACGTAGCTCAAGCAAATTTAACCTGGCAACACGGTGCTGGATTCGGAAGCAATGCCTAGCAGCGACAATGCTGATTGGCGCTAGCAGACAGTTTTAACTTCCTGATCACAACACCGGAAGTAGAGACTCCTAGTACTACCAACAGATGCAGTTTCTGTGTGTGAAAGTTGTGAGCGAAATATCCGAATATAGCAGTGCTGTAATAAATATCTTGCATGACAATGTAATTGTAAGGTGTATTTTAGTGTTCTGAAGCTAATATAGTCCTATATTTTCATTTTAAAGGTAATTTTGAGGATATGTTTACAATTGCTCATTACTATATGCAGTCCGTCATTAGTACCCCTACTTGAGTGGTCAGTACTTTCCGACCTCTTCGGCAGTGATCATTACCCCTTTAACATTGATTTTTCTGGCCGCCAATGTGTACCTTCTCGACATCCGCGGTGGATTATTTCCAAAGCTAACTGGGGAAAATTCCAATCCCTCATACACCTCATCGCGATGGTTTCGACTCCATCGATGCAATGGTTGAATATTTTACTTGCTCGATACTGCTCGCTGCAGAATCCAGCATTCCTCGAGGTTCATCTACACCACGTCGTATCCCTGTACCGTGGGGGTCTGAGGAATGTAGTTTGGCTGCCAAAGCACGCAAACGTGCTTTGCGCGTTTTTCAGCGGCACCCGACGGAAGGGAACTTCGTCGCCTTCAAACGTTCTCGCACTAGGGCACGCTTTATACTGCGCAACGCAAAGCGTACATCTTGGGAAGCCTATGTGTCTTCCCTTTCCCGGCGCAGCTCTACCCAACAAGTATGGACAGCTGTTCGGTGGAAGTATGGCAAGTATCGCCGGACGGTAATTCCCGGCCTTGCTATAAACGGTTCCATGTGCACCACCGAGCAGAACATAGCTGAAGCCCTAGCTACCACATTTGCTGCTACTAGCCAAACTGCCCACTACGATGCTCTCTTCCTGCCTATTAAGGTAAAGACGGAGCGGGTACCACTTAATTTTAATAGTGACTGCACAGAGCCGTACAATCAACCTTTTACCGCTGCCGAGCTGGGCCATTCTCTAGCGTTAGCAAAGGGTTCTTCTCCAGGTCCCGATGACATACACCGACAGATGCTGCTACATCTTCCATCTGAGGCGCTCTGTCTCCTTTTAAACATCTATAACCGCATTTGGCATGAGCGGGTTTTCCCTTCCTCCTGGCGAGAGGGTATTGTCATCCCCATCCCTCGACCCGGAAAGGACCGCACACTTCCATCTATCTACCGCCCCATTTGCCTGAAGAGAGTCATCTGTAAGACCTTCGAGCGAATGATAAACGCTCGGTTAAATTGGTGGCTAGAAAAACATAACCATCTGTCCAACTTGCAATGCGGTTTTCCTCGCCATCGCTCAAGTGTCGGTAATCTAACACGCCTTGAGGGGTATATTGCCGATGCCTTTCTACTGAAGCAGCATGCCGTGGGCGTGTTCCTCGACCTGGAGAAGGCCTATGACAGCACTTGGCGGTAAGGCATACTCCGTAAACTACATGGTATGCCTGGTCATCTACCCGAATTCCTATGCAACTTTTTAAAACTTCGCCATTTTCGTGTGAGTATAGGAAACACGATATCCCGGGAGCGGATACAGGAGAACGGCGCACCTCAAGGGTCGATTTTGAGCGTCGCCCTTTTTGCCGTAGCTATCAACGGCATCACTAGTGCCGTTCGAAGCGGAATACCATCATCACTCTATGTTGACGACTTCGCACTTTATTATAGGTCAGCCAACATACATCACATTGAGCGCCAACTGCAGCTGACCATCACCCAGCTAGCAGCTTCGGCGCTTCAAACCGGCTTCCGCTTTTCAGCTGCGAAGACACAGTGTATGCACTTTCATCGCCTACGAGGTATTCACCCACCTCCTGATCTTCATTTGAACGGCACACCCCTGCCATTTGTCTCGCACCTGAAGTTCTTGGGCCTCTACTTGGACAGACAACTCAACTGGGAACACCACATACGTCTCCTTCGAGCCTCTTGCGATCGTTCTCTGCGGGTGCTGAAGGTATTATCTGGAGCATCTTGGGGGGGGGGGCGATCGCACTTCAATGTTGAGGCTGTACCGCTCTCTAGTTCGGTCCAAGCTAGACTACGGCAGTATTAATTATGGCGCAGAGACCGCCTCTAATCTTCACCTTTTAGACACCGTGCATCATACTGGCATCCGCCTTGCCGCAGGAGCTTTCTGCACCAGTCGAGTCGAGTGCCTGTATGCAGACTCAGGCGAACCTCCACTCCATATTCGTCGCTCGCTGTTACTCTGCTCGTACGTCTCGAAGTTGGCAAGTTATCACAATCATCCTTGTTTTAAACCAGTTCTCTGTCCAGATTTAGTCCACCGTTATATGCGCCCTGGTTCCCGGACACGCCCAATGGGAATAAGATTTCGGGATCTCCTACATTCGCATGGCCACCGAGTGCCTCGTGTGGAGAGGTCGTCAATCTGCCCTTATCCTGCATGGCAGCTCAATCGTGCGCGGTTCGGTCTCGCTCTTTCAAGCAAATCTAGACTCGCTACTCCACATTCGGTGTTCCGACAACTTTTTGCCGAACTACTGGGCCGTTACCCTAACTATGTTCCGGTGTTTACAGACGGTTCACAGTTAGGTAGCACTACGGGTTGCGCGTTCTTTATTAACAGTGAGGCTCATAAATTTCGCTTTTTCTGGACTCCACTCCAGTTTTCTCCGCAGAGCTATATGCCATTTTCTATTTGCTCCTTTTTATCTGCAAGTTAGCTCCTGGATCTTTTATCGTCTGCACTGACTCTCTAAGTGCTCTTCAGGCCTTGCAACAGCACACTGCCGCTCACGCCCTTGTTTTAAAAATACAGACCCAGATCTCGCAAATGCTCAGTCACGGATACAATTTTGTTTTTACTTGGACCCCAGGCCATGTGGGGATTTCCGGGAACGAGGAGGCGGACGCGGCTGCTAATTCCGCTTGCCGTTTGCCCCGCAGTTTAACAACTAAGGTGCCATACCAGGATGTGCAACGTTTTTTCCGTCGCCAACTCCTATCTGCTTGGCAGCACTCCTGGACAGCTTTGGAAGGCACACAACTCCGGGCAATAAAGGAGAGCGTACAACCCTGGCTAACTTCCTGCAGGGATAACCGGCCAGCCTGGGTGATAATCACCCGGCTGAGAATTGCGCACACACGAGAGACTCATGGCCATTTGTTAAGAGGGGAACCGGCCCCTGTGTTTGCTCCGTGTGCAGTACGCCTCACTGTGCGGCACATATTACTCGAGTGCCCGCAGTACGCCCGCGTTCGCCAGTCAGTAGGCTTAGGGACTAGCTGGGTGTTTTAGGGGACGACGCAGTGGCCGTTATTAAGGCACTGCGGTTTGTTTTTAAAATCGATTTTAATAAACAAGTCTTACTTGCATTGTATATTTATTAATTTTAGAGATTTTAAATTATTAGTCTTTAGATGGTTTTTATGTCCGTTTAACAGTTGAGTGTTTTTTATTATATTTTACCTTTTTAGCTAATTTTATTATAGCTTTTAGGTTTTAGTGTTGACTTCGGGCCCAAATGACCTTGTTGTCGACGGGCCATAAAACACCACACACTCACTCACATTGCGCACCCAAAATTCCTAGGCCAAGACCTCACAAACTGCCGGCAGGTGCCGCCACTCCCGGGCTGCCCAAGGAACTGAGCGACATGCTGCAGCACAGCAGGTCAGCTGAGTGTAAATAGTGTACTAAGTGAAGTCTACGTGAAAGAGTGTGTGAGTGCGTGGGACGTACTACGTATGTCCATGAGAGCGTGCGTGAGTGTGTGTTATATGTAAAAAAAATCACAAAATAAAACAAAATTCAAGCAAAAACTGCTTGAAACGGACTAACTGAAGCTGTTCTCGGTGCGCCCATAAAGGGACGCCATATGGGCTTTATGTAAAGCCATGACGTCAAAACCAACAAAAACTGAAAAAATCTAATACAATGCAAATGTAGAGCCTGTAAGCCGGGTCCCTTGTACGGGCACCAAGTATATCAAACAAAAATAGAAGGCTGAACTGAAATCCAGCATTAGGATTAAGCGTGCTCCTTTCGGAGGAAATGACCAAAGCCTCTTTAAATCTCCGCTCCCAGTAACTGTTGTATTTTGCCAAGATGGTCGTCTCCCGAAGGTTGGCTCTATGGTCGTTAACAAAACAATGCTCTGACAGTTCAGACTTGTGATACTTTCCCAAGAAGTTCTAAAACGTATTCGTCGCCAGGAAAGCTTCATGTCTTGTTTTCCTTCCGCAACAGTTTTTTCTGAAGGACTGTTTATCACAGCAAGACTCATGTGACAGAAAAAGAAGTAGACTTGACCCCGAAAGGCAGAAAATGCTAATATGATTTTGAACAAAACGTACGAACGTCGACATTTTTCTTTTAAATGACTAATTTAAGGTTTACAAATAAGAATGCTAATAGTTTTAAACTTTGTCCATTTAATTTTATTAGCATTAAACTCTTCCCCGAAATTCTATTTTGTATCGAAACTAGAAGACGAAATAACGTGATCGATTATCATGGAAATATCGTGTATCGATATCGAGAAATACTGGTATCGATCTATCCCTTATTTGGGCTCTGATTTGTTTTTCCTTTGGAACATTTAAACCAACTCATGCTTATCGACAAGCACAACCGAGTTTGAACCTTATGTCCTTCGGTAACCTTTCCTCAACGCTGATTCCTCCTAAAATATTATACAACGATGTTTTAAAGATCGTAACGTTCAACTGAAGCAAATTAATTAACAAAGAACGGTAGATTTGTATTGGTAATAGAAATTGCAACACCAGCAGACCAGCAGACCAGCAGAAGAGTCGAGTCGTCCAGGTTTTCCTGGACGGAGTGTATGCTGCCCAGCACCTAGCCGCTTCTAGCGTCTTTATCTGGGCAGTTTAGAAGAATTTTTAATGTCACAGGCGATTGTTTTGGGCGATGGATATGTCTAGCCTTGTTGAGCGCCGTCGCCCCATGAAAGGGGGATGCGCCAATGCTGGCTGCGCTCTTCCGCCTGCTGGGAGGTTTCAGAGCACAGTCCGCTAAACAGACTAGAGGGAAAGGATCCGTGTTGCTGTATAAGGTTTTTCCCTAGCCCATTACTGGGCTTAGGAAGTTGGAGTCAGGGGAATGTGGCCCTGTTCAATGCTAGGTACCCAAGGCATCTTTGGGTAGCCGATAGCTCGGTCTCCGGCGAGGAACCCTATGGTCGTAGCGACCTAGGGTATTCACCAGTATGTTGGGGTGGGAGTCCAGCTTATCGTAGATGGTGCGGGATCTCTCCCGCACTACGTCCACGATATACGGGACCCCAGAGTATGTGTGTAGGATGTGGGACGGAAATCTCCGCCCGGTATCGTAGATCATGCGCAAAGCCCTGTTCTGAACGTACTGGAGTCTGCGAATATTGGTTGGAGCCGCTGATCCCCAGACTTCGCAGCCGTACAGAGTCAGGGGCGGTATGATCGCCCGATACAGGCGTAGTTTGAGGTGGGTAGGCATGGTGGACCTAAAAATGGAGTATAGCTGAGTCAGCGCTGCATGCCCTTGTCCGGCTTTGACCCGGATATGAGGTGCGTATGTGAGTCCGCGATCCAGGTGGACGCCAAGGTATTTGGCAGTGGGAACCCAAGGGATTTGCCTCTGCCTCAACCTCAGCGACCAGTCTGGTCGCCTAGCTCGGACCTTAGCCAGGAGAAGTGCAGAGCTCTTCTCGGGGCTAATGGCCATTCTCCACATCTCACTCCAACGGCCAATGGCTCGGAGTTGGCGCTGCAGCGGAGGATGACAATATCGTAAGTTTTTGTTACGTGCCATAATGAGGACGTCGTCAGCATATTGACACGTAACAGTCTGTGGTTCTAGGGGTAGGTCAGACATGTAGGCCGCAAAGAGTATCGGGGACAATACACTGCCCTCCGGGACTCCCGCGGCTATTGGTCTGAGGGATGAAGTCCTTCCTTCCACTCTCACCCTGAAAGTGCGGTTTCTGAGGAAACTACTAATCAGGGCAAGATAGGGAGGAGGTAGGTTGGCCTCCCTGAGTTTGTACAGTAGGCCTTGGTGCCAGGTTGTGGCAAAGGCTTTCTCTACGTCTAGCAGCACCGCGACTGTCTTGAGGTTTTCCTGGAAACCCAGGGCTGTCCTCTCGGCCAGGCGTAGTAGCTGTAGGGTCGTGGAGTGTCCATGACGAAAACCAAACTGGTGATCGGGTAGGAGCTGCCTTTCCTCGAAGAGAGGGGTCAGGCGGGATAGGAGCAACCGCTCAAATACTTTTGAGACGGTTGGGAGAAGACTGATGGATCGGTAGCTAGACGGAAAGACCGGATCCTTGCCGGGCTTCAGAATGCACACCACTCTCGCCTCTTTCCAGCAAGCCGGGAAGTGGCGGAGGTGGAGGCACGCATTGAAGATCCGCGTCAAATGGATAACGGCCCTCTTGGGAAGGTGCTGGAGCATGAGTGCGCTGACACCGTCATGTCCAGGGGATTTGTTAGGTTTCATTTTTCGGATTTCAGTAGCCACCGCCTTTGGGGTGACTATTGGGATATGGATCGCCTCATGGCGCCGCTGTGGCTCCTCATAGAGGTCTTCCACGGCAGCCTCCACGAGGTCAGTGAAGTCTTCGTCCTGGGGGTCCTCCCTCGGCTCAAATTGACTTTCCAAATGATCCGCGAAAGCTGTGGCCTTATCTTGGGGCTCGTAGGCGAGTCTCCCTCGAGTGCCATGCAGCGGATGCTGGTACAGAGTTTTGTCCCTCCTGAGGGACTTGATGATCTTCCAGGGGTGCTTTTCCTGGAGGTCGACATTTCGGAAAGTGTTCTCCCAGGCCACCTTGCGGTGGGCACGGAGCAGCCGCCTTGCCAGGGATTTGAACCGCTGGTAAACTGCTCCTATCCTGGGATGACGGAAACGCTGCCATAGCTTCCGAACAGCTGCCTTGGCTTTTAGCAGCTGCCGGATCTCGTTAGTGATGGTCAGAGGGTTATGTGTGTTGGTGGGTATACGGTGAGTGTGTGTACTCACCGCTAGGCGGACCTGTTGGGAAAAACTCATCGCCGCAGCCTCCAGCGCCTCGACGTCGTCGATGCGTGGACGAGGGTCGATGGTTTGGCTAAGTTTGAGGATGGCTGCATCCCAGTGTACCTCTAGCTCCCAGTCTGAGTTTAACAGAGCTGGCATGGTGACATCGGAATCGACCGTGACAGGGTCATGGTCTGAATCCAATTCATTCACCGCCGAGAGATCCAGATGGAATGGAAAGTTCTTGGTGATCATGATGTCGATGACATCCGGCCTGCCACGAGCCGGATGGAAAGTTGGACCTCTCGGTCCGTGCGCGGCGAGATTTGGGTCTCCGCTTATGAGGCGGTAGAGCCCTCGTCCCCTCTGGTTGCTTGTGCGGCTGTGCCAGAGCCCGTGTTTCGCGTTGAGGTCTCCTGCAATGCAAACCACTGGGTGTAGGTTGAGAAGGGTGGTGTAGTCAGCTTCGAAGAACTGGTTACCAGGTGGATCGTATGCCGCTACCAGCAGGGTGTCCTGTCCGCCGACTGAGAGCCGGATGGCGCAGGCCTCCACGTGCTGCAGGGCAGGGAGAGGAACAGGTGTGTGCGTGATGATGTTTTTCACGAGTATAGCTGTACCGCCACCCCGCCGTCCGTTTCGATCAGTGCGGTGGGTGACGTAACTTGGCAGCGAGAAGTCTGTACCAGCCTTCAGGTGCGTCTCGCAGATCATGAGGATGTCAATCCCGTAGGACTGTACAAACTCCAACATTCCAGGACGCTGATCCCGTACACCGTTTGCGTTCCAAAACGCAGCTCGTAAAGGCCTCCTGACAAGTCGGGGGGCCATTACTCATCGGCGCAGGGGAAAAGTTCCTCGAGTGTTTGGAGGAGGATGGTATGTTTTTCGAGGAAGTCAAGCCTCGGGTCTTCCATTTTCTCCTTGCAATCCCTGAGGATGGGGAGAACTCTCAGGATGAGGTCGCCGAACCACAGGGAAAGCTCCCTGAATTCGTCGACATCCTTCGCAGAGATGGTCCCCCCGAAGGATGCAAGCGCCGCTGCAGGTGCCCTCGCAGATGCATGCGCCCTGTTTGGAGCAGGTTCTGCTGCTGGTGCCGGCGCAGTGGCCGGGCCGGTTGACTCAGCTGGAGCCACCTCCCTGGTGGGAGGGGCTGCGGCCTGTGTGGCAGGCTTGGCTGTCCGACGCGCCTTGCGGCCCTTTCTCGGACGCTGTGGACGTGGTGCCTCCTGTGGAGGTTTTGGTGTAGTGGACTGTGGAGCCGCTTGCTCTGCCACTTGCAGAGTGCGCTCTGCCCTTCCGAGAGCCGCCGCGAACGAGACCCCGGGACGGACAGTTGCCAGTCCCGCATTGCCTCCGCGGCGGTTCTCTATGATCCTTTGCCGCGTCGCACAGCCCTTGTAGGTGCTGACATGATCCTGGCGGCAGTTAGCACAACATTTCTCCTCAGGCGCTTTTTCGCAGTCCTTCAGGAGGTGGGGGCCCGCACACCGCAGACATGCAAGCTTACGCTCGCAGGCCATGCTGGAATGGTGGAACCCCATGCACCTGTAGCACTGCACTGGTCCACCCTGTCCGTGAAAGCGTTCAACTTTCACTACAGTGTGGAACAGCACCCGAACAGCGTCGATGGGCTGAACCGCCTCTCCAGGAACCTTGTCCACTACCACAAGGAAGAGAGGCATTGGTACTCGCACAGAGCCTTCCTCTGTGTGTACTATCTTCCTCAGCTGGGCGACAGCTGAGGCCTTTATACCGTGCTCCTGCTCCAGAGCGAGTTTTACCTCCTCTGGCGGGCACTCGGAATCTAGTCCCCTCAGAACCCGTCTTTCGACGTTGGGCTTCTGGGGGGAGTAGTAGTAAAACTGTATGTTGCTGTCTCTCAGAACTTGCTTAGCAGCCTCGAAATCCTCGGGACTGCTGGTGGAATACCTTACGAGGCTTCCTCTTGGCCTCGAAGGGGTGCTTCAACGTGGCTGCCAGCTTTCGCATAACAGCCACATGGTTCTTAAAGCTATCCGCTACGATAGGCGGAAGCTTGGACCCCCTCTTGTTTAGGGGTTGGGGCGCCTGTACAGGTTGGCCCTGTGGCTTAGGGCCAGAGTTACTCCGCCGTCGCCCTTGGACGACGGTGAAACCCCCCTGGTCGGCGGTGTCATCCTCTGACTCTGAGTCGGGCAGAGGGGGATAATCGGTCTTGGGGACTGGTGCCTCTTGAACCGGTGCAAGGCCCTGAGGAGGTGCCGAAGCTTTCCTCTTCGTGGACCTTGTCTTTGTGGCTGTAGCTGCCACGGGATCTGGTGTTGAGGAAGTCGAGGGTTGTTGCCCATCGTCCGGTGTCAGTCGGGTCGCCGCAGTTGCCCTCCGGCAGTCCGCAGAGGACCGGACCCCCCTGAGGGAGGCGCCTGAACGAGTCATTGACTCAGGGTTTTGGACCATTGGCCCGAAAACCCTTGGCTACGGTCTTGCGGACCCTGCTGTCGCGTAGTCTGTCAAGTCCTTGGTCGGAAAAATAGAAGACAGTAAGAGAGGAGTAAGAAGAAGTCCGCTCTACTGCTGGTTGCTGGCTGCTGCGAGTCGTATCTTGGCTTGCCTGGCTGAGAAGAGGGCCATGCGGCGCTGCTTCTGGTTGCAAGAGGGCAGGCGCTGCTGCGCCCGCAGAAGAAGGCTGTTGCTGCTGCGCACGCTAGGCTGCGCAGAGGAGAAGGCGAGCCGGGCTGCTGCTTCCTTTATGGGCACAGTTCAGAGCACGCGTTTTACATCCACGTGCTCGTGCCCTGAAGAACTGTCGCAAACCCTAGAATGCCGCTCCTGTCGATGGAAGGAGTGTCTTGAAGGACTCGAGACGGTCGATGCCGAGCATTCGAGCCGACGGGGAATGCGGAGAATGCGAATTCGAATGCTCCCAAATGCGAAAAAATTGCAACACCAGGGTTCATATTCTGATAATAAATCTTTTTATGCTGGCATCATATCTGTTGCTATAGGTCCAGAATTCTGAAAATGGATATTTATCAGGTCATTTTTGTTGATCTAGTGCCATGGTCTACTTTAGGGAGCATTTTTTTTAAAGTGTACGTAATTTTTTATGTTAAGTACATATAATGAAGGAACTATATTAGGTGGGATGAACTGGAGGTTCTGTTGGGTAGCTGCTGCCATCTAGTTCAACATGATGTACTGCACGTTCCAGGTTCTTGTCAGATGGCTATACTTAGAGTGTAATAGCGTGTCAGCCAAAAACAAATTAATTTGGATACTTCCAAGGTACTTAGGCAATTTTTATTTTGTTTTAAAATCACAAAATATTACTGTCGCAAGTAGAACATCGTTGGGCCCGAGAAATTGTCAGAAATGCGTACCAGTACAGAAACATTATACAAGAAAATAATCGTGTGTCAACTGTCAGTTAACAGTTAGCAAGAAAAAGTCACTACATATCTCTACGACCATTTGTCAGATCCTCTTTCTAGTACCGGGATAACTGGAAAACAAATTAAAAATTTACAGAAGTAAAATAAAGTATTCGCTAGATATTTGTGTATTCCAACTGCAACATGTTTGAGATCTTCTCGGGAAACAAGCCAGGTGAAAAGACGATTGGAGATCGCCGTTTCGGGAACGCACATTTCTCACATCATTAGGATATTTTAAAAATGTTATTACTATGGATCGGAATTATAGGCACCAAAAATATGTTAAATAGGCACCCAAAATGGCACTAAACTGGACAAAATACGCACTTCAACAGGCGCTACGATTTTGCTAAGTAAACACTTAGAAATACGCATTTTTAGTAAAATAGCTCCCAAATGACAATCATCGCAACGTATGCTGCAACAAGACCGCGCCGTGGCTCAGTGGTTAGACCACTTGGCTCTCACCAAGGCGGCCCGGGTTCGATTCCAGGCGACCGCAAAGTGAGATTTGTGATGGACAACACGGCGCTGGGAGAGTTTTCTCTGGGACTTCCGGTCTCCCCCGCCATCTTATTCCACCGGTGCCATCAATGCCACGGCCTGCGGTGCCGTATTAACCAAAAGCGGGCGTTAAACACTACACTACACACACACACACACACACACACACACACACACACACACACACACACACACACACACACACACACACATGCTGCATCAAAAGCGCTAAACATATACAGAACGGGCGCTCCTTCTCGGGCTCTGACATTTCTCGAGAGAGGGAAGTGGACTGTTGCCACTACTTTAGCGGCAATTTCAAAGAACAATGCGTATTATAAATATTTCACGCATTTGCATATTTCACGAATCAGCATTATTATAATAGCGATAATCATAGGGCTTACGAACACTAAAAATCGGAATTCACGCACGTAAAATATACCAAAGAAAGTTCACCAGCGCAAGCAGCTAAAGCCACGTGACTCACACAAATTTAACCTGGCAACACGGTGTTGGTTTCTGAAGCCACGCCTGTGCTGATTGGCGCTAGCAGACTGTTTTAACTTCCTGACCACAACGGATGTAGAGACTCCCAGTACTGCCAACAGATGCAGTTACTGTGTGTAAAGGTATGAACGAAATATTCGAATGGAGTAGAGCTGTAATAAATATCTTGCATGATAATGAAATTGTTACGCGTATTTCAGTGTTTTGAAGCTAATATAGTCCTATATTTCTATTTTAAAATAATTTTGAGGATATGTTTACAATTGCTCATTACTGTATGTTGATACTATTAACTTTCCTCCTCCACCTCCTGCAATCACAAAACGTCACAGCCGGAGAACCAACGGCCGGACTGTAGACTATTTCTTTACGGGAAATAGTTCTACATTTATTCCAAATTTCATAAATGGCTCTTCAGCAATTTAAAATAACATACTATCGTATAATTAAAAAATATATAAATCAACTTCACTAAGTAAGAACCATAATGTGCAGAAAGGTGGCCTGACTACCCACACTTCTCATTCTTTCCCAAGAAGATTTCGGACATATTCGTCTGGTCTTGTTTTCCTTCTGCAACAATTTCCTCTGAAAGACTGTTTATCACTGCAAGACTCATATGTGACAGAACAAGAAGTAGACTTGACCCCGAAAGACAGAAAATGCTAACATTTTTAAAAAAATCTTACAAACGTGGAGCTTTTTCTTTTAACTGTGTAATGTAATGTTTACAAATAAGAATGCTAATGGTTTTAAACTTTGTTTATTTAATTTTATTGACATCATACTCTTCCCAAAAATTCTATTTTGTATGAAACTAGAATAAGAAATGACGTGATCGAGTATCGTAGAAATATCGTGTGTCGATATCGACAAATACTGTTATCGAAACATTCTTAATTTAGGCTGTGATTTGTTTTTCATTGGAACTTTTAAACCACCAAATAACTAAACCATCTCATGCTTATCAACAAGCACAACCAAGTGTGAACCTTGTTTCCTTCGGTAATCTTTCATCAACACTCATTCCTACTAAAATATTATTCACAGTGAAATTTTTGTTTCAAAAATCGTCACGTTCTACTGAAGTACATTAATTAAAAACACGATTATCTCCTATTATAAGTAAAAAGTACAACACCATTCATTCGTTCATTCATTCAAGCAGCTGGCGACTGACTGAGGGTCAGCACGATGTGTGTCATTCGTGTACCTGTCCTACACGGACTTAACCACTTAATGACAGGAAATGTGGGGTTTTGCAGGGGGGTGGTTTAAGATAATGTAGATGAAAAGAAGGGAGGTAGCCGTAGCTCCTCATGGTTGCCAACTCGGGTGCAACGCTATGTTAGCACCGCTGGTGTGGTAATTTTTAGGAACAGTTTAATTTAGAAAGTCTATTAAATTCAAACAGAAATAATTTTAGGTTGAAATAAGAAATCTATTGTTACCGAGTATACCCGCATGCCATGCGGGGAAGCCGGTAGAGCTTGTAGCGTCTTTCGGTGGTTCTATATTTCCCTAGAGACCTAACCAAGGCGCTCTGATGATTAGGCAAACTCGCGTAGAATTTTGTGGCCCGGCGCCTAATGACATCTTCCACATAGTGGAGAGATAAGGCTTCATGAAGGTATCTGACGGGAAACCTCCAGCAAACAGAATAGATGGCCCTAAGACATCTATTTTGTACACGCTGAATTTGTCGCAGATTGGATCCTGCGGCCATGCCCCAGATCTCACAAGCATAAAGCATAATTGGAAGAATTAAAGCCTGAAAAAGGCGCAACTTAAGGGGTGTCGGAATTCCTGAGCGCATCATGGGGTATAACGAAGCCGAAGCTCCTCACGCCCGATGAGCTACCTCCTGGATGTGACCCCGAAAACTTAGGCCCTTGTCCAGCTTTACACCTAAGTACTTTAGAGAATTTGTCCAATCTATCCTTCTGCCAGAATAGTTAAAGGCGGGGAGGTTGGCGGGAAAGTGACGCTTAGTGAAGAGTATGGCTTGGTTTTTCTCTGGGTTGATAGACAATCGCCAAAGCCTACACCAATCATGAATGAGGCTTAGGTGTCGCTGTATTGGGTTGAAGGTTCTGCGTGCGTTTCTATTTTTGTTGTATAGTAACACGTCGTCCGCATATTGGGCTATGTTGACGTGTTGCTCCGTGGGGAGATCCGCCACATACACGCTAAAGAGTGTAGGGGATAAGACAGAGCCTTCTGGGACGCCTCCTCTGATGGGTCGTCTGGTAGATAGCTTTCCCGCCACAGTAACTGTGAAATGTCTGTGTTTGAGGAATGAGTGTAAAATGTGTGTCATGTGTGCAGGAAGCACCAGGGTGATTAGTTTATGTAGGAGGCCTGCATACCAGGTGGTAGAGAAGGCCTTCTCGACATCCAGAGATACCGCCGCAGTTAATGCCCTTTCCTGGAAACCCAGGGCAGCGGCCTCCACCAGACGGAGCAGCTGCTGTGAAGTCGAGTGCCCAGGACGAAAACCAAACTGATGGGGAGGAATAGCTTGAATGTCCCTCAATAGGGGCGACAAGCGGGCTAAAACAAGCCTCTCGAAAACTTTCGAGAGGACTGACAGGAGGCTAATGGAGCGGTAACTGGCGGGGAGAGCCGGATTTTTACCGGGCTTCAAAATGCAAATCACCCGAGCCTCCCTCAACTGCCGAGGAAAGTGGCCCAGGGCGAGACACACGTTAAAAACCCGAGTAAGAAAAAGAACGGCTTTGAATGGAAGATGGCGGAGCATGATAGGTGTCAACCCATCAGGTCCCGACGCTTTTTTGGGGTTTAGATGCCGGAGTGCGCCCTGGAGCTCACTGGGTCTAATGACAGGTAGTCGGTCTGCATCAGGAAGAAGACGTCGAAGGCAAGTACAACACCAGGGTTCATATTCTGATAATAAATCTTTTTATGCTGGCATCATATCTGTTGCTATAGGTCTAGAATTCTGAAAATGGATATTTATCAGGTCACTTTTGTTGATCTAGTGCCATGGTCTACTTTAGGGAGCATTTTTCTTAAAGTGTACGTAATTATTTATGTTAAGTACATATAATGAAGGAATTATATTAGAGTGGGATGAACTGGAAATCTGTTGGGAAGCTACTGCCATCTAGTACAACATGATGTACTACACATTACCAGTTCCCACCAAATGGCTATACTTGAAGTGTAATAGCGTGTCCGCCAAAAACAAATTAATTTGGATAACTTCAAGGTACTTAGGCAATTTTTATTTCATTTTAGAATAAGAAAATATTGGTGTCACAACTAGAACATAGTAAATCTTGAGAACTTGCCAGGAATGTGGTACCAGTACAGAAACATTATACAAGAAAATAATCGTGTGTCAACTGTCAGTTAACAGTTCCAAAGAGGAAATCACTACATATCTCCTGTCACCTCCTCTTTCTAGTACACTGGATTACTGGAAAACAAATTCAAAATTTAGAGAAATAAAATAAAATAATCGCTAAATATTTGTTATTCCACCTGCAACATGTCCGAGATCTTCTCGGGAAACAAGCCAATATGAAAAGACGATTAGAAATCGACGTTTCAGGAAACGTACATTTCTCCTATCATTAGGATATTTAAAAAATATTATAACTATAGATCGGATATATAGGCACTATAATGTGTGAAATAGGCAGCCAAAATGGCACTAAAACAGGCATTACAATTTTGCTAATCAAACACTTAGAAATACACAATTTTAGTAAAATGGCTCCCAAAATACTCTATAACAAAATGACAATCATCGTAACATATGCTGCAACAAGGCCGCGACGTGGCTCAGTGGTTAGACCACTTGGTTCTCACCAAGGCGGCCCGGGTTCAATCCCAGGCGACCGCAAAGTGAGGTTTGTGGTGGACAACACGGCGCTGGGGCAAGTTTTCTCCGGGACCTCCGGTTTCCCCCGCCATCTCATTCCACCAGTGCTCCATCTTCATCTCATGTACCATCAATGTCACAGCCTGCGGTGGCGTATGTATTAAAAGCGGACGTTAAATACTACACACACACACACACACACACACACACACACACACACACACACACACACACACACACACATACACACAAACACACACACATACACACAAACACACATAAGCTGCAACAAATCCGCTAAAAAGATACAGAACGGCCGCTCGTTCTCCGGCTCTGACATTTCTCGAGAGGAGGAATCGGACTGTTGCCACTTCTTTAGTGTCAATTTCAAGGAACAATGCGTATTTTAAATGTTTCACGTATTTGCATATTTCACGAATCAGCATTATTATAATAACGATAATCAAGGGTTTACGAAGACTAACAATCCGAATTCACGCACGTAAAATATACCAAAGAAAGTTCACCAGCGCAAGAAGCTAAAGCCACGTGGCTCAAACAAATTTAACCTGGCAACATGGATTTCGGTTCGGAAGCCACGCCAGTGCTGATTGGTGCTAGCAGACAGTTTTAACTTCCTGACCACAACACCGGAAGTAGAGACTCCCAGTGCTAACAACAGATGCAGTTAGTGTGTGTGAAAGGTGTGAACGAAATATTCGAATAGAGTAGTGCTGTAATAAATATCTTGCATGATAATGAAATTGTTACGCGTATTTCAGTGTTTTGAAGCTAATATAGTCCTATATTTTCATTTTAAAAATAATTTTGAGGATATGTTTACAATTGCTCATTACTGTATGTTGGTACTATTAACCTTCCCCCTCCACCTCTTGCAGTCGCAAAACGTCAGAGCCGGAGATACAACGGCCGGACTGTAGACTATTTCTCTACGGGAAATTGTTCCACATTTGTTCCAAATTTCATAAATGTCTCTACAGCAAGTTAAAATAACAGATATTGTCGTATAATTAAAATATATACAAATCAACTTCACTAATTAAGTACCATAATGTGCAGAAAGGTGTGGAGTAATTAACTATGACAAGAAACAGAAGCATGGATTTGGGCGGGGGCGGGCCTTAATTATGAAAATAGAAATATCTGAAGCTTTTGTGGGACTTGTTTCAAATTTATAACATTTATTTATGTGCGCGGTCAAGAATGGAATAGTATCAAGTTTCAGCTTTCTAGTTACAATTGCTTCTGAGGAATTAACAGTTTATGTCTAAATTACAGGCGATTTTCAAAATGTCCCACGTATTCTCATTTTAAAAATTAATGCCTGTAGTGTAAGTTTCTTCACCCATTATAAGCTATTAATGACCTGTACCTATTTGAAGTATTTATCTTCTCCATATAAACGAAGGGAAAAAATAATTAATCCTATTTAAGAAATTTTATTTTCCTAATCGCTTTCAGCAAGAAGGTAGCATTATAATCCTTTTCAATACAAATAACAAAAACACAACGAATGTCAATGGGTACACTTAATATGCAGTTGCACTTACGGACATGTTTAGAATTTCATACAGATTAATAGAAAAGAGCATCCTGTGGGACATTTTGAAGTTAGGAAAATGTAGAGCATATGGAATCTGAGAAATATTAGGTTAAAGTTACGCAATAGCAGCTACGATACAGGTGTAGGTTTATTTAAGTAGTCATGCGACTTTTGGTACTGCCGCTAGAAAAAAAAAAACTATATTATTGAAGTATGTCTATATTATTTTAGTTAATTGATGGAAATTTATCATTTCTCCACACAAGCCGTACATAGGCTAAGAATTTTGATGGATAGAGTCAACATGAAAAATTCAATGCCATGGGCAGGATTTGAAACATGGATCTCCTGGTTTCCGTTCAGTCGCTCTTAACCTTCGTGCTCCCATGGCCAACGTGCCGTTCTGGCTTTAAATTCTCCATTTGACTCATATATTTCCCCAGAGGACCACTACGGGCTCTCGCATCCGACATATATCGTTTGTGGCGAATTACTGTTGTAAGTACTTGAGTCCCAGACTTCATCATTTAACTTTTATTATTTTAGTCAATTGATGGAAGTTAATCAAGTTAATCAAGCTGTCCTTAGAGGCATGTTTAGAATTTTATACAGATTAATAGAAAACTGCATTCTGTGGGACATTTTAAAGTTAGGAAAATGTCGAAAATATGGAATCTGAGAAATCTGAGGTTCAAATTACGTAATAGCAGCTACGATATAGGGGTAGGTTTATTTAAATAGTCATGTGATATTTCTGTACTGCCACTAGAAAAAAACTATATTATTGAAGTATGAATATATTAATTTTAAGACAAAAGCTAAATTTGGTATTTTTGTAAGTTTTGCATCATTTGCACACTTAATAAACCGCTTTTTGGATATCCAATGTGCAGCAGGAAGAAATTCTCCGAAAACTTCAAGTTGAAACCAACAAATGCAAAAGCTGTTGTCCCAAATTACAAGCAGAAGAAATTGGCTAAAAAGTCAGTTTTAGGCACTAATAAATGGAGTATGCACAAACGTATGAAGCAGGCATTTATAGGTACCATAAAAACTTGGAAATTAGGCTAATAATTGTAATAAACTTACTTATAACTTAAAAGCCTACGTTTCTGAACAAAGGAATAAAAAGGCAATTAGGGCAAAATCCGCCACCCTAGTTGTAACCACAAGTATATAACTGCATATAGAAAATGTCAACAATGACAAAAGACTACTAATATGCGCGTCACTGGACAAAAGGCTGTTTCAGTAAATCAAATGCCAGGTCAGGAGATGGCGTGAGTGTAGAAAATGAATTAGGTCAAAGAAAGGTAACTACTTAACTTGATTATCAAGCCCAATAGATCTGTGCTCCTTAAGTCAACGGATTTCCATTTT
This sequence comes from Mantis religiosa, assembly GCA_030765055.1. Lineage (NCBI taxonomy): Eukaryota > Metazoa > Arthropoda > Insecta > Mantodea > Mantidae > Mantis > Mantis religiosa. The sequence continues at coordinate 24,821,695 of CM060952.1, forward strand.
AAACCTGCTTTCCAAGAGGAACCATCAAATACCTTCAAACACTGCTAAATCTCTCCCTCAGGAAAATCCTACCCGTTCCCATCCGCATCACAATCTTCTCCCTCCGTCAAGAAATCCGCATCCCGAACATCCCCGAGGCATTGTAAACCAGAGCCTCCTCCATTTGGGCGCGCATTCGTCAGCATAAAAAACCCTTTAATCCATAACATCGCAAAAGCTGAGCCAAAACACCGCAAATATAAACGGGTGAAAATACTGTAAATAAGGACGGCTCGCCAGCCATTACGAGCCCAAAATCCCGCCTCAAGGCTTCACAAACCGCCGGCAGGTGCCGCCACTCCCGGGCTGCCCAAGGAACTGACCGACATGCTGCCGCACAGCAGGACAGCTGAGTGTAAATAGTGTACAAAGTGAAGTGAAGTGTGCGTGAATGAGTGTGTGAGTGCGAGGAACGTACTACGTATGCCCATGAGTGCGTGCGTGAGTGTGTGTGTTATATATGTAAATAAAATCACAAAAAATATAAAATTCAAGCAAAAACTGGAGCACCTAAGAGAAAGCGAACGAACTGATGCTGTTCTCGGTGCGCGCATAAAAGGACGCCGTATGAGCTTTATGTAAAGCCATGACGTCAAAACCAACAAAAACTGAAAAATGTAATATAATGCAAATGTAGAGCCTGTAAGCCGGGTCCATTGTACCGGCAGCAGGTATATCAAACAAAAATAAAAAGCCTAAGCCTAAGCTGAACTGAAATCCAACATCAGGATTAAGCGTGCTCCTTTCGGAGGAAATGACCAAACCCTCTTTAAATCTCCGCTCCCAGTAACTGTTGCATTTTGCTAAGATGGTCGCCTCCCGAAGGTTGGCTCTACGGTCGTTATCAAGACAATGCTCTGACAGTCCAGAATTCTGATACTTTCCCAAGAAGATCTCGAAAATATTCGTCGGAAGGAAAGCTTCAGGTCTTGTTTTCCTTCTACAACAGTTTTTTCTTAAAGTCTGTTTATCACAGCAAGACTCATATGTGACAGAAAAAGAAGTAGACTTGAACCCGAAAGGCAGTAAATGCTAACATTTAAAACAAAACAGTTACAAACCTGGACGTTTTTCTTTTAAATGTGTAATGTAATATTTACAAATAAGAATGCTAATGATTTTAAACTTTGTCCATTTAATTTTATTGACATCATACTCTTCCCAAAAATTCTATTTTGTACTGAAACTAGAAGAAGAAATGACGTGATTGAGTATCGTAGAAACATCGTGTATCGATATCGAGAAATGCTGGTATCGAAAAATTCTTAATTTAGGTTGTGATTTTTCATTGGAAATTTTAAACCACCAAATAACCAGACCAACTCATGCTTATCAACAAGCATAACCAAGTTTGAACCTTGTTACCTTCAGTAATCTTTCACCAACACTGATTCCTACTAAATTATTATTCACGGTGAAATATAGACTAAGTTGTTTAAAAAATCATAACGTTCAACTGAAGCAGATTAATTAATTCACTAGTTAATTAAGTAACAAAGTTCGAATTTGTGTTAGAAAGTTCAAATCCAGGGTTCATATTCTGATAATAAGTATTTTAGTTCGGGATTCTTATCTGTTGCTATAGGTAAGGGACTCTCAAAATGCATATTTATAAGGTCATTTTTGTCATCTCTTGCCATGGTCTGTTTTAAGGAACATTTTTCTTCAACTATACATAATTATTTATGTGAACTACATATAATGAAGGAATTATATTAGAGTGGGATAAACTGGAATATCTGTAGGGGAGCTACTGCCATCTAGTACAAGATGATGTACTGCACGTTCCCAGTCTCCACCAGATGGCTATACTTGAAGTGAAATGGTGATGTCAGCCAAAAACAAATCATGACGGTCGTGTCACTTGGATAGGATCGAGAATCTTTTTGCCTTGAGGATCTTTATTAATATAACAAGATATTTTCAGGCCAAATAACACACATATCTTTAATTTTTATTAAGATTTTCAGAAGTCCTCTTCATTTTGAATGACTTTTGAAAAATTGGTAAACCGTAAGAAATAGAGAAATATCTTTCACCACAATCTATACAAAAATAAATTGTGTAAAGTGAACCACTTCAGAGATATTTCTTAATTTTGTTTAAATATTCCTATCCCTTTACTTTTCTCAATTATGAATACGTGTTACCTATCAACAAAGTGTACGGAGTTACTAATTTCTCACACAGCGGCCACCTGTTATGTTGACATATCCTGTTCATTTCCTGTACGCCAAAATTTAAACGTCAACAAACCCCATGACTAAGCAGTTTCTTTTCCTGTTTCATACCTCTAAAAGATGGTACTTCCCATGGAGTATCCAATGATATTTTGAAGAAAAAAAAAGTTGGCTTACCTGGATTTTTTCCCCTAGATCCTTCAAGTGTAAAATCCAAAATACCTAATTGTTTTCAAAATAAATATGGGGATTAATCTTAAATTTATCAATGGGTGGACAGTATTATATTCATAGGTGCACAAAACTGCGTTTGAGTTAAAAGTATTTAGGACTAATCTCTGTTTACTTTACTTGGTTTTTATGTCGTTACAAAATTCCTGAAGCTGGTTCTAATATACTGGAACGTCTCCTTTACATAGCACAGCTATGTCTTTTGCAAAGTATGCTATTATGTAATATTCATGTTTAAGAATAGAGAAGGTACAATAGCCGTTATTAATATGTTTTTAATTAATGGATATTATTGTCTCTTTCCATTTTGAATGGAATAATATTGTCGTTAGGCATTGCTTCCTGGCGGGCCACGGACTACGCGTGCGCGTGTAGCTTGACGCTTGCCAAGAGAGAGAGAGAGGGGGGGAAAGAGAGAGAGAGTGATGTCTGGAAAATACGTTCCTTCTGTCGTCGTGAAATTCGTGATACTTCGGCAGTTTTCGAGAAATAATCACTCAGGTATAAATAAGTGGCAAGGTGAAAAACCCAATAAGGAGACAGCTAATTCTCATCCAAGATTGGTACAGGCCTTGGCGATTGTCTATCAACCCGGAGAAAAGCCAAGCCATACTTTCTACCAGGTGCCGCTTTCCCGCCAACCTACACGCCTTTGCTTATTCTGGTCGAACGATAGAGTGGACAAATTCACTAACTTACTTGGGGGTAAAGTAGGACATGGGCCTAACTTTCGGGGCTCACCTCCAGGATTTAGCATTTCGCGCATGCGGGGTTTCGGCTTCGTTGCATGCGTTTTGTATGTTACGTAATTCTCCTGCTGCAAAGGACTGTACTAGGATTTTTTCTACGGAAATAAAGAGAATTTTGAATTTCTACAAACTAGACTTTTAATTTTACTAACCCACAAAGTCATATTTATCGCAATGTCTAAGTAGTTAGACCGCTTGGCTCTCACCTAGGCGGCCCGGGTTCGATCCTAGACGATCGCAAAGTAGGATTTGTGGTGGACAACATCACGTTGAGCTGGCTTTCATCCGGGTCCTCCGGTTTCCCCCACCATCATTCCAATTGCTCTATGATTCATCTGTTTATAATCTCAGACGTTGAGCCCACCCCTCAATCCTGATATCTCAGATCAAATGCGTCGGCTCCTTCGCTCTAAGGGAACCCGAGCGACTCCTATCACCAGCAGCATTGGTGAGGAAGGGCTAACATATACACATGTGTGTGCTTTTTTATTTATTTATTACACTGCATGCTCCGTTACATCATAACACTACATGCATTCCTTAAACTTATTACAACTAGTTGTAGTCATTACAATTGTTTCAAGTGTTACAAGTTTTCAATATATGATACAATTTTTTGATTATGCTTTTACATTTTTTTCAAAGTGTATTTTGTGTAAGAATTTTAAAAATTGTTTTTGGTAGTGCTTGATTAGATCACTGTTTACTGCCGGCCACTGTCCACCTCTCATTCTAATGTTTTGTTTAAGTTCTAATCTTTCACTGTTCAGAAGAGGACAATCGTTTGTTTTTGTAGATCAACTTGCATATTGCACTTTCCGCTGTTTTGAATCTGTTGTAGTAGTCCCTGGTCTTGCAATGTAGAGTTAGGATGGCGGTAGTCTATTCGTTGAGTGGGATCCTCGTTTTTAGTCGTTCTTGCACAGAAGGGAAGAACTTTTTGCTAATTCATCCTTTTGGTGTGTTCTCCCATCGGTCTTGCCAACTTCGCAGTCCTTTCTCTTCTTCCTCCTTGATTATGTGTGTCCTGGGTATCTCGCTGTAGATAATCTCCCCGTTGTGTTCCTGTGCAGACTGGTCTGCAAGTTCGTGCTCGCGTGTGCCTTTACCCATTTTATGTGGATGGTCCAGCCGTTGTCCTGCAGATGCTTGATCTTGGCCTTTATTTCTTCCATAGTTTTGCTTCGGATTTGACTGTTCTTAAGAAGGTCTACTGTAATCTGGCTGTACGTGTTCACTACGCCTAATTTATTTCCCACTGTAAGCTCTAAACTGTTATCGGCTATTGCTCGAAGTCCCTCTAGAATTGCTATCTGTTCTGCCTGGTTATTGGTGTGTGTGTGTGTGTGTGTGTGTGTGTGCGCGCGCGCGCGCGTGCGTGAGTGTGTGCGCGTGTGTAAGAAAATGACCTGTGTCAAATTCACTGCCAGTTAACAGTCCTCTATAAGAAGAAATCACTGCGTATCTCAACGAAGATTTGTCACCTGCTCTTAGTAGTACACTGGAGTACTGAAAAAGAAATTCTAAATTTCCAGAAAAAAATCGCTAAATATTTGTGAATTCCACCTGCAACAGTTTCCTCTGATATATCCTTTAGCACAGCAGGACTCATATGTGACAGAAAAAGTAGAAATGGCCCAGAAGGAGTGAAAATGCTAGTATATTTGAACAAAACATACAAACGTGGACCTCTTTGCTTTTAATTATCTAACGTTGTGTTTTAAATTAGTAACACTGAATGTTTTTTTTAAATATTTAAGCATATCATAATTTACAAATGTAATTTTTAAATATAGTTTCATTGACACTGTTTTGTATTGTAATTGTAACATAATATTGTGTGTCTGTGTGTAACTTCAGTGTTCTATTGACTGTTACTGCATTTCATATTTTGTATGCATTAAAAATATACTGTATATTTTATCACGTAGTCTCGAATGGCCATCCTGTTAAACCGACTTTATATAAATTAAAACAAAGTATCGAGGAAATATCGTGTATCGGTGTGGAGAAAACCTGGTATCGGACCATCCTTAATTTAAAATCTGATTTATTTTCCTTTGAAATATTTAAACACAAATTAACTGAACCAACTTATGCTTATCAACAAGCACAACCAAGTTTACACCTTGTTTCTTTCGGTTACCTTTCCTCAACACTGATTCCTACTAAAATAGTATTCACGATGAAATTAATTCTTAATGGTTTCAAAAATTCATAACGTACAACTGAAGCACATTAATTAACAAGAAGGTTCGTATTATGATAATAAATAGTTTAATTCTTACATCATATCTGTTGCAATAGGTCTCGAATTCTGAAAATTGATATTTATCGGGTCAGTTTTCTTAATCTCGTGCCTTGTTCCATATTAAGGAATATTTTTCTTCACCTATTCGTAATTATTTATCTTAACTACATATCAACAAGGAATTATATCAGAGTGGGATGAACTGGAGGATCTGTTGGGAAGCTACTGCCATCTAGTACAACAGGATGTTCGCAGTTCCCACCTGATGGCTATACTTGAAGTGAAATGGCGATGTCTGCCAAAAACAAATCACGACAGTCTTGTCACTTGGATAGGGTTGAACATTTTCTTCCTCTTTTACTGAATAAGATACAGAAGTATAGAGTAAACGTGAAAAATGTATCCAATGCTTTTATTAAGGTGCATTTACACCTACAATCTTGTGATGTATTGTGTTTTTCAACTCCTGAATTAGTATTTAATCACATCAGTGAACCAGTGGCGTTTTCTTTTCTAAAATATAAATTCATTGCGTAAATTGAATATAGTACAGTTGTGCATACATTCTTTGTTAACATATAAATAATGGGGAACTCGTGATCACTTACTTAGGTTGGTTAACTACCCACCCATCAACCGTGCTGTCTTCATTTTAATATTGTGAATTTCTGGGTTCGTGAAATTAAAAGTCCAAATTACAAACACCAAAAATTAGTTTTTATTTTCGTAGAAACACACTCTAGTCAACCTGATATGAGCAGAATTACGTCACATACACAATACAACTTGCAAGGTCATCGACCACCAACAAAGTTCACACAGCTGTTAGCGCACACGAGTTCAATTAAGAACTGTCCGCTTGACGAGCTGCGGCTTCCTTATTTATAGCTTACTCACTATTCCGGAATGTCAGCAAACAATCAAGACGGCAATAGAAGAAAAACGAACTCTCCAGAAAACCGTCTCTTTCCCCCCACCGTTTTGGCGAGCATTTATCTCCGCACTGCCCTGCCCATCTCTTTGAACACATCGGCTGCGCCGCATCGTCTCAACAATGCGTTTGTGACAATATTTTGAGTGGTAAAGCAAGGATGTTCTCTACAGTATAGGATTTGTGGGATTTTCGAACGTTCTTTGAAGTCGTACTTAATTCATACGACGGGTTATCGTTGCCTCCGGAAGTTCTAGTCATCATGCGACATAGATTCGCTTCTGCTAGTTTAAGTAGCAAAAGCAGGTTTCCAAATTGAACAACTGTATATATGACCATTTATATTGTAGTGGAAGTGTATGATCGTTCTTTGAGAATTTGGCATTTATTTGTTGAATTCTATTTTGATATTTAGTCGGTGTCAGTTATCTGCAAGCTCCACGTCAAGTGAAGGTTCCAAGGAAAAAACCAGGCAAGCCAATTGTTTTAAGAAAGCCGGAAAAGGTATTAAAGGTATTAAAACACAACTAGTGATTATCAAACAAAACACTTCTTTCAAACGTAGTGTAATATTAAAGCGTCATATGTAGTGAATCAAATAAAGTGGTATTCCCTTCCGTTAAGTCAATAACATTGCATCAAAAAAAAGTTAATTCTGATAGCATTTCTTTTTTCAGGAAAAAAATAACAGGCAATTAATCTGAAACAGAGAGCAAACCAGGAAGTTCAGCCACCACAGATTTTGTTTGCAATCACAATAATTTTTATAATATTGTTGAAGAATTATTTCATCATCAACATCATCATCATTACTACATTTATCTCAGAGATTATATGGTCATGCTCCAATTCCTTGAAAAAGTTGACTGCTAGTTCACCACAGAGCATCACGAGGCTCATTATATCCTGGTACTTAGCCTCCGATATGTGTAGAAGGCTTGAGGAAAATGCAGAAATTTGTTACGTATATTGCATAACATAAGAAGTGTTATCAGAAAAGTTTAAGGGTAGGGTAATGTATTTACTACAATTACCAGAATAAGCCAAAGAAGGCCGCTCAAGTTCTTCTGGCCACCGTGTTGAAGCAACTTTCTCACGCTTTCTTATAATACCTGATACCATGACTCCATTAGAGGTAGTTCTCCAGTTAAACAGACGTGGTTGGTTGGATGAGGCGCAAATTTCCTTGACAAGCTGGATCTTTAACATGGACATTTCGTCACATAGTTATGATCTAAAAGTCTTTTCCAGTCATACACCATTTCCTTACAGACATTCGCACAAATGATAGGTGAAGGTTTGGTACTTGAATTTGTAATCACGCTTATGAACTCCTCTGAGCGTTTCTATTCTTTACTTCAAATTACAAAGACAAACAATCTTATCACATTCCATGTAGGAATGGCAGTCTCATGTTCAACGTAAAACAAATTTAAAACTTGAAGAACATCGTGCAAGGTTTTGCATCAATTCCCACAACCTGAAGTACTTAAAAATTGTTATCTCAAAATAAAGTCTACATTAAAACCCGCAACCCATCCTAAAATAAACACCCTACCTGCGCAGCAAAAACCTTCTGGCTTTATACAGTCAAACAGCACTTCGGTCGGCGGTCGATTGGTCGGTCGGAAGAGTTAGTTGATGTTCTGTTGTTAATTGAGTGTGCAGCTGTGTGGACGTGTGATAGACGACCTTGAAAGTTGCTTTTGTGTAATGTTTCCCAATTGTACTGCTGACAGGGCTACACAAAGTGTGAGTTTTACTTGTAATATAGAGCCTTTTGAATTTCTGCAAACTAGACCTTTAATTTTGCGAACCTACAAAGTCATAATATTTTTTAAGAATTGTGTTGTATATTTGCTAGAAGTAGTAATGTACTCATGGGAAGATTAGCTAGGAATGGTTGTACTTACAATAATATTGTATCTTTTAATTTTATTCTTGTTTCAGGACTCTATAGCGTTTTTTTTTTAATTAAAACCTGTTTACAGAAAAATTTGAACACAAGTATTTCTAATGATTGTTTTATCACTTCACTAATATATTTCTAGTTTTTAACTATAACCGTAAGTGTCATTTTATTTTACTAAGTGCAAGACCATGTGTGCCAACTTTTAATGGTGGAGATAGATCAGCTTGCTTCCTTGATTGCTTGTTTTTCACAAAGAATACAATTTTCGTTATTCAGAGTCCGGATTTGGTTATCCGAGCCATGTAATGATATGGTTCAATGTCTGCTCTTGTAATTTTTTTATGCGGAGCACAACGGGTTCACATCCAGAACTTTTTGATTTGGATTTTAATGTAAAGAAGTAAATGTATATAAGATCATATATTCACTAAAAGAAGTCAGTTTATTTGATCGTTGTCACTAGCGAAGTTTCCTACATACTGGATATTCCTATTTAGGTTAGAAACAATTATGTCGAAGTCTTTTGCTCACTTGATGCCGTTTTTGCATCAATCATCGAGTTGATACTGGAATTGTGGAGGTTCCAGTTAAAAGAGTGATCTGTTAAAGTGCCTTTTACTACATCCCCAAATTTCCTGTCCCTACTTCATTTCCATTATCATTTCATATCATCTGATCTGATGGTCTCAGTGTAGAAGTGTCGGCGGGAGTCTCGGTGGTGCGTGCCAGGATAATATACCACTTTCTCCTCTGGTAGGTTGGTTGCCAGCCTCCGAATGGACTTCTAGGACCGTAGTCGAAGCAAAGCACAGTACGGGGGAATGTCCGTTGTCCTGGCCTACTGGGGAAGGTTGCCATGTAAGTAAACTGTAGTGACCCTGCCCCCTGCACTGCAGTAGCCCCTTGGGGCGGCCGTCATCTGTCTCCTCTCACCTTATCCTTCCTCTCGGGAATGCTCCACTTGGGGCATAAGGTACAATAGACCAAGACTGGTCGCAGTCCCGAATCCCATCCAAAATGTATTTCATAGATTATATATATGAGGCATGTTTTTTTAAGTCAGCACAGTTTTGGAATTAAAAGAAGACGTGCACAGATATCGCAATAATTTTATTTTTACATGAAAGACTCTAGCTTACTCTATTTTTCTACATAATTTCCGTGAAAATTGAGGTACTTGTCATAACATGGCACCACTTTTTGAATACCCTCCTCATAAAATTCTGCCGCCTGACGGTTAACCAGTATCACAACTGTTTTCACTTCGTTATCGTCTTGAAGACGCTGACCACCCAGATGTTTCTTCAAGTGCAGGAACAAATGGTAATCCCTGGGCGCCAGATCAGAGCTGTATTTAGGATGATCTAGAGTTTCCAATTGGAAAGATTTGATGAGATCTTTGGTCCGATTAGCCACATGTGGACGGGCATTGTCATGCAGCAAAACGATACCCTTAATCAACTTGCCACGTCTTTTGTTCTGGATTGCACGGCGCAGATTGCTCAATGTCTCACAATAAGGTGCTGCATTGATTGTCTCATTCCGAGGCAGAAACTCCACTAGCAATTCTCCTTTTCTGTCACAAAAAAACTGTGCACATGATTTTCCGAGCAGAAAATGCTGCTTAAACTTCACTTTTGCGAGTGATGATGAATGTCGCCATCCCATGGATTGTAGTTTCGATTCTGGTGTGACATTGGCCACCCATGTTTCGTCACCAGTAACAATTTGGTCTAAAAAATCTTCACCTTCATTGTGGTACCGCTCAAGGAAAGTTAATGCACTGCCTAAACGTTGGGTTTTGTGCAAATCCGTCAACATTTTCGGAAACCAACGTGAACACATTTTCCGGTAGTTCAAGTTCTCGGTCACAATGCGATACAAAACACTACGAGAATATTGAGTATAATAGTCGCACAATGATGAAATTGCAAAGCGTTTGTTATCTCTCACCTTTTTGTCCACTTTCTGCACCAAATCTTCAGTAACGACCGAAGGACGCCCACTCCGTTCTTCATCATGCACTTTGTGCGGCCATCTTTAAGTGTTCTCACCCATTTCCTTACCATTACATCCCTCACAATGTTTTGTCCGTAAACTTCACAGATCTCACGATGAATATCGATCGGTTTTACGCCTTTAGCACTAAGAAATCGTATAACACCACATACTTTACAATCGCCGGGACTCACGATTGTCGGAGGCATCTTAAACACTCAGTAACCAACGTATACAATGAAGAATCAGACTGTAATGGCGACAGTGCGTAGACAAGAGATGTAGGTAAGGAGCGCGCATTTGCGGAACGCCAACCGTAGCGTTGCGGCGGCGGAATCGCAAAACGGTACTGACTTAAAAAACATGCCTCGTATTTATTATATGTTATGTATATTTTCACTATGTATTGTTTGTTAATGGCAGCCCGCCCGTATGGGAACCCCGAGAGAGAGAGGAGAGAGAGAGAAGTAGGGATAGATAAAGTTAGAAAGTGCCCGAAAACACGCCCACGCGAGTGCTAGTGCTTGGCGCTTACCCAGAGAGGGTCAGGCGCGGGTACAGAAAGAGACAAGAAATATGTCTGGATAGATCTTACCTTCTCCCGCCGCCTCGTGAAAGGCTTTAAAGCGTTGAGAAGTTTCTAGAAGGAATGGTTGAGATAGCTATAAAAGGAGCCGTGGCTAGCCAGTCGAGTCAGTTGTAATTGGACTTGTGAATTGAGTGTGAACGTGTGGCAGACGACCTTGAAGGTTGCGTTTGTGTATGTTACGTAATTCTACTGCTGCAATGGACCGTACTAGGAGTCTTTCTATGGAAATAAAGAACATTTTGAATTTCTGCAAACTAGACTTTTAATTTGCCTTACTCACAAAGTCATGGCTGCCATGGCTGCCATGGCTGAGTAGTTATACTGCTTGGCTCTCACCTACGCGGCCCGTGCTCGAGCCTAGACTGTCGCAAAGTGGGATTTGTGGTGCACAACATGACGCTGAGGTGGGTTTCATCCGGTTCCTCCGGTTTCCTCAACCATCATTCCACCAATTGCTCCATAATTCATCTATTGATCATCTCAAACGTTGGGTCGACCCCTCAACCTTGATATCTCAGATCAAATGCGTCGGCTTCCTCGCTCTGAGGGACCCCGAGCGACTCCTATGACCAGCATTGGTGAGGAAGGAAATGTAAGAAAATAATCAGTGTCAGATTCACTGCCATTTGCCAGTCCCCAAGAAGATATCACTGTACACCTCAAAGACGATTTGTCACCTCTTCCTAGTGCACTGGATTACTGGAAAAGAAATTCTAAATTTTCAGAACTAAAGATAAAAAAATCCACTAAAAGTTTTTGTACTCCAAAACGTACAAACCAGGATGTTTTTCCTTTTAATTATCTATAACACTGAAGGTTTTGTACCATTAACATTACAGCTTGTTTGTCCGCCTCGGTAGCGTAGTTGGTAGCATGTCTGCCTCACGTTCAAAAGGTTCCGAGTTCGAGTCTCGGCCATGGTGAGTTTCCTGAATAAGGTTTTCCCTCATACTAAAAGACGAACGTCGGTTAACTAAGCTCCATGGACTCTGTGCCCATTTGAACATCATTTCACCCACCCCATTCATCGTCCGATATGACTTAAAGAGTTAATGGATTAAATTGCAAAAACATTACTCGGTTTTCTCAACCTTCTACTTTGTGTACCAAACCGACTCATGCTTATCAAAAAGCACAATCATGTTTCAACCTTGTTTTCTTCAACACTGATTCCTAAACATTAGTCACAATGAAATTTTGACTAAAGTTGTTATGAAAAATCGGAACGCTGTTCTCAAGGATATTAATTAACATAACCTTGTTGCTAAGAAAGGTAATTAGTAACTGCAACTCCAGGGTTCGTACTCTAATAATAAGTAGTTTAATTGCGGTATCATATCTGTTGCTATAGATCCCGGATTCTGAAAATGGTTATTTATCAGGGAAATTTTTGTGCAGCTCGTGACACTTTCTATTTTAAGTAGTTTTCTTCAACCATGCATTATTATCTTAACTACATATCGTGAAAGAATTATATTAGAGTGGAAAAGAACTGGATGATCTTTTGGGAAGCTGCTGCCATCTAGTACAACATGATGTACTGCACATTCCCAGTTTCCACCAGATGGCTGTACGTGTAGAGTAATAGCGATGTCTGCCAAATTTAATTAATGACACTGGTGTCACTTGGATAGGATTGACCATTTTCCTTTATTTCATTAAATAAGTTACAGAACTGGAGAATACATGTTAAAAAATATCTTCCGCACTTCGATTAAGTTGAATTTACACTTACAATGTTATGATGTTTTGTGTTATGGACTCCTGAATTAGTATTTAATCACATTAGTGAAACAATGCCATATTCTTTTCTAAAACTTGATTTAATGACCTTAATTTAATGTAATACATTTTTGCTTACATTCCTTGTTAGCAAATAAATAATGAGGAACTTGTGATTATGGAAATAGCATTAATAACTTAACTACATTTCCTGAAAGAATTATATTACAGTGGAAGAGAACTGGAGGATCTTTAATTAATTACACTCGTGTCACTTGGATATGATTGACCATTTTCCTTTCTTTCATTAAATAATTTACAGAACTGGAGAATAAATGTTAAAAAATATCTTCCGCGCTCTTATTAAGTTGAATTTACATTTACAATGTTGTGATGTATTGTGTTTTTAACTCCTGAATTAGTCTTTAATCACATCAGTGAAACAATGCCGTATAAATTTCTAAAATATGAAAATTAGTTGTATACATTTAATTTAATACATTTGTGCATACATTTCTTGTTAGCAAATAAATAATGTGGAACTTTGATTATGGAATTAAGATGGTTAACCACCTTCCCACCAACCTTGCTGTTTTCATTTTGTTATTGTCGCGAAGACGTTATCTACGATAGCGTGGCTTGTGTACAAAGAGCCGGCAAATAAAAATTACTGAGATAAAGGACTTGCCGGCATAGATTAAGTTACGCTTCTGGAAGGTGATAGAATATTCGGTTTCTTTATTGTGCTGGAACAGTCTCGAATTTATCAATGAGGTACAGAAGAAGCCGACGACTGGCCAAGAGTAAGTCGTGAACAAATGTTGTGTAACCTAAGTGTTGTAAACAGGTGTTATCAGAACTCTGTTTGTTATTGTCATCGACCTTGGAAGACTGTGATGTAATGTTGTTACGTGAGAAATGAACAGTGTATTTCTACGGAAATAAAGAATATTTGGAATATCTGCAACTCAGGCTTTTAGTTCTACGAACCCACAAAGTCAGAATATTTTGAGTGGTAAAGCAGGTCTGATCATTGAAACAGATGATCTTGGTGATTTCCGAATGCTCTTTGAAGTCGTATGTAATGATATCGTTAGCTCCGGAAGTTCTAAGTCCTCATGCGACTTAGATTTGCTTCTGCTAGTTTGAGTACCAAAAGCAAGTTTCCAATTAGGACAGCCATATTTACAAATTGAACATATATCTATATGACTATTTATACTGTAGTGGAAGTGTATGATATTTCTTTGAGAATATGGTTTATTTGTTGAATTCTATTTTGGTAGTTAGTCGATGTCAGTTATCTGCAAGTTCCACGTCAAGTGTACATCCAAGGTTTCAGGCCTCACGTCCAAGAGGTCCCGACTTCGAATCTCGGTCAGGGTGAGTTACCTAGATAAGGTTTTTCCGGGGTTTCTCTTATCCTTCAAGACGAATGTCGGGTAACTTTAAGCTCCATGGACCCTGGACTCATTTGAGCATCATTTCACCCAATTCATTCACCATCCCATATAATTTAACGTTGGGGCGGAGGTAAATTTAAAAAAAAAAAAAAATCCAAGTTTTCAGATATCATTATGTAGATTGATCCTAAATTTATCTATGGGTAGATAGTATTATACTTAAATTAAATGTATTCATGACTATCCTCTGATTACTGTACTTGGTTTTTATGCAATTACACCTGAAGCTGGTTCTTATATGTTAGAATGTCTACGTTACATAGCACAGCTATATCTCCTGCAAACTCTGCTATTATAAAATATTCATGTTTAGATATAGAGAAGGTGAAATAGCTACTTCAAAAAGTTTTGGAATCATGGATATTCTGGCCTCTTTCGATTTTTTAATGGAATAATATTTTCGGGAGGCATTGTTTCGCGGCTGCTCTCTGTCAGCACGTGGGCACGGAGCTGGACTCCTTCCTAGAGAGAGAGAGAGAGAGAGAGAGAGAGAGAGAGAGAGAGAGAGAGAGAGAGAGAGAGAGAGAGAGAGAGAGAGAGAGAGAGAGAGAGAGAGAGAGTGAAACAGCGAGAGAAATGGACAGAGTCATATCTGGATAATTCTTTCCGTTTCTCGCTGTCGTGAAAGACCATGAAACTTAGGAAGCTTTCGAGAAACAATGGCGTGGTTATAAATAATAGCCAAGGCGAAAGAAGAGTTATCTGTTAGGTCATTGGGAGATTATGGTCACACTAGACGGCATTCCAGGCTGCTCCGAGGACGCCACATGGCTTGCGGGCACCCGACATAACCCAGCAGTTAGTCCTAACAGCAGCTATAGCTAAGCTCCACATAATTCTTCTAAGCTGTTTGGCATTAAAATGTTCAACGTCAAACAAATCTAAAATTAGAACACCAAGGTGCAAGGTTTTGCACCCATTCCCATAACCTGAGTTACATAAAAATTGTTACCTCGAAATAAATTCTACCTACAAGCCAACAACTCATCGTACAACATCCCTAAAAGAAAACTTATCGGATGGGCGCGCAGCAAAAACCTTCTGGCTTTATACAGCCAACCAGCACTTCGGTCGGTCGGAAGAGTTATTTGATGTTCTGTTGTTAATTCAGTGTGCAGCTGTGTAGACGTGTGACAGACGACCTTGAAGGTTGCTTTTGTGTATTGTGGCGATATACTTCTCCAGCTTAATCAGCCACACGTTTGGGCGAAATATGTAGCGGCATTTCTTCGCTACAAGCACAATTCTTTCCCATGTCGTAAGTTTGTACGGCTCAGTTTCTTCAGGTCACTGAATGTATCGACTATATTGAATTTGATTAAGTAAGAGTCATGAGATCTGTTTCAGGCGTAGAATTTTGGTGACAGAAATAAAATTTTTTATGACTCCAATTTCTTAGTCTGTTATTTAATTGCATAATCTGGATTACAATTTACTCGAACTTTCTTTCTTAATCCATCACTTTAGGTTACTTCCAACACATCGATAAATCCTTATTTTCAAGTTAATATATATAATTTCAGATAATTACATAAAATTCGTTATTTTTGAACGTCCACTCATCACTATTACGAATACCCAATAACTCTTTCTGAAGGTTATCAATTTTCCGTCACAAAACTTTTATATTCACCGCAACAACGTCACGAAACAAGACTAAAGAACATTTATCTACCTCAAGATTATTGATTTTTTGTAACTATCGTTACTCCTCTATTACTTTTGTGATTGGCCGATGTCTGCAATGTCATCACAATACGTAATACAATTATTACGGCCATTCACAAAATTACACAAATATATTTTTTATACTGTCATTACATGGCCTAGTAAGTCATATCAGAAAACAATATTCATATGAAAGTTCTAAGTAAGACACATCGCTACAGTATGTTACGTAATTGTACTGCTGACAGTGCTGTGCAAAGTATGTTTTTATTTGTAATAAAGAGCCTTTTGTACTTCTGAAAACTAGACTTTTAATTCTGCGAACCTACAAAGTCATATTTTAAGAGTTGTGCTGTATATTTGCTAGAAGTAGTAATGTCTTACTGGGAAGATTAGCTAGGAATGGTTGTACTTAAAATAATATTGTTATCTTGGAATTTTATTCTTCGATGAGCACATTATAGTGTCTTTTTTATTAGAACCGGTTTACAGAAAAATTTGAGCATAGGTACTTGTAATGATCCTGAAATGGTAGAGCCAGACTGAAAAATTCAATGCCATAGCCGGGATTTGAACCACTGATCTTCTGGTCTCCGTCCAGCAGCTCTAAACCATTGAGGTACTATGGTCAACGTGAAGTCCATACAACTACACGTTGGAGGTTTTCCCTTATCCTGAAAGATGAATGTCTGGTAACTCTGAGCTCTATGTACTCTGTACTCATTTGAACATCATTACATTCATCGTCCGATATGACTTAACGTTGGAGGTTTTCCCTTATCCTGAAAGATGAATGTCTGGTAACTCTAAGCTCTATGTACCCTGTACTCATTTGAACATCATTACATTCATCGTCCGATATGACTTAACGTTGGAGGTTTTCCCTTATCCTGAAAGATGAATGTCTGGTAACTCTAAACTCTATGTACCCTGTACTCATTTGAACATAATTTCATTCATCGTCTGATATGACTTAACGTTGGAGGTTTTCGCTTATCCTGAAAGATGAGTGTCCGGTAACTCTAAGCACTATGTACCCTGTACTCATTTGAACATCATTACATTCAGCGTCCGATACGACTACACGTTGGAGGTTTTCTCTTATCCTCAAAGATGAATTTCTTGACACTCACCGTGTGAGTGTTGTATCCAGTTCGGGCCTCTAATTTGCAGGTGGACCTTTTTAAAGTTATAAGGTGTTGATATACTGGAAAGACGCACGGAGGTACCGTTCTTCCTTGGTCATTACTTTAATTGTTCCCAGACTACTCTTTACTTTGTTGCATCTTACCATTTTAATTTTTATGAAAGGTTTCAGAAGTCCTCTTTATTCAGAATGACGGTTGCATAACTGGTACACCGTAAGAAATAGAGAAAATCATTCCCCACAATAAATCCAGATCTTTTTAAATACACAATTTTATACAAAAATAATTTGTGTAAAGTGAAGCACTTCAGAGATATTTCTTAATTTTGTTTAAATGTTCCTATCTTTTACTTTTCTCAGTTATAAATACGTGTTATCTATCAGCAAAGTGTACAGAATTGTGAATTTATTACATAGCGGCCAGCTGTTACATTATTTTTCTTTTGTTTAAAGGATACTGAAACGTCATATTCTCTTTTTCCCTAAAAGGAAATGTATAAAATGTCATTTATAATAATTTTTGTTGTTATTATTATGAAGAATATAATGTAAGAATAGACTGTACAAGGATAAGCATGGGAAGTAATAGAATTCATTACATACATTTGTTCCATTGCTTTGATCATGCAAGAGAACTGAATTTGATACCCAGTTTCAATAAGAGTTACATCGTCTTTCCTGAAGGTTCTATTTTTCCCTCTTTTTTAATATTGTCGGAAATTAAATTTTAGTCATTCCATAGCGATCAGCTCTTAAAGATTTGGTTATACTTTAAGCTCCCTGTAATGTAATATTCCCAATTTACGAGAACCTATATGGAAATTTAATATAATACATTTATATCTAAAATGTTTATCTGAATCACCATTAGTGATAGAATGGGACAATCAAATAATGTGAATATAAGATAGGGATGGATCTCGATACTCGCGATACTTCCATGGTAGCGATATAGAACGATACTTAAGAAATTTCGCTCGATACATTTTGGATCATTCAATGGTAATTCTGTAATTTTTATTGTATTTTAAAATCACAAAATATAATTGCCGTAAGTAAAAAATTTCAAAGGAAGGAATGTACGTGGTCCTGTGCAGAAACATTATACAAGAAAATAATCGTGTGTCAACTTTTTGTTAGGAGTTGCCAAGAAGAAATCACTACATATCTCAACGACGTATTCGTCACCTCCTCTTTCTAGTGTACTGGATTACTGGAAAACAAATTCAACATTTCCAGAATTAAAAGAAATGGCTAAATATTTGTGCATTCCACCTGCAACATGTTCATGAACTTCTCGGGTAACAAGCCAGGTGGGAAGACGATTAGAAATGGACGTTTCAGGAACGTACATTTCTCCCATCATCAGGATATTTAAAAAAAAGTTGTAACTAGTGATCGGATTTATAGGCACTAAAATGGGCAAAATAGGCACTTAAATAGGCACTAACATTTGCTAAGTAAACACTTAAAATACACATTCAGTAAAATGGCTCCCAACATGCACTATAAACACACGATAACAAAATGATAATCTCAACATATGCTGCAAAATGTCCGCTAAACACAGACTATTTCTCTATTATGTGTTTCAAATGGGAAAGGTTCTGGAATCCAGCTAATCAGATGCTGTATCTCACTCAGCGTTGCCAGCTTGTAACCCCACTACTTTTATATTTCCCTCTCTCACTCATTTCCCTCACACTCATACAACATACAGGTCTTCTAGGCGCAGACGTAAAGGTAACCGAATTATATTTTACACACTTTTATAATGTTGCAGTTGCCAAAATCAAAATTGGAAAAAGTATTTTAGCAAATTATATATATATTTTTAAATACTATAACTATAATTATAGTTTATGAATTACCTGCTTTTCTAATCCAAATGCTGGACACACTTGTTCTACCTACACCACACGCTTCAGCAGTAAGCCGTTGAGCATTTTTGAAATCGAGCTGATTTCTATATTCCTCATTGCCCAATATTTCGAAGAACGTGTACACCTTAAAAACAATACTTCGAGCCTGACTTCGCAATAGTTGTCTTTTTGACTCGCCACTAAATTAACCGTAAGAAGCCATTGCACTATTTAACACTTACTCTACTGTTGTGTAAAAACAACTGAATGATGTTGATCTGAACTCTCCAGAGTAAATAAACACTTTTATCCAACATTCATTTATACACATATGCAAACAGCATTCCACAGGCTAACAGGAAATTAAGTGTTTACCCTTTCTCGAATTTAACAGCTTGATTTATTCACAGTAATTCTTTTATCACGTCATGTCAGTAGTTTAAATTTTTGTCCTGAGTATTGAAAAGTAAATATATATACATACACACCAGACACTTTGAACTCTCTGGAGTAAATAGAGATTACGAACCATTCATAAACAAAGATAATGTGACTAGACACGTTCTGCCAGGGCAGCAGGAAATTTATTGTTTCCTCTCGCTCGAATTTGATAATTGAAAGTAATTCTTTTATCACTCATGTCAAACATTTACGTTTCAGTTCTGAGTAACTACAAATATACCTACACGCATACATGCCAACCAAAAACGATATTCCTACAGTGCTTACGTCGCGATTTATTTTTATAATACAGGTAATAGTGCTTTATCTATTTGTATTAGAAAAACTATTTGAGTTAAAATTACGGGATTTTCATGGTTATGTTAGATACATTACTCTACCTTCCGCATGTATCAGTTTTGGCGAAATCTGAACTTTTATTTTAAGCGAATAGTATTTCATACAGATTAATTATGTTGGCGCCTCTCACACACCACTAAGCGGAAATGCAATACGTCAACACCGCCGAACTCCCATTGATTGCCTGCCTAGTAGCGCTCTAGGACAAACACCTTCCCATTTGAAACAGATAATAGGGGAAATAGTTCTACATTTATTCCAAATTTCATGAATGGCTCTACAGCAAGTTAAAATAACAGATACTGTCGTATAATTAAAATACATATAAATCCACTTCAATAAGTAAGAAACATAATGTGCAGAAAGGTGTGGAGTAATTAACTATGTCCAAAAACAAAAACATTGATTTTTGGGATGAAAATTGAAATATCTGAAGCTTTAGTGAGATTTGTTTCAAATTTATAGCATTTACTTTTGTGATGATCAAGAACGGAATAATATCAAGTTTCAGCTTTCTAGTTACAATAGTTTCTGAGGAATTAACAGTTTATGTCTAAATTACTGGCGATTTTCAAAATGTCCCACGTATTCTAATTTTTAAATTTAATGCTTGGGATATAATTTTCTGCACCCATTTTAAACTATTAATGACCTGTACCTATGTGAAATATTTATTTTCGCCATATCAACGAAGGGGAAAAAATAATCATACCTATTTAACCTTCTTTATTTTCCTAAGCGTATTAAGTAAGAAGTAATCATTATAATCCATTTCAATACAAATAACAAAAACACTACAAATGTAAATGGGTACACTTAATATGCAGTTGCACTTAGAGGCATGTTTAGAATTTCATAGAGATTAATAGAAAACTGGATCCTGTGGGACATTTTGAAGTTAGGAAAATGTCGAAAATATGTAATCTGAGAACTCCGAGGTCCAAATTACGTAATAGCAGCTACGATACAGGGGTAGGTTTATTTAAATAGTATGTGACTTTTCTGTACTGCCGCTAGAAAAAAAACTATATTTTTTAAGTATGAATATATTAATTTTAAGACAAAAAAACTCAATTTGGGATTGTTGTAAGTTATGGGTCAATTTGCACAGATGTGTCTACTTAATAAACCCCTTTTTGGATATCCAATGTGCGGCAGTAAGAAATTTCCCTTCCCCGAAAACTTCACGTTGAAACCAACAAATGCACAAGCTGTTCTCACAAATTACAAGCAGAAGAAATTGGCTAAAAAGGCAGTTTTAGGCACTAATAAGCAGAATAGGCACTAACCTACGAAATAGGCATTTATAGGTACTATAAGACTAAGAAATTAGACTAATAATTGTAGAAAACGTGCTTATAACTTAAAAGCCTACGTTTCTGAACAAAGGAATAAAATAGGCAAATAGGGCAAAACCCACCCTCTAGTTATAACAACAAATGTATAACTGCATATAAAAGTGTCAACAATGACAAAACCCTACTAATACGCGCATCACTGAACAAAATGCTGTTTCAGTAAATTAAATGTCAGGTCAGGAGGTTGCGTGAGTGTTGAAAATTAAAATTATGTCAAAGAAACGTAACTACTGAACTTAATGATCAAGCTGAACAGATCTCTGCTCCTTAAGTCAACGGATTTCCATTTTTAAGGCTCCTTTCCAAGAGGAGCTTAAAAGAAAACCGGCATCAGGAATAAGCGTCCTCTTTTCGGAGTAAATGACCAAATCCTGCTTAACTCTCCACTCCCAGTAACTGTTGCATTTTGCCAAGTAGGTCGTCTCCCGAAAGTTGGCTCTATGGTCGTTATCAAAACAATGCTCTGAGAGTCCACACTTCTCATTCCTTCTCAAGATGATTTCGGGCATATTCGTCGCTAGGAATGCTTCAGGTCTTGTCTTCCTTCTGCAACAGTTTTCTCAGAATGACTATTTAGCACTGCAAAACTCATAAGTGACACAAAAATAAGTAGACTTGACCCCGAAAGAGTGAAAATACTAATATTGTTTAACAAAACGTACGAACGTGGAACATTATCTTTTAAATGTCTAATGTAATATTTACAAATAAGAATGCTAATGGTTTTAAATTTTCTCTATTTAATTTTATTGACATCATACTCTTCCCCGAAATTCTATTTTGTATTGAAACTAGAAGACAAAATGACGTGATCTACTATCGTGGAAATATCGTGTACCGGTATCGAGAAATACTGGTATCGATACATCCCTAATTTAGGCTCTGATATGTTTTTCCTTTGGAACATTTATACCCGATTTCACCAACAGATGTTAAAATCGACGTTAACAAATATAACGTAACAATTGTCACAGCGCTAAAACTAATATTAAATTTCGTGCATTTCACCAACCTGTTTTCTGAAAATATTAACAAACCTCTGTTAACGCCAAGAAACGTGTAAATATCACAGCTATAGAAGGCTATGGGTGAGCTGCGACGCGCTTTTGTTTTCATTTTCTTCTGCACAAATAGCGGATGAACAAAATCATAAATAAAGCCGTGAGACATATTTCTCATCGACGGAGAAAGAATTGTTAATTGAAATGGCGACAATGCGTAAGGATATCGTGGAAAATAAGAGGACGGATGCAGTGAATGTAAAAGCGAAAGATGCCGCGGGGAAAGTATTGGAAATTAATTTAATTCAGATGCATGCGTCACTACTACAGACACCAAAAAACTTGTTAGTATTAAGTAAATTTAAAACGAGGTGCGAAGGAAAAGTGCCTTAAACTTTTTAAGACGGGAGGTGAACAATGTATTATCCATATAATTCAGTGAATTATAAAATCGCAAAGTTATTAATACTTAAAGCAAAGGCGAGATCAGCATATTCCTTTCGATGTATTTTCTAACTCAATATTACCTAAATTTAAAACGAGAAGCGAAGAAGGGCAAGTGACTTGAACGTTTTATGACGGCAGGTGGACAACGTATTATCCACACAATTTAGTGAATTATAAAATCTCAAGGTCATTGATACTTGAAGCAAAGGCAAGATCGCCATATTCCTTTCGATGCATGTTCTAACCTCTCTTGTACTTCCGCAGTAGCCGTCATAGGAACTTGTTTCGACAGTCTAAACCTCCGTAAAACAATTTCCTCGGATAGTTTCTCAAAATCATTTCTCCTCATAGGCCGTTCTATGTTACGAATGCCAGACGGTCTTAAATATAGCAAATCGACATCAACAGCTGAGTTCATGCTCGCCATCTTGACTATTTACAACTGTTAAGGACTTAACATCTGAAATTCGGCGTATTAGTTTAACATGAGATTTAACACTAGTGTTACGGTAACACTTGTTAATGAAATCGAATTTTTGTTTTAACTATTGCTAAACTCGTGTTAAGTCTTAACATTTGTTGGTGAAATCAGGCATTAAACCACCAAATAACTAAACCAACTCCTGCTTATCAACAAGCACAACCAAGATTGAACCTTGTGTCCTTCGGTAACCTTTCCTCAACACTGATTCTTAAATATTATTTACAATGAATTGTATACTAAGTTATTTTAGAAATCGAAACGTTCAACTCAAACACATTACTGATAATAAACATTTTATTTCCTACATCATATCTGCTGCTTTAGCTCCAGGATTCTGAAAATGGATATTATCAGGTCATCTTTATTCGCCCTCGTGTCATAATCTACTTTAAGGAACATTTTTCTTAAACTGTACGTCATTATCTAAGTTAACTACATATAATGAAGGAATTATATTAGAGTGAGATGAACTGGAGGATCTGTGGGAAGCTACTGCCATCTAGTACAACATGATGTACTGCACGTTCCCGGTTCTCACCAGATGGCTATACGTCATGAGTAATAGCATGTCTGCCAAAAGCAAATTATTTTAAATACTTCCAGGGTACTTAGGCAATTTTTATTTTATTTTAAAATCAGAAAATATTACTGTCGCAAGTATAACATCGTAAAGCCTGAGAAATTGTGAGGAATGTGGCACCTCTACAGTAACATTATACAAGAAAATATTTGTCTGTCAACTGTTAGTTAACAGTTCCCAAGAAGAAATCACTATTTACCATCTCATAGAAGCGCCCTTGTCAGATCCCTGGGAGATTATGACCCCTCTAGTCAGCACCGGTTACCCCGCATGGCTTGCGGGCATCCGAGATAACCCAGGAGCTAATCCGAACAGCAGCTAAAGCTGAGCTCCACATAATTCTTCCAAGCTGCTTGGCATCAAAATTAAACCCAAAATTTAAATAAATAAAACACCAGGGTGCAAAGTGTTGCATCCTGTCCATCAACCCCCAGGTACTACTAGTAACCTCACAAAAATTCATCATCCTAAAAATCAACATTTCACCCTACAACATCCCGATATTACCTTACCTGCGGTAAAACCCTTAAAAACGGGTGGGCACGCAGCAAAAACCTTCTGGCTTTATACAGCCAGCCAGCACCACATGCCATGGCATGGCATGGCATATCTCAACGATCACCTGTCACCTCCTCTTTGTAGTACACTGTATTACTGTAAAACAAATTCAACATTTACAGAATTAAAAGAAAATAAAACAATCGCTAAATATTTGTATATTCCACCTGCAACACGTTCGAGATCTTTTCGGGAAACAAGCCAGGTGAAAAGACGACTAGAAATCGACATTTCGGGAAACGTACATTACTCCCTTCATAGGATATTTTAAAATTTTTATAACTATGGATCGGTTGTATAGGCACTAAAATGTGTGAAATAGGCAGCAAAAATGGCACTAAAATGGACAAAATACGCACTTAAACAGCCACTACAATTTTGCTAAGTAAACACTTAGAAATACACAATTTTAGTAAAATGGCTCCCAAATTGCACTATAAATAAACAACAATGTGACAATCGCAACATATGCTGCAACAAGACCGCGTCGTATCTCAGTGGTTAGACCACTTGGCTTTCACCAAGGCGGCCCTGGTTTGAGCCAGCTCCAGGCCATTGGCGAATGGAGCGCAAAATAGCGAATGGCAATTAACCCGGAGAAGAACTCTGCGATTCTCCTGGCGAAAACCAGACCAACTGGTTGCAGCAGAACTTCGTTTTACGGCGTCGTGGAATCCCATGGGTTCAAACGGCGAAGTATCTCGGAGTGACGATGGACCGCAAATTAACTTACGCTCCGCACGTCAAAGGCAAGGTCCAGCTTGGGCACGTCGCGCTAAGGAACCTATACCCAATATTCCGTTCTAGCATGCCCCTGCGTCTCAAACTCCAGCTGTATCGGGCGATCATCCCGCCCATGATCTTGTACGGCTGTGAGATCTGGGGAACAGTGGCGAATACCACTTTCGTCAGACTCCAGACGCTGCAGAACAGGGCACTACGGATCAGGTACGATACTGACTGGATATTTCCCGCCCATATCCTTCATGAACACTCCAACATCCCCTACATTGTCGACGACATTCGATAAGGGGTACGTTCAATGTACGACAAAATTCAAACCCAAGGCAACCCTTTGGTGAACTCACTGGGCAGATATGACCAGAGGGAACAAAGACGCTTGCCATCTTACAAACTCCCAAGAGACGTCTTGGGGCCCCTTGGTTAACCCAAGGGAAACCACAAACATCTCGAACTTTATATAACGCCTGATGGCTCAAGCGTTAGGACACCCGTACTCACAACGGGGCAAAAGCTCTAAACAGATCCTCCCCCAACGGGAAAGCGTAACAAACCCGCCTAGCTGTTGCCTTCTGAAAACACTCAAGGGCAGCCAGTTAAAAAAAATCTCACAAATCAAAACCTACCGCCAGAAGAAAAAAAACCAACCTCTTCTTGACTCACTTCGCAGGTTAAGCCGCAAAGCGGCTAGGTACTGCGGCAGAAGACACCTGGACGGGGAAAAAGAAAAATTGCCCCGCCCGACCAGGACTACCTCTGGACCTCTGGATTATTGGTCTATTGTACTTTGGAAAATTTAAACCACCAAATAACTAAACCAACTCATGATAATCAACAAGCACAACCAAGTTTGAACCTTGTTTCCTTCGGTAACCTTTCCTTAACACTGATTCCTGTAACAGTATGTTTGGGTTATGTTCGGAGGAATTATGAATTTAAATATGTAAAAATGTATGTAATTGTGTGATTGGCCGAAATAATAATTATATGACGTAATATGACGTAGTGTGGTGACGTGCCATTGGATCGGCCAATCACAAAAATAAGTAGAAGTAACGATATCTACGAGTAGTCAATAATCTTTAAGAGACAGATATGTTCTTCAGTTTTGTTACATTACGAGAAGTCAATAATAATCTTTGAGAGACAGATATGTTCTTCTGTCTTGAATAGTGACGATAAATCATATAAAGAGAAAGAGATTTTTGTTGTAACGACGAATGTGATGTATACCGCTGCTAGAACAAAAACTTTTTGAGTTGTAGTTCGAATCCGTATAAATATAACAAAATAAGAATTCATTGAAATAATTTGACTATTTTATTCCGAACCACGCCTTGAAACACATATGTCTCATGACTTATTTAGAATTCCATTGAAACTTCAAAATAATCATGGAAGTGAACGTATGAACATAATTTTGGAGCTGATGTTGGCGTGGATGCCTTGTACAGGAGGACCCAAGTAAGAAAACAGAATTAACATTATCTGACACAAATTCCCGTTACAAATGGCGCCCAACGTGGGGCCGAATAGGATAAAGAAGAGGTGATTAGAACATCGTACAGCTCCGTGGGAATATAAAAATAAAGGAAAAAGAAGAGAGAAAAAAGAGAACTGATTTAAGTGAGTGAAATTAAAAAAAAATATAGTATTAGTAGATTTATGTTGCTAAGAAATCATAAAATAGTTAAAAAGATGTCGAGGAGAAAAGAAATAATAGTGGAAGGAGAAGTTAACAAGAGATAACGAGGTAATGTTAGAAAGGATAACGAAAATGTTGATGGATGTGAAATCAGAGTTGAGTGATGTAAAATCAGAATTAAAACAAGATCTTGAACAAAATATAAATGAATTGAGGCAAGAATTAGCTCAGAATAAAGATAATATTAAAGATTTGAAACAAAGTATGTGTAATTTAGATGTTAACTTAAGACAGAAATTGGCAGAAAGTGTAAATAATTTAGAGGTTACTTTGTCACAAAAGTTAAAACAGGAATTGAAAGGTGAGATAGCACAAGAAATCCGAGAGGGAAGAAACGAATGTAAAGAGAACATGGAAAGGTTATTGCAAACAATAGAACAGAATAAGAATCAAAATAGACAGGAAATTATGGAATTAAGAGAAATAATTCAGGAAACTAGGTTAGGTCAGGACATTTTGAAACAAGAAATAAGAATGGAATTAAACAAAGAGTTAGAAACGTTTAAGATACAACAGGTAGAAATAACACAAAAAAAAGAGAAGAATTAGGAGATAAAGTAGAACAAAGAATCAATGTAATTTGTTCTGAAATGCAATTACAACATGATGAAAGTAAGACACACCAAGAGGAAATAAAGTTATAAATTGATGAGATAGTTAAAGCGAAATAAGAAATAATTTTGCAAATTAAAGAGGTAAAAGAAAATTTTGAAATAGAGAAGGATAACTTAGGAAAAGTGACACAAGTTGTAATTGCATTACAGGCTAGTGAAGTAAATAATGTGAAAGAAATGCCTAGAATTAGAACTATAAATGACTGTGACTTACCAGGTGAATTAAGCAATCATCAGAGGTCTGGTGATGTAGTAAGTGAATGTAGTGAGTTTGTGAGTCCAGATAATGATATTAATTATCATAGAAACACACAAAACAAGTCCTCACACACAGAGTTTCACAGTCTAGGTCAAAATGTATATGTACACGGAATGTTCACACAAATATAAATACACAATGAAGGTTATAGTGGTTACATGTATGATACACCACACAAAATAATGTTTTCTCTAAGATTTGAACACACAACTAACCTAACCTTCAAACAACGTTATGATGTACATAAAAACAAAAGATGGATTTACCAATTTCTGGATGCTTGCAAAGATCAGGTTAGCCAACTGAGAAAAATGTACTACACTAACTGTTCAAAAGTTACGAATATTGAAACAGGAGGCTGGAAAAATTAATTATGTGGGCAAAACACCCAACATGAATGACTAAACAGAGAATTCTTTTGGATATAAATTGGTTAAAATTCAGTTGTTTCATTTTAATTGTATATATATTCGTTTACAAATAATTGTTAAAATATTTTTATATTGTTATAGCATGTTTGTGCACAGTTAATAATTAAAAATGTTAATTATAAAATACTTTAATTCAAATTTGGGGCGGGGCACACCCCCACTTGAAATCAAGATATATATTTAAAGAAAATGTGTTATAATAATGCTAAGTGGTTGTTAAATGTCCATTTATTATTATATTTCATTCAATGTATGTTTATTGTTATATTTTATGTATGATATATTTATGTTACAGTTCATTGTTGTAAACGAAATTGTTAATTGGGGCCATTCAACGAAATATATGGAAACAGATGGTTAACTCCTTTATTTGGTTATTTTCCATATATTTCTAAGAGGTGCATTTGCAACAGTATTTTTGGGTTATGTTCGGAGGAATTATGAATTTAAATATGTAAAAATGTATGTAATTGTGTGATTGGCCGAAATAATAATTATATGACGTAATATGACGTAATGTGGTGACGTGCCATTGGATCGGACAATCACAAAATTAAGTAGAAGTAACGAAGTTACGAGTAGTCAATAATCTTTAAGAGACAGATATGTTCTTTTAGTTTTGTTACATTACGAGAAGTCAATAATAATCTTTAATAGTGACGATAAATCATATAAAGAGAAAGAGATTTTTGTTGTAACGGCAATTGTGATGCATGCCACTGCAAGAACAAAAACTTTTTAAGTTGTAGTTCGAATCCGTATAAATATAACAAAATAAGAATTCATCGAAATAATTTGACTTCTTTATTCCGAACCACGCCTTGAAACACATATGTCTCATGACTTATTTAGAATTGGATTGATACTTGAATATAATCATGGAAGTGAACGTCTGAACATAATTTTGGAGGTGATGTTGGCGTGGATGCCTTGTACAGGAGGATCCAACTAAGAACATTATCTGACACAAATTCCCGTTACGTTCCTACTAAAATATTATTCACGGTAAAATATTTGTTTTAAAAACCATTACGTTCAACTGAAGCTCAAAAATTCAAAAGTGTAATCCTTTCGTATTTTAAGTAGAAAGTGCAATACCAGGGTGCATATTCTGATAATGAATATTTTAATGCTGGCAACATATCTGTTGCTATAGGTCTAGCATTCTGAAAATGGATATTTATCAGGTCATTTTTGTTTGTCTCGTGCCATTGTCTACACTAGGGAACATTTCTCTTAAACTATACGTCATTATTTATGTTAAGTGCATATAATGAAGGAATTATATTAGAGTGGGATGAACTGGAGGATCTGTTGGGAAGCTACTGCCATCTAGTACGACATGATGTACTGCACGTTCACGGTTCTCACCAGATGGCTATACTTGAAGTGTATTGGCAATGTATGCCAAAGGAAATTATTTTGGATACTTAGAAGGTAATTATGCATTTTTTATTTTATTTTAAAATCGCAATATATTACTGTCGCCAGTAGAACATCGTAAAGTCCGAGAAATTGTCAGAAATGTGGTACCAGTACAGAAACACTATACAAGAAAATAATCCTGTGTCAACTGTCAGTTAAGAGTTCGCAAGAAGAAGTCACTACATATCTCAACTACCATTTGTCATATCCTCTTTCTAGTGTAGTGGATTACTGGAAAACAAATTCAAAATTTACAGAAGTAAAATGAAATAAAATAATCGCTAAATATTTGTGTATTCCACCTGCAACATGTTCGAGATCTTCTCGGGAAACAAGCCAGGTGACGTTTCGGAAACGCATATTTCCCCACCATTAGAATATTTTAAAAATGTTACAACTATGGATCGGATGTATAGGCACTAAAATGTGTGAAATAGGCAGCCAAATGGCTCTAAAATGGGCAAAATAGGCACTTTAACAGACACTACAAATTTGCTAAGTAAATACTTAGAAATACAAATTTTAGTAGAGTTGCTCCCAAAATGCACTATAAATGCATTATAACAAAATGGCAATCATCGCAACATATGCTGCAACAATACCGCGCCGTAGCTCAGTGGTTAGACCACTTGGCTTTCAGCAGGCCGGCCCGGGGTTCGATCCCAGGCGACCGCAAAGTGAGATTTGGGGTAGACAACACGGCGCTGGGGCGAGGTTTCTCCGGGACCTACGGTTTCCCCCGCCATCTCATTCCACTGGTGCTCCATCTTCATCTCATATGACATCAGTGTCACCGCCTGCGGTGCCGTAGGTAGTAAAATCGGGCGTTAAACACTACACACACATACACACACACAGACACACACACACACACACACATAGGCTGCAACAAATCCGCTAAACATATACAGAAAGGCCGCTCATTCTCCGGCTCTGACATTTCTCGAGAAGGGGAAGCGGTGTTGCCAGTTCTTTAGCGGCAATTTCAAGGAACAATGCGTATTTTAAATATTTCACGTATTTGCATATTTCACGAATCAGCGATATTATAATAGCGATAATCAAGGGTTTACGAATACTAAAAATCGGAATTCACGGACGTAAAATATATCAAAGAAAGTTCACCAGCGTAAGAACATCGCAGAGGGAAGAGTCACGGTAACGCGGACACTATGTCCCGAAGACCCTGTCCAGAAGAGTGCGGCCAATGCACAAGAGTGGAGGAGAAGGAGCGTGCCGCAGCAGTTCGAGTAGTCACGGCAATGCCTGCGGATGGCTGGGATAGCGCAGGCCTGAGCAGGGAGCAGCATGCGGACGCAGACTTGGGGCCACTCTTGAGGGAAGTGAAACAGCCAGCGACCGAGTATGTGGAGAACTTGGTGGACCACCTCCACGACATGCACGAGATGGCTCGCCAGAACATCCAGAAGGCGAGCGACCGCATGAAAACCCGATACGACAGGCAAGTCAACAGCCAAGGGTTCCACCAAGGTGACCTGGTCTGGTTGTACCGCCCGACCCGGACCAAGGGACGCTCCCCGAAGCTTCAGCAGTCATGGCAAGGACCGTACCGTGTGGTGAAGAGGATTAGCGACGTGGTCTACCGCATCCAGAAGGTGCCCCGAGGAAAGATGGTGGTACACCTGGATCGCCTGGCCCGCTACGAAGGCGCTGTTCGGGACGACCAGCCTTGAGGAGGAAGCAGTGTCACCCTGGCGGTAGACTTGCGAAGCTGATGAACAAATGATGGCCGGTGGAGATTCGGGAAACTTCGGGGCCGATCGTTACCGTAAGAGACAGTTGAGAGTAGTGTTTTGAGAAAATAAACAGTTTTTGAGGTTGCTAGCAAATTGTAATGGTGAACGGTGTATGGCGAGGAAAATAAAGTGTAGTTTTTGTGTTTTCTAACCTCGTCTTGTTATTTCACGAACCCACAAAGACACAATATCTAAATTACAGGCGATTTTCAAAATGTCCCATATATTGTAATTTTAAGAATTAATGCTTGGGGTATAAGTTTCAACACCCATTTTAACCTATTAATGACCTGTATCTGTGTGAAGTATTTATCTTCGCCATAACAACGAAGGGAAAAAATAATCATACCTATTTAACCATCTTTATTTTCCTAAGCGTTTTCAGTGAGAAGTAATCATTATAATCCTTTTCAATACAAATAACAAAAACACAACAAATGTCAATGGGTACACTTAATATGCAGTTGCCCATACAGGCATGTTTAGAATTTCAAACAGGTTAATAGAAAACTGCATCCTGTGGTACATTTTGAAGTTAGGAAAATGTAGGAAATATGGAATAAGAGGAATCTGAGTTTAA
The DNA here is from genome assembly GCA_030765055.1 of Mantis religiosa. NCBI lineage: Eukaryota > Metazoa > Arthropoda > Insecta > Mantodea > Mantidae > Mantis > Mantis religiosa. The sequence goes on from CM060952.1 coordinate 24,853,178, forward strand.
ATTTACGTAATAGCAGCTGCGATATAGGTGTAGGTTTATTTAAATAGTCATGTGACTTTTCTGTACTGCCGCTAGAAAAAAACTATATGATTGAAGTATGTCTATATTATTTTAATTATTTGATGGAAATTAATAATTTCTCCACACTAGCCGTACATAGGCTAAGATTTTTGAATGTATAGAGTCAACATGAAAAATTCAATGCCCTAGCCGGGATTTGTACCACGGATCTCCTGGTTTCCGTCTAGTCGCTCTTAACCTTTGAGCTCCCATGGCCAACGTGCCGTTCTGATATTAAATTTTCCATTTGACCCTTATTTCCCCAGTAGACCACTAGGGGCACTCGCATCCGAGATACACCGTTTGTGGCGACTTACTATTGTAAGTACTTGAGTCCCAGGCTTCATCATTTAACTTTTATTATTTTAGATAATTGATGGGAATTAATCATTTCTTCACGCTAGCCATATATAGGCTAAGAGTTTTATGGATAGAGTCAACATGAAGAATTTAATGCCATAGAATTTTTCATGTTGACTCTATCTATATCTATATTAATTTTAAGGTAAAACTAAGTTTGAAATTGTTGTAAACTTTGGTTCAATTTGCACAGATGTGTCTCCTTAATAAACCGCTTTTTGTATATCCAATGTGCAGCAGTAAGAAATTTCTCTTCCCAGAAAACTTCATGCTGAAACAAACAAATGCAAAAGCTGTTGTCACAAATTACAAACAAAAGAAATTGGTTAAAAGGGCAGCTTTAGGCACTAATAAGCAGAAAAGGCACTAACGTATGAAGCAGGCATTTACAGGTACTATAAAGAGGTAAGAAACTAGGCTAATAATTGTAAAAAAAACGTGCTTATAACATAAAAGCCTACGTTTCTGAACAAAGGAATAAAATAGGCAAATAGGACATAACCCACCCCCTAAATATTTCCACAAATGTGTAACTGCATATAACAGAAATGTCAACAAAGAAAAACCAGTACTAATACGTTTATCACTGAACAATAGGCTGTTTCAGTAAATCAAATGCTAGGTCAGGAGATGACGTTGGTGTAGAAAATTAATTGTGTCAAAGAAAGGTAACTACTTAACTTGATAATCAAGCTATGTAGATCTGTGCTCCTTAAGTCAACAGATTTCCATTTTTAAGCCTCCATTGCAAGAGGCACCATCAAATACCTTCAAACACTGCAAAACCTCTCTCTCAGGAAAATCCTTTCCGCTCCCATTCGCACCACAAACGACTTCCTCCATCAAGAAGTCCGCATCCCGACCATCCCCGAGGCATTGGAAAAAAGAGCCTCCTCTATTTGTCCGCGCATTCGTCGGCATACAAACCCTTTAATACATAACATCGCAAAAGGTGAGCCAAAACACCGCAAACATAAACGGGTGAAAATACTGTAAATAAGGACGGCTCGCCACCGATTGCGCTCCCAAAATTCCCGGCCCAAGGCCTCACAAACCTCGGCAGGGAAATCACTCCCGGACTACGCCAGGAACTGAGCGACATGCGGCAGCACAGCAGGACAGCTGAGTGTAAATAGTGTACAAAGTGAAGTGAAGTGTGCGTGAATGAGTGTGTGAGTGCGAGGGACGTACTACGTATGCCCATGAGCGCGTGCGTGAGTATGTGTGTGTGTGTGTTATATATGTAAACAAAATCACAAAAAAAATTGAAGCAAAACTGGAGCACCTAAAAGAAAACGAACTAACTAAAGCTGTTAACGGTGCGCCCATAAAGGGACGCCGTATGGGCTTGATGAATAGCCATGACGTCAAAACCAACAAAAACTGAAAAATGTAATATAATGCAAATGTAGAGCCTGTAAGCCGGGTCCATTGTACCGCCACCAGGTATATAAAACAAAAATAAAACGCCTAAGCCTAAGCTGAACTGAAATCCAGCATCAGGATTAAGCGTGCTCCTTTGAGAGGAAATGACCAAAGCATCTTTAAATCTCCGCTCCCAGTAACTGTTGCATTTTGCCAAGATGGTCGTCTCCCGAAAGTTTGCTCTATGACGTTATCAAAACAGTGCTCTGAGAGTCCACACTTCTGATACTTTCCCAAGAACGTCTCGAACATATTCGTCGTCAGGAAAGCTTCATGTCTTATTTTCCTTCTGCAACAGTTTTCTCTGAAAGACTGTTTCTCACAGCAAGACCCATATGTAACAGAAAAAAGGAGACCAGCTCGAAAGACTGAAAATGCTAATATGATTGTGAACAAAACGCACAAACGTGGACCTTTTTCCTTTTAAAGTCTAATGTAATGTTTCCAAATAAGAATTATTTTGGTTTTAAACTCTATTTAATTTTATTGGCATTACACTCTTCCCCAAAATTCTATTTTGTACTGAAAGTAGAAGACGAAATGAGGTGATCGATTATCGTGGAAATGTGGTACATCGATATCGAGAAATACTGGTATCGATCCATCCCTAATTTAGACTCTGATTTGTTTTTCCTTTGGAACATTTAAACCACCGAATAACCAAACCAACTCATGCTTAATAACAATCACAACCAAGTTTGAATCTTGTTTTCTTCGGTAAACGTTCCTCAACACTGATTGCTATTAAAATATTATTCGTTGTTAAATTTATGCTAAGTTGTTATAAAGAAATCGTAACGTTCAACTGAAGCAGATTAATTAACAAAGTTCAATAGATTTGAATTTAATGTAGTAATTGCAACACCAGGCTTGATATTCTGATAATAAATACTTTAATTTGGGCATCTTATCCGTTGCAATAGGTCCCGGATTCTGAAAATAGATATTTATCCGGTCATTTTTGTCCATCTCGTGCCATTGTCTATTTTAAGGAACATTTTTCTTAAACTATACGTCATTATTTATGTTAACTACATATAATAAAGGAATTATATTAGGGTAGAAAAGAACTGGAGGATCTTTTGAGAAGCTGCTGCCATCTAGTACAACATGATATACTACACATTCCCAGTTTCCAACAGATGGCTATACTTGAAGTGTAATAGCGATGTCCGCCAAAAATAATTAATGACACTCGTGTCACTTAGACAGGATCGACCATTTTCCTTTCTTTCGTTAAATAATTTACAGAACTAAGGAATAGATGTTAAGAAAATATCTACCGCACTATTATTAAGTAGAATTTACACTTACAATGTTTTGATGTTTTGTGTTTTTAACTCCTGAATTAAAATTTAATCACATCAGTGAAGCAATGCCGTATTATAAAATATGAATTAAATACAAAAAATTTAATTTAATACATTTGTGCATACATTTCTTGTTAGGAAATAAATAATGAGGAACTTGTGATTATGGAATTAGCATTATTAACTTAACTACATATCCTGAAAGAACAGTGGAAGAGAACTGGAGGATCTTTAATTAATGACACTCGTGTCACTTGGATATGATTGACCATTTTCCTTTCTTTCATTAAATAATTTACAGAACTGGAGAACAAATGTTGAAAAAATATCTACCGCACTCTTATTAAGTAGAATTTACATTCACAATGTTGTGGTGTATTGTGTTTTTAACTCCTGAATTAGTCTTTAATCACATCAGTGAAACAATGCCGTATAATTTTCTAAAATATGAAAATTAGTTGTATACATTTAATATAATGCATATGTGCATACATTCCTTGTTAGAAAATAAATAATGTGCAACTTTGATTATGGAATTAAGATGGTTAACCATCCACCCACCAAACGTGCTGTTTTCATTTTGTTACTGTCGCGAAGCCGTTATCTACAATAGCGTGGCTTGTGTACAAAGAGCCGGCAAATAAAGATTACTGAGATAAAGGACTTGCCGGCATAGATTAAGTTACGCTTCTGGAAGGTGATAGAATATTCGGCTTCTTTATTGTTCTGGAACAGTCTCGAATTTATCAATGAGGTACTTAAGAAAGCGACGACTAGCCAAGAGTCAGTCGTGAACAAATGTTGTGTAACATAAGTGTTGTAAACAGGTGTTATCAGAACGCTCTTTGTTATTGTCATCGACCTTGGAAGACTGTGTTGTATATGTGATGTAATGTTGTTACGTGAGAATTGAACAGTGTATTTCTACGGAAATAAAGAATATTTGGAATATCCGCAACTCAGACTTTTAATTCTACGAACCCACAAAGTCACAATATTTTGAGTGGTAAAGCAGGTATGTTCACTGAAACAGATGATCTTGGTGATTTCCGAACGCTCTTTGGAGTCGTATGTAACTCTTACGGCGGGATATCGTTAGCTCCGGAAGTTCTAAGTCCTCATGCGACTTAGATTTGTTTCTGCAAGTTTGAGTACCAAAAGCAGGTTTCCAATTAGGACAGCCATATTGACAAATTGAACATATATGTATATGACCATTTATATTGTAGTGGAAGTGTATGATTTTTCTCTGAGAATATGGTTTATTTGTTGAATTCTATTTTGGTGGTTAGTCGATGTTAGTTATCTGCAAGTTCCACGTCAAGTGTACATCAAAGGTTTCAGGCCTCACGTTCAAGAGGTCCCGTGTTCGAATCTCGGTCAGGGTGAGTTACCCAGATAAGGTTTTTTCCGAGGGTTTGCCTTATCCTTTAAGACGAATGCCGGGTAGCGCTAAGCTCCATCAACCCTGGGCTCATTTGAGCATCATTTCACCCAATTCATTCACCGTCCGATATAACTTAACGTTGGGGCGGACGTAAATTTAAAAGGAATACAAGGTTTCAGATATCAGTATGCAGATTGCGTCCGGAAACGCTTAATTTCCATGTTAGAGCTCATTTTATTACTTCTCTTCAAATCACATTAATCATGGAATGGAAACACACGACAACAGAACGTACCAGCGTGACTTCAAACACTTTATTACAAGAAATTTTCAAAATGTCCTCCGTTAGCGAGGTTGCATGCATCCATTCTCCGTCGCATGGAATCCCTGATGCGCTGATGCAGCCCTGGAGAACATCCGTCCACAATACGAGCACGAAGAGTCTCTACATTTGGTACCTTGGTTGTGTAGAGAAGAGGTTTCAAATGACCCCATAAATGAAAGTCAAGAGGGTTGAGGTCAGGAGAGCGTGGAGGCCATGGAATTGGTCCGCCTCTACCAATCTATTGGTCACCGAATCTGTTGTTGAGAAGCGTACGAACACTTCGACTGAAATGTGCAGGAGCTCCATCGTGCATGAACCACAATGGGGCATTTTGACAATTGTCTGCACGAATGATTTCAATTTACATTTTAAGAGAAATACTAAAATGAGCTCTAACATGGAAATTTAGCGTTTCCGGTCACATGTCCACATACCAGATTTTCTTTCTTTGTGTGTGAGGAATGTTTCCTGAAAGTTTGGCCGTACCTTTTTGTAACATCCTGTATTTATAGGTACACAAAACTGCGTTTAAATTAATAGTATTCATGACTATCCTCTGATTACTGTACTTGGCTTTTATGCCGTTATTCCTGAAGCTGGTTCTAATATGTTAGAATGTCTACCTTAAATGGCACAGCTATATCTCCTGCAAACTCTGCTATTATAAAATATTCATGTTTAGATATAGAGAAGGTGAAATAGCTACTTCAAAAAGTTTTGGAGTCATGGATATTCTGGCCTCTTTCGATTTTTAAATGGAATAATATTGCCGGGACGCATTGTTTCGCGGCGGCACCCGGTCAGCACGTGGGCACAGAGCTGGACTCCTTCCGAGAGACACAGAGAGAGAGAGTGAAACAGCGAGAGAAAGAGACAGAGTGTTATCTGGATAATTGTTTCCCTTTCTCGCTGACGTGAAAGTCCATGAAGCTTAGGAAGCTTTCGAGAAACTGGCGTGGGTATAAATAAGCGGCAAGGTGAAAGAAGAGTTATCTGTTAGGTCATTGGGAGATTATGGTCACACTAGACGCCATTTCCAGCTGTTCCCGGTAACCGCCCCGTAGGGGAAGGGATCCGTCCGTTTCAGCTGTCAAAGTGCGGGCGCTGTGGACCCTTAGCACTCGTGATACCTCTGACGTTACTAGAGGAACCTCGGGCCGAACAGCCGAGCCCCTCCTTCGGGAGTTGTTCGGATTGGGATGGACTCGAAGGGGCAGTGTGTTCCCGATACCCGTGGGAATCGGGTACGTCTTCGGACGGGGTTGAGCGAAGCCATTAGTTCTCCCGGGTACTAGCCTGCTCAGCTAGTAGGTGTGCTGGATCACCAGGCGGCCTCACCGAGGTTCTCGGTAGTCTTCACCTTGAGTGTTGACGCGCGTAAGTGGCGTATCCACTTCCATCCCGTCTTGAGTCCATAGGACCAGATTGGGGGGGGGGCTTGCTAGGCTCTAGGTCTTGCCCCATGGAAAGCACCTCGGAGGACGCCGAGCGCCCTTTTGGGACAGCTCGGATACTCCCAGATAGAAGGAGGCCCGGGTCTTGTTCCTACGGGTTCAAGGCTAATGGGGATAGAGCCTCTGGGCTTAAACTTGTTCCCGGTAACACCCCGTAGGGGAAGGGATCCGTCCGTTTCAGCTGCCAAAGTGCGGGCGCTGTGGACCTTTAGCACTCGTGGTACCTCTGACGTTACTAGAGGAACCTCGGGCCGAACAGCCGAGCCCCTCCTTCGGGAGTTGTTCGGATTGGGATGGACTCGAAGGGGCAGTGTGTTCCCGATACCCGTGGGAATCGGGTACGTCTTCGGACGGGGTTGAGGGAAGCCATTAATTCTCCCGGGTACTAGCCTGCAAAGCTAGTAGTAGGTGTGCTGGATCACCAGGCGGCCTCACCGAGGTTTTTCGGTAGTCTTCACCTTGAGTGTTGACGCGCGTAAGTGGCGTATCCACTTCCATCCCGTCTTGAGTCCATAGGACCAGATTGGGAGGGGGCTTGTTAGTCTCTAGGTCTTGCCCTATAGAAAGCCTCACGGAGGACGCCGAGCGCCCTTTGGGACAGCTCGGATAACTCCCTGGTTGAAGGAGGCCCGGGTCCATTTCCTACGCGTTCAGGACTAATGGGAGTGGAGCCTCTGGGCTAAACTTTTCCCGGTACCCCGCAGGGCTTGCGGGCACCCGACATAACCCAGGAGCTAGTCCTAACAGCAGCTATAGCTAAGCTCCACATAATTCTTCTAAGCTGTTAGGCATCAAAAGGTTCAACGTAAAACAAATCTAAAATTAGAACACCAGGGTACAAGGTTTTACATCCATTCCCATAACCTGAGTTACATAAAAATTGTTACCTCAAAATAAATTCTACCTACAAGCCAACAACCCATCGTACAACATCCCTAAAAGAAAACTTAACGGATGGACACGCAGCAAAAACCTTCTGGCTTTATACAGCCAACCAGCACTTCGGTCGATCGGAAGAGTTAGTTGATGTTCTGTTGTTAGTTGACTGTGCAACTGTGTGGACGTGTGACAGACGACCTTGAAGGTTGCTTTTGTGTATTGTGGAGATATATTTCTCCAGCTTAATCAGCCACACGTTTGGGCGAAATATGTAGAGGCATTTCTTCGCTACAAGCACAATTCTTTCCCATGTCGTAAGTTTGTACGGCTCAGTTTCTTCAGGTCACTAATTGTATCGATTGAATTTAATTTGATTAAGTAAGAGTCATGAGATCTCTTTCAGGCGTAGATTTTTAGTGACAGAAATAAAATTTTATATGACTCCAATTTCTTAATCTATTATTTAATTGTATAATCTGGATTACATTTTACTCGAACTTTCTTTCTTAATCAATCACTTTAGGTTACATCCAACACATCGATAAATCCTTATTTTCAAGTCAATATATATAATTTCAGTTAATTACTTAAAATTCGTCACTTTTGAACGTCCACTCATCACTATTACGAACACCCAATTTTGAAGGTTATTAGTTTTCCGTTTCTAAACTTTTATATTCACCGCAACATTTTTCCATCGTCACGAAACAAGACTAAAGAACATATATCTATCTCAAGTTTATTGATTTTTCGTAACTACTGTTACTCCTCTATTAATTGTGTAATTGGCCGATTTACTGCTATATCATCACAATACGTAATACAATTATTACTACAGCCAATCACAAAATTACACACACACACACACACACACACACACACACACACACACACACACACACACACACATATATATATATATATTTTATATTGTAATTACATGGCCCACTAAGTTATATCAGAAAACAATATTCATATAAAAGTTCTAAGACATATCGTTACAGTACGTTACGTAATTGTACTGCTGACATAGCTGTGCAAATATGTTTTTATTTGTAATAAAGAGCCTTTTGTACTTCTGCAAATTAGACTTTTAATTCTGCGAACCTACAAAGTTATAATATATTTTAAGAGTTGTGCTCTATATTTGCTAGATGTAGTAATGTCTTCCTGGGAAGATTACCTGGAATGGTTGTACTTACAATAATATTGTTATCTTGTAATTTTTTTCTTCGATGAGAACATTATAGTGTCTTTTTTATTAGAACCGGCTTAAAGAAAAAATTGAGCATAGGCACTTGTAATGATCCTGAAAGGGTAGAGCCAGACTGAAAAATTCAATGTCATAGCCGGGATTTTAACCACGGATCTTCTGGTCTCCGTCCATCCGCTCTAAACCATTGAGCTACTATAGTCAACGTGAAGTCGATATGACTTCACCTTGGAGGTTTTCCCTTATCCTGAATCATACATGTCTGGTAACTCTAAGCTCTACGTATCCTGTATTCATTTGAACATCATTTCATTCATCGTCCGATATGACTTAACTTTGGAGCTTTTCTCTTATCCTGAAAGATGAATGTCTGGTAACTCTAAGCTCTATGTACTCTGTACCCATTCCATTCATCGTCCGATATGATTTAACGTTGAAGGTTTTCCCTTATCCTGAAAGATGTGTGTGTGGTAACTCTAAGCTCTATGTACCCTGTACACATTTGAACATCATTTCATTCGTCGTCTGACTTAACGCTGGAGGTTTTCCCTTATCCTGAAAGATGAATATCTTGTAGCTCTAAGCTCTATGTACCCTGTACTGATTTGAACATCATTTCATTCGTCGTCTGACTTAACGTTGGAGGTTTTCCCTTATCCTGAAGCATGAATGTCTGGTAGCTCACCGCGTAAGTGGCGTATCTACTTCGAGCCTCTAATTTGGAGCGGACCTTTTTAAAGTTATAGGGTGTTGATATACTGGAAACACCCAAGGAGGTACCGTTCCTCCCTGGCCATGGATTTAACTGTCCATAGGCTACTCTTTACTTTGGGGCCTTTTTCGAAAATTTTCCCATTTTCTCAAACATGGCCTTGGGGATTTTTGTTAGAGTAACAAAATGTTTTCATGCCGAATAATACATACATTTTTATATGTTTAGGAAAGTTCTTGGAAGTCCTCATCATTCTGATAGGCTTTTACATCAAGGTAAACCGTAAGAAATGGACAACTTATTTCCACACAATAAATGCATATCTTGTTAAAATGCACAATTTATACAAAAACAATTTTATTAAAGTGAAGCACTTCAGAGATATTTCTTAATTTTATTTAAATGTTCCTATCACTTTACTTTTCTCAGTTATGAATACGTGTTATGTATCAGCAAAGTGTACGGAATTGCGAATTTATCACAAAGCGGCCAGCTGTTACATTATTTTTCTTTTGTTTAAAGGATACTGTACGGTTATATTATCTTATCTCTGAAAGGAAATATATAAAATGTCATTTATAATAGTTTTTTGAATTAGCATGAAGAATTGATTGTAAGAATAGACTGTACAAGGATAAGCAAGGAAGGTAATAGAATGCATTACATAAATTTGTTTCATTGCTTTGATCATGCAAAAGAACGGAATTTTATATCCAGTTTCAATAAGAGTTACATCGTCTTTCCTGAAGGTTATATTTTGCCCTCTTTTTTAATATTGTCGGAAATTAAATTTTAGTCATTCCATAGCGAACAGCTCTTAAAGGTCTGGTTATACTTTAAGCGCCCTGTAATGTAATATTCCCATTTTACGAGCACCTATATGGGAATTTAATATAATACAATTACATCTAAAATGCTTATCTCAATCACCATTAGTGATTATATGGGAAAGTCAAATAATGTGAATATAAGATAGGGATGGATCTTCGATGCTCGCGATACTTGCATGGTATCGATATAGAACGATACTTAAGAAATTTCGCTCGATTTATTTTGGATAATTCGATGGTAATTCTGTAATTTTTATAATATTTTAAAATCACAAAATATAATTGCCGTAAGTAGAAAATTTCAAAGGAAGGAATGTACGTGGTCCTGTACAGAAACATTGTACAAGAATATAATCGTGTGTCAACTGTTTGTTAGGAGTTGCCAAGAAGAAATCACTACATATCTCAACGACGAATTTGTCAACTCCTCTTTCTAGTGTACTGCATTACTGGAAAACAAATTCAAAATTTCCATAATTAAAACAAATGGCTAAATATTTGTGCATTCCACCTGCAACATGTTCGAGAACTTCTCGGGAAACAAGCCAGGTGACGATAAGATTAGAAATGGACGTTTCGGTAACGTGTATTTCTCCCATCATCAGGATATTTAAAAATTTCATAACTAGTGATCGGATTTATAGACACTAAAATGGGCAAAATATACACTTAAATAGGCACTAAAATTTGCTAAGTAAACACTAAAAAATACATAATTTTAGACAACTGCATAAAGAACTTGGTCTCCTTCCTCTTCACCAGTACATACGTCAGATGACCTCTCGCTTCTTCTCAAACCTGCCAGATGTTCCAGGACCTGTGAAGTACGACATCTGCGTACGAAACCGCCAGCCCACGCGCCTGAAGAGACGACTCCCACAGGATCTCCTCCTTAGTGACTCTGATTGAAAAAACTATGAATATTGTTTCACAATGACTGTTGTTCTTATCTCTTTGATTACTTGTTTGTTTTAATTAACTTAATTTTCTCTTGTTTCACAGTGTTAAGAAGATAATAGGAGCCAACTTGGTTTTCCTTATATAGTTCATAGAGATTCAATTAGCCAACAAGGATCTGTAAAGTATGTACTGCTTATCGATCACTGAATAAAATAAAATAAATATTAGTAAAATGGCTCCCAAAATGCATTATAAATGCACTATAACAAAATGACAATCGCAACATATGCTGCAACAAATCCGCTAAACACAGACTATTTCTTATTATGTGTTTCAAATGGGAAGGGTTCTGGAGTCCACTTAATCATATCCCGTATCACACTCAGCGTTGCCAGCTTGTAACCCCACTCTTTTTATATTTCCCTCTCTCTCTTGCACACTTCATACAACATGTAGGTCTGCTTGGCGCTAGATGTAAGGGTAAGCGAATTATACTTTACAAACTTTTACAACGATGCAGTTGCCAAAATCAAAATTGGAAACAGCATTTTCGCAAATTATATATATTTTTAAATACTGTAACTATAATTATAGTTAATGAATTACCTGCTTTTCTAATCCAAATGCGGGACACACTTGCTTTACCTACACCACATGCTTCAGCAGTAAGCCATTGAGCATTTTTGAAATCGAGCTGATTTCTATATTCCTCATTGCCCAATTTTTTGAAGAACGTGTACACCTTAAAAACAATACTTCAAGACTGACTTCGCAATAATTGCGTTTTTGACTCGCCCCTAAATTCACAGCAAGAAGCCATTGCACTATTTATCTCTTATTCTACTGTTGGATAAAGAACACTCACTGAATGATATTGATCTGAACTCCCGAGAGTAAACAAACACTTCTTATCCAGCATTCATTTATACACATATGCATAGAGCACTCCACAGGCAAACAGGAAATGAAGTGTTTACTCTTTCTCGAATTTAATACCTTGATTTATTCACAGTAATTCTTTTATCAGGTCATGACAGTAGTTTACATTTTTGTTCTGAGTAGTTAAAAGTATATGTATATACATACACACCAAACACTTTGAACTCTCTAGAGTAAATAGAGATTACGAACCATTCATAAACAAAGATAATGACAACAGACACGTTCTGCAAGTGCAGCAGGAAATTTATTGTTTCCTCTCGCTCGAATTGAATTATTCAAAGTAATTCTTTTATCAGGTCGTGTCAAACATTTATGTTTCAGTTCTGAGTAATTACAAATATACGTACACACATACAAGCCAACCAATAATGACATTCATACAGTGCTTACGTCACGATTTATTTGTATAATACAGGTTATACTGCTTTATATTTTTGTATTAGAAAAACTATTTGAGTTAAAAGTATGGAGTTTCCATGGTTATGTTAGATACACTACTCTCTACCTTCCACATGTATCAGTTTTGGCAAAATCTGAACTTTTATCTTAGCGCGAATAGTATTTCATACAGATTAATTATGTTGGCGCATCTCACACACCACTAAGCGGGAATGCAATACGACAACACCGTCGAACTCCCATTGATTGCTCACCTAGTAGCGCTCAAGGACAAACACCTTCCTATTTGAAACACATAATAGGGGAAATAGTTCTACATTTATTCCAAATTTCATAAATGGCTCTACAGCAAGTTAAAATACTGTCGTATAATTGAAACACATATAAATCCACTTCACTAAGTACCATAATGAGCAGAAAGGTGTGGAGTAATTAACTATGTCCAAAAAACAAAAACATGTATTTGGGGGGTGGGCCTTAAGAATGAAAATAGAAATACCTTAAATTTCTGTGAGATTTTTTTCAAATTTATAGCATTTATATTTGTGATAGATCAAGAATGGAATAACTCCAAGTGTTAGCTTTCTAGTTACAATGGCTTCTGAGGAATTAACCCCCCCCCCAGGGGCCTACTTCGATAGGTACGGGTTTGGTGCACCCGCGGTCCCGAGCCAACAGTCTCCCTCGTGTGGGCTCCTCTTCGTGGTTGAGGGAGACGGTCAACAGGCCCACCCACGTGTAGGCCGTGCGTGGAGACCCGTGGAGAAGGATTTTAGATTCTTTTCTGGTTTGGATTTGGTGAACGAGGTTTTTGGTAGGTTTTGATTGATTTTTTTTATGTACGTGTATTCTTGATAGGTTTTGTTACACTTGTATAGTTTTTGGAAAGCTTTATATCTGGCTTTTGCCATTACTAGTTTTTTAAAGGGCGCTGATGACCGCTGTAGTTGAGGGCCCTCATATATATCATGAGGAATTAACAATTTATGTCTAAATTACTGGCGATTTTCAAAATGCCGCACGTATTGTAATTTTTAAATTTAATGTTTGGGGTATAAGTTTCTGCACCCATTTTAACCTATTAATGACCTGTACCAATGTGAAGTATTTATCTTCGCCATATCAAAGAAGGGAAAAATAATCATACCTATTTAACCATCTTTATTTTCCTAAGCGATTTCAGCAAGAAGTTAGCATTATAATCCTTTAATACAAATAAGAAAAACACAACGCAAATAAATGGGTACACTTAATATGCAGTTGCCCAAAGAGGCATGTTTAGAATTTTATACCGATTAATAGAAAACTGCATTCTGTGGGACATTTTGAAGTTATGTAATAGCAGCTACGATACAGGTGTAGGGTTATTTAAATAGACATGTGACTTTTCTGTAGTGCCGCTAGAAAAAAAAAAACTATATTATTGAAGTATGTCTATTATTTTAGTTAATTGATGGAAGTTAAACATTTCTCCACACTAGCCGTATATAGGCTAAGATTTTTGTTGGATAGAGTCAACATTGAAAATTCAATGCCATAGCCGGAATTTGAACCACTGATCTCCTGGTTTCCGTCCAGTCGCTCTTAACCTTTGAGCTCCCATGGCCAACGTGCCGTTCTGATATTAAATTTTCCATTTGACTCTTATTTCCCCAGTAGACCACCAGGGGCTCTCGCATCCGACATACACCGTGTGTGGCAACTTACTATCGTAAGTACTTGAGTCCCAGGCTTCATCATTTAACTTGTATTATTTTAGTTAATTGATGGAAATTCATCATTTCTCCAAACTAGCCGTACATAGGCTAAGATTTTTGTTGGATAGAGTCAACATTGAAAATTCAATGCCATAGCCGGAATTTGAACCACTGATCTCCTGGTTTCCGTCCAGTCGCTCTTAACCTTTGAGCTCCCATGGCCAACGTGCCGTTCTGATATTAAATTTTCCATTTGACTCTTATTTCCCCAGTAGACCACCAGGGGCTCTCGCATCCGACATACACCGTGTGTGGCAACTTACTATCGTAAGTACTTGAGTCCCAGGCTTCATCATTTAACTTGTATTATTTTAGTTAATTGATGGAAATTCATCATTTCTCCAAACTAGCCGTACATAGGCTAAGATTTTTGTTGGATAGAGTCAACATTGAAAATTCAATGCCATAGCCGGAATTTGAACCACTGATCTCCTGGTTTCCGTCCAGTCGCTCTTAACCTTTGAGCTCCCATGGCCAACGTGCCGTTCTGATATTAAATTTTCCATTTGACTCTTATTTCCCCAGTAGACCACCAGGGGCTCTCGCATCCGACATACACCGTGTGTGGCAACTTACTATCGTAAGTACTTGAGTCCCAGGCTTCATCATTTAACTTGTATTATTTTAGTTAATTGATGGAAATTCATCATTTCTCCAAACTAGCCGTACATAGGCTAAGATTTTTATGGATAGAGTCAACATGAAAAATTCAATGCCATAGAATTTTTCATGTTAACTATCTATATCTCTATTAATTTTAAGAAAGAACTAAATTTGGAATTGTTGTAAGTTTTGGGTTAATTTCCACAGATGTGTCTTCTTAATAAACAGCTTTTTGTATATCCAATGTGCGGCAGTAAGAAATATCTCTTCCCCGAAAACTTCACGTTGAAACCAACAAATGCAAAAACAACTCTCACAAATTACAAACAGAACAAATTGGCTAAAAAGGCCGTTTTAGGTACTAATAAGCAGAATAGGCACTAACGTATGAAATAGGCATTTAAGGGTACTATAAAACTAAGAAATTAAGCTAATAATTGTGGCAAACGTGCTTATAACTTAAAAGCCTACGTTTCTGAACAAAGGAATAAAATAGGCAAATCTACCCCTAGTTAAAACCACAAATGTATAACTGCATATAAAAATGTCAACAATGACAAAACACTACCAATACGCGCGTCACTGGACAAAAGAGTGTTTCACTAAATCAAATGCCATGTCAGGAGATGGCGTGAGTGCAGAAAATTAATTAGGTCAAAGAAAGGTAGCTACTTAACTTGATTATCAAGCCCAAAAGATCTGTGCTCCTTAAGCCAACAGATTTCCATTTTTAAGGCTCCTTTCCAAGAGGAACCATAAAATACCTTCAAACACTGCTAAACCTCTCCCTCAAGAAAATCCTTTCCGCTCCCATCCGTACCACAAACCTCTCCCTCCATCAAGAAGTCCGCATCCCGAAGATCCCCGAGGCTTTGGAAAGAAGAGCCTCCTCCATTTGGGCGCGTATTCGTCGGCCTACAAACCCTTTAATCCATAACATCGCAAAAGGTGAGCCATATCACCGCAAACATAAACGGGTGAAAATACTGTAAATAAGGACGGCTCGCCACACATTGCGCGCCCAAAATTCCCAGTCCAAGGCCTCACAAACCGCCGGCAGGGGCCGCCACTCCCGGGCTGCCCAAGGATCTGAGCGACATGCTGCAGCACAGCAGGACAGCTGAGTATAAATATAGTACAAAGTGAAGTGAAGTGTGCGTCGGCATTACGCCGCGTACTGTGGTCCAGCTGACCAGGTCAGTCCGCGAGGGAGGCAAGGAGCCCGTAAGGACCCCCATGCGACTATTCCTCGTAATAGTGGAGAAGGAGGGAGATGGTCTTCCAAAATCGACGAGGTGTCCCACCTCTACAACACCAAGATCAGAATCGAAACGCACCATGGCAGAGAGAGACCAGCCCAATGCTACAGATGCTTGGGCTTCCACCACTCAAGCCATGCCTGCGAAAGGAAGACAGCCTGCATACAATGTGCAGGCCAACACCATTGAATGAATGCCCGAGCCCCGGAGAGGACAAAAAGTGTGCCAATTGCCGTGAAGCCCACATAGGCATCTACGGTGGCTGTCCCGCTAGACTGTGTATAGTGCAGGCAAGACAGGGCAGAAACACAACCAGGGAGCCAGCACAAGTTCGGCCTGGAGTCAGTTTTGCCCAGGCGCTGCGCAAGCACGAACAGGTGCTGCAGCAGGCCGAGGCAGGCCAGACTCTGGCAGCGACCCATTCAGAAAGCTCTGGAGCCACAGCCCCACAAACACCAGCTGCATCTGCAGCAAAACCACAGCGGCCTCCTCGTCAAAAGAAGGCCACCGCAGCCCGGCGGGAGAAACCGCCGGTAACTGCGGCAGCAAAGGCCGGGCGGTCCGCCCCAGAATCTGTGGGGAGACAGAGCGGCCCTGCTGCCACTGCTCTCCTCCCTCTACCAGTTCCAGCCACAGTGGCTGCAGCAGCCAATGAGGGAGAGGCATCCCTCCCTACGACAGCTGCGCCGGTTTGGGACACTGGCGTCTCAAATTAGGACCTGGCGGAGGTCCATGAGCTTTCTGCCTGGTTCGCCGAACTAATTCATCACTCCCTCCCCATTCTGATT